>JAVXUO010002233.1:0-149064 GCA_033065855.1 Escallonia rubra | reverse complement strand
TAGTGTTCAAGGGTCATGGTGCGATGCCGCTTGGATGGGACTACTGGTGTCGGCACATGATAGATACGCCGTGGTGGTGCGCATTGCTGTAGACATTGGGGTTGTGGTCGGTGGTGGATATTTCCGGGAGAGGGCTAGAGCTGTATAGGGATACGCCGGGGATGACCCTACTGTTGTCGAGGTGGAGCGCTCAGACGCACACATTCATGACGGAGTTTGGAGAGATCGGGCCCACGCTACTAGATGTGATGATGCTGACAGGGCTGCCGATGAGTGGAGAGCTGGATGCGCTTGTGACGCGACTTACCAGGGAGGAACGTGTGCTGTAGACGCAGTTGCTTGACGTGCTATCGGGGACGAAGAATCATCGGAAGGGGATGTATGGCGGGTGGCTGCGATTGTTTTATGGTACGGCGCAGTCGAGGTCGAGTCAGAGATCGAGCGGTGGTACGTATTTTGTGATGGGGCCATACCACAATGATGAGCGATATGAGATGGTGGCCTTCCTGACGATGTTCCTGTCGAGGTAAACATTGCACTTTCTGTGGCTTGTACGTGTACTCGTGTGTAATTGCATTGTATGCTTGATGTAAGAAATTGCTGTGTGTTTTGCAGATATGTGTTTGAGGGGACGCCGGAGGATGGCATCTCTCCGAGGGTGATTCCTTTGGCGATTCGGATGGCTCAGGGGAAGATCGTTTGGTTAGCTCCTGTTTATCTGGGACCAATGTTTTCGCAGCTGGATCAGTTCGTGAATAACGTAAAGCGGTCGCATGGACGGTACCAGGTGGAGACATATGTGGACTGGATGTTCCTGCAGAGGTACCTGTATGAGTGCTTCCCGGATTATCGGGCGGCGGACTTGCCGCATGAGCGTCCAGTTCCGACGATGAGGACGGTGACGCATGGTGGGAGGTCACGGGAGGTGGCGATGTGGACTAGTGGTTGTCGTGCATTTGCATGGGCGGGGATCAAGAGGCCTGATTGCCCGCTATCACGGCTGTTAGACTTGCATGAGGCATACCTGGTGCGACCATATATGGATATGCACCCTTCATATGGAGTACCCCCTGGTTGCACGGACATGAGGTGACGCGGGACTTGACCAGGAGGGGTGGCTTGGCGCCGGCAGATGTTGCGCTGTTGGTGGCGTATTTCCCAGGGTGGCTGCCAGTGATAACGGATGATGGTAGGAAGCCCACGGAGAACTTGTACTACGTGGCCCGCGATTGTCCGGAACAGCGATCGCGGGCATTTGGCGGTGACTTGGGGCCACCGTGTGGGTACCGCGGCCCGTGGAGCGTGACGACCGCGTTTGGGTACACACGGTATGACAGGGTTTACGAGTGGCCGACACCGGTGACAGAGTGGAGACGGTCGGGGATAGCAACTATAGAGGCAGTGACCGTGGAGTATGCCCAGTGGTGGGAGCGACTACGGGGGAGTTGGGCGACGTGGTTAGCATAGCCATCCGGCACACGTCGCGTGGTGGATGTATTTGTATGTGACCGGGTGTTGAGCTTGTTATCGATGACAGCTGCGAGGCAGGCTGGTCATGTTGGCGTTGGTGGCGGGGAATGCGGCGGCGGGCCCCGGGAGAGATTCAAATGCGGAGCCGAAAGAAAAGGGCGAGGGATCCGAAGAGGACGTCTCGGAGGAGGAGCATGAGGAGGAGCCGGTGGTGGCGGCACTACGTGTACCAGGGGCCGGCAAGGGGCCGCTTTCGGCACTTCGGGTTGGCATGATGGAGAGTGCTCGTCAGGCGAGTGCAGGCGCTTCGAGCTCACGGTTAGCAGGGTTGAAGAGGCCGCGAGAGGCATCGGAGGAGCCAACGGTCGAGGTAAGCCTTGTGATAGTCACGTCTTGATTAAGTCTTACTTGTTGTTATTAGATATAAACCAAAGCTTATGTACTGACAATTCTTTGTTGACAGGAAAATGAGGAGCAGACGGTGGAGGAAGCCGGTGATGCCGGTATGATTGCCGCTGTAGAGGAGGCAGAGGCAGTTGAGGCGAGCGAGCCGGCAGGCTGGGATCGACCGACGGTGGCTGGTACATCAGGTGTTGATGTGGCTGGTACATCGAGTGCCGAGGAGAGAGTGGAGGATGCGTATGGTGGGCCGGTTGATGAGTCGCTGATGTTTGACGCGAGCGGCTACTGATGGCCAGGGACAGCGACGGAGGCTGCCGTGGTCTAGCGGGAGGAGCCGGTGGCGTTGGAGCCTGCGGTGGTGGCCCCAGTTCCGGTTCAGGAGTTGGAGGTCTCGGTACAGCCAGTGCAGTTGATCGTGGGGGCGTCGTCGGGGTCAGCTGCAGAGGCGAGTGCGACACTGATGGCGATGCACTCGATGACCGTCAGTGTTTAGGTTGCGGGGGGAGTGTGGGAGAGGCCTGCGATGGTGATGAGCGGCACAGTTGGAGAGGCGAGTAGGGGATCGTCGAGTGGCCAGGCTGACGTGGTAGCATGGGAGAGCCTCCAGCTGCCATCTGAGACAGTGCGCCGGTTGGAGCTTGTGAGGGCAGCGTACCCACAGATGTTTGAGGGGGTGACAGTGACGAACCCGGTTCTGCAGAGATGGGTGTACTCGGGGTTCGTGGAGTGGTTGCTGCCTCTTACGAGTGTTCCCGCGGCGAGTTGGACGACAGAGCTTGTTGAGTGAGCGGTGACAGAGTTTGCGGCATTCACCTCGCTAGGCGTGCAGCTAGATTGGTTGGCCGAGTTTTTGAGATCGCGGATCGATGGTGGAGGCGTGGGCGAGAGGATGGCCGTGGGGTGAATGGGTGAGGTGGTGCGCAAGAGGCGACGCGCAGGGTTGGAGGCGGAGCGGTCAGAGATCAACGGTGAGTTGGTCGTGATTGATAGAGAGGTGGCAGAGATTGAGAGGCAGTTGTCTGGCCTGTAGAGACGTCTGAGTGATCTCCAGAGGCGACGGGCGGATGCGGAGGTGCGAGAGGCCGAGCGTCTGAGGCGGCA
The DNA here is from genome assembly GCA_033065855.1 of Escallonia rubra. Taxonomy (NCBI): domain Eukaryota; kingdom Viridiplantae; phylum Streptophyta; class Magnoliopsida; order Escalloniales; family Escalloniaceae; genus Escallonia; species Escallonia rubra. The sequence goes on along the minus strand of JAVXUO010002233.1, from coordinate 146,091 downwards.
TGTTGAGTTCGAGACAGGATGGTCAACACTGCAGGTTCAGCGCCAGTCGTTACAGGCGTTGAACTCCCACCCAGTAGCAGTGCTATTATCTAGTTTTATGTAGGTTGATCATAGATTTGATGTCTAGGTGGTGCCCGATAGCGGCCGACAACTTCTTATGCAGTTATATATATATTTTTCCGGTACTAATATCTGTCGTCAATGTATGATATGAGCGTTGCATGTTGCGACTGTTTGTTGCATCTGTTGGTGTTCTCCCCCCCCCCTTGGTTTCTTCTTCTTGCTGTTATATAAAAAAAAATTGTTTTCTTCGAGGGCAAACACTTGATAATCAAAAATAAATGCAAAAGCATAGGTTAAGCAAAAATGTATGGAGCGCAAAGACTGTATATTGATAGTGCCTGGATCAAAGAAACATCATTACACAAAAGGAGCCTTGTAATAAGCAACAGAAAGTACAAGCAAGTACATGTGTGAATATACACAAAATGCCACGTTGAGTATGCTGAACTACAAGCAATGGGCCGGAGGGTGGGCGGGGGGACAAGCTACGAACTGATCATGCATAGTACTTCTTCAGGTAGCGACCGTTAACAGGTACGGTAAGCTGTCCGTCATCTGGGTTGAGCAGGAGGTAGGAGCCGTTGCTTCTGGCTGTATGTATTTCAAATGGCCCCTCCCAGTTAGGTGTGAACTTGGGAGCCGACTGGTTGGCCCGTACATGTTTGGTGGCTTGGAGGACAAGGTCTCCTTCCGAGAATGAGCGAGGTTTGACAGTCTTTCCATAGGCGCTGACAAGCTTTTCATGATATTTCTTCATTCGACGTAAGGCGTTGGCCCTTTTTTCATCAAGGCCCTCGAGTGCCGCCATTCTGGTTTCTTCCTCCTCGAGACCGTTGCTGAGGGATAGTCGTACCGTGGCGACCGCAACCACGGCAGGTACTACAAATTTGTCTCCATAGACAAGAGAAGGGCGTGGCCTTCATAGCTGCGTGTCTGGAAGTTCTGTAAGCCCAAAGGGCATGACTTAGCTTTTCGGACCAGGAGTTGTTCGCGTCATGGACCATGCGTGACAAGACAAGCAATATAGTTTTGTTGGAGGCTTCAGCTTGACCGTTGCCTTGCGGGTAATATGGAGTTGAGGTGGCGTGATTGATGTCATCCGCTTCGGTGAGAGTCCGAACATCCCGATTGATGAATGGTGTGCCGTTGTCAGAGATAATACACCGTGGGATGCCGAAGCGACATATGATGTGATCGCGTAAGAAGTTGGCGATGGCACCCACCGTGGCTTTGTGCAAAGGTATGGCTTCGACCCATTTCGTGAAATGCTCCGTTGCGACCATGATCCAAATGTGACCCTTCGATGGCAGATGTATAGGATCGATAAGGTCAAGAGCCCAAGCATGAAACGGCTAAGGGGCCACGATCATACGAAGGTCAGATGCTGGAATGTGCATTCTGTTGGCGTGCCTCTGGCATGGTTGGCAGTGTCGGACATGAGAGATGGCGTCAGATTCCATAGTCGGCCAGTAGTACCCCAACCCGAGCAGTTCTGCATACAAATTTTGAGAGCCTTGATGCTCGCCACAAGCACCGTTGTGCACTTCATTGAGCACCTCGATTGTTTGGGCACCCTGCAAGCATCGCAGGGTGCGCCCCAAAAATCCCTTGCGAAATAACTCGCCTTCCGTCTCAAAATACTTGACCGATTTACGCTTGATAGATCGTGCTGAGCCACGGTCAGGTGGCAGTAGTCCATGGGATAGATACTTCAGGAAAGGTTGGCGCCAGTCACCCCCGACATTGACTACAAGAGCTTTTGTATTGTCTGGTGCATATAGGCATTCCGAACAACCCTGCTGCAAATCCGAAGCATCTTTGGCCATGGATGGCCAAAAGAGACCCATTCGCTGGAGACGACGGTAGAGTGGCGGTCCGTCGAGACCGCAACACTTCTGATGTCTGTATTGCAACTTGTGTTTTGCTTCTACCGGTGCCAAGCATCGGGCCAGAGTTCCTCTGGGACATCTCCTGTATAAGACGTCTCCCAACATTAAGAAATTTGTGAGGGTGGAGACGGAGGCGAGTGACGGTGCCCTAAGCTGGTCGATGATCGACTGCCTCCAATCATCGGTTGTGATGTCCTTCGGTACTAAGTTCATTGTTGTGCATGGTGCTGTTCTCTTGATGATGGTTAGCATGTGCTGTTCACCGTCAATGTCTATTTTGGACGCGATCGTGGCTAAGCTGTCCGCATGTCGATTGTGGCATCTGTTGTGATGTTCATATTGGACATGGCCAAGTCGCCCCCTCCAAGTGTTGTACCAGAGCACGATAGGGCGCCAAGGCTGGCTTTTTTACCGCGAACTTCCCGTCAGCCTGCTTCATGATCAAGTTGGAGTCCCCTTTTATACATAATGACTTAGCCCCCATGCTGATGGCCAACATGAGGCCGATGACGAGGGCCTCGTATTCAACTTCGTTGTTAGACACCGGGAATGCAACTTTGAAGGATAGGGATGTGGTGACACCTTCTGAATTTCACAGGACAATGCCGGCACCTCCTTGTCGGAGAGGAGCTCCATCAGGCCCCTTGCTAGTGGCTGAGCCATCGAACTCAAGCGTCCACAATTCATCGATGTCAGAAAGTAGGGTCGTCTCTTCCCCTGGCAGTTGATGTGAGGTCGGTTCATATTGTTGGCGCGGGAAGAAAGCAAGGAGGTCTGCGAGTGCCTGGCTTCGTAAAGCCGTAGGATTCTTGATGGAGAGGCCAAACTCGGCTAATAGTAGCAACCAAAGAGTAAGTCGACCCGATAGGGCGGGACGCGTGAGCATATACCGCAGCGGGTCAACCTTGGTGACAAGTGTAATCTGGTACGACAGGAAATAATGCCTGAATTTCTGCGAGGCATAGACCAAGGCGAAGCAGTGTTTCTCGAGCTCGGAGTAATTGGCCTCGGGACCCCTGATTGATCGACTGAGATAATAAACCGGGCGCTCTATCCATCTACCTCTTGGGCGAGTAACGCTCCTATAGACCTGGGCGTGGAGGTCAGATAAAGCAAGAGTGGGATACCCCGCTGCGGTACCACCATAGTCTGCGGCGACATGAGAACCGCCTTGATCTACTCGAATGCTTGTTGTTAGGGCGCACCCCAACTCCACGGTGCGCTCTTGCGTGTCATGTTCTGGAAGGGCGCGATGAGTTCGGCCAAGGCGGGGATGAATCGTCGGAGATAAGAGACCTTGCCGAGGAAGCTCTTCAACTGTTTGGTGCTCTTGGGTGGTGGCATTTCTTGAATAGAGGCGGCCTTAGAGGGGTCAATGTCGATGCCCTGTCGACTGACCAAAAAGCTAAGGAATTTTCCAGATGAAACTCCGAAAGCACACTTGAGCGGGTTCATCCATATGTTGTACTGGCGGCACCGGTCGAAGACTGCTTGAAGGTCTGCAAGATGCTCGCCCTCCTTCTTGGACTTAATAATGAGATCGTCAACGTAGTCTTCCACAGTATGGTGTATCATGTCGTGGAAGATAGCTGTCATGGCCCTCTGATAGGTAGCACCCGCATTCTTGAGACCGAAGGGCATGACCTTCCAACAAAAGTTACCCATTGGGGTTCGAAAAGCTATCTTAGCACAGTCATCTGGGTTCATCCGAATCTGGTTGTAGCCGGCAAAGCCGTCCATGAAAGACAAAGTCTCGTGTCCGGCGGCAGCTTCCGTGAGCATGTCAATATTGGGCAGTGGAAATTCATCTTTAGGGCAAGCCTTATTCAGATCGCGGAAGTCAATACAGATGCGGACCTGTCCACTCTTCTTTTGTACATGAACATTGGCCAACCAGATAGGATGAGTGATGGGTTCGATGAAGCCAACCTGTAGAAGTCGTTCGATCTCTTGCTTGATCTTTATTTCAAGTTTGGGGCGGAAGGACCGCGAATGCTGTCGAATCGGGCTGAACCCTTTAGCAATGTTGAGATGGTGCGTTACCAAGGTAGGATCTAATCCGGGCATTTCGTTGTAACTCAATGCCAACACATCGCGATATTCACGGAGGAGGGCAACCAGTCCCTCTCTTCGGCCCAGTGCGAGTTTCGTGCCAATGTAGGCCAGTCGAGGTTCCTCGCCCGGATCCGCCAGGTTAATTTTTTCAAGATCTTTGGCCTGCGGTCGAGGGCCATCTTCATAGCAGGGCGGGGCAGCGCCCGGGGTGAGCTCGTGATCTGGCGGACAATGCTCGGCAGTGCAACACCATTCTGTCCTTGCAGGTAGATCGGGGTCGAGGCGGCCAGGAGGCAAACCCCCCGGAGCTCCCGGACACCGTCATAACTGGTAGATCACTCTTTTGTCCTTAATGACGCGCTGGAAGGCGGCTTCATACTTGTGTTTCTTGGATTTGGGGGATAAGGGTGGTGAATCGGTCATGGTAGCAGGCGGCACTGTCGAAGTTGATGCTTTGCCTCCGCTGCTTTTCTTGGATTTAGACTTGGACTTGGCGGGCTTGTTCCCATATAGCTCAGCCCAATCGGGGAGTTTGGTGAAGTGGATGTGAGTAGCATTCTCACTATCTGCAGCAAGTTTGGTGAAGAAGGAGGCCTCGACGAAGTAAGACTCGGCACATTCAAAAGGGGCCCTGGTGGCGGGGATGGTTACTGCTACCTCATGTCCCGCAGGACCGGCCACCAGTTTCACACACTGGTGGCACGTCGAGGGAATAGCCTTGTTGGTATGAATCCACGGTCGCCCAAGTAGGAGGTAGAATGAGGACTCGCTGTCAATCACATGAAAGGTGGTGTCACGACGGACAGTTCCGACCATAAGGTCGACGGTGATGTGGCCAAGGGTAGACTGAGGGCCTTGTCCAAAACTAGTGATCTTGATGGGGTCACGGATGATCTTTCTTGGCGGTATGTCAGCCTGCTGCAAAGTGATGAGTGGGATGATGTTGATCGAGGCACCGCAATCTACCAAGGTGCGGCGGAAGCCGGTACCGTTAATAGTGCACTCGAGGTACAGTGGCCGGTTATGGTGCTCAACTGTTGGCGAGTCCTCGTCAAAAAATATAAATGCAGTTGAAGGGACATGTCTAAGTTCGGCCTGGGCAGCGAAGCATTCGTGCCCGAGGCCCGTCGTGATCTCGATCAAGCAATCTAAGAGGTAAGTCCATGCTGCGGGTGAAAACCCCATTTCATCAAATAAGGCTTTGATCTTCGTCATTTGTCCAACCGAGGACACTGGCTGGGGAGCAGATGGCACACAAGTCGTAACCACTGGCGAGACTTCCGCAAAGGCTTTGGGGACAAGTGGCTCGACATGGTCGGTAGCAACCATGAGCACCTGATGCTTGTGGTTATTGTTGTCATGGTTCGGGTACGGCTCTTTCCGTACATCACGATTCTTTCGCAACTGTAGGTCGCCCGATGCGATCTTCCTTGCAAAGATGGACCGCAATGCATTGCAATTCTGGAGAGAGTGGCCAAGGGCTTGGTGGTAGGGGGAATAGTTGGGCCTGGTCCTTTCTTGGTCTGTGATGGGGACCCACACAGGTGGCAGTCGGAAGTTGTTGTCATTGGCGACCCACTCTGTCAAGAGTTGTTTCACCGTATTCAAATTACATGGAAAAGCATGCGGGGTCTCCCGTTGTTGCCGTTTGTCGGGGCGTTGATCCCTATCCAAGAACTGACGCTTGAAGCCAGAGTAACTACTGACGTTGCTGTTGTTAGTGCTGGTGCTGTTGCGCTGGGTGCTGGATGTGTCTGCTGAGGCCAGCGGTGCATTATGTGGTCGAGGCCTCCATGGTTTAACGAGCCCGACCGTCTCGTAAGTACGCCGTGCCGCTTCTTTAAGATGTCCCCATGACTTCAACTGTAAGTTCTCGAGGTGCACCCGATAGACATCATTCATGTTTTTGATGCATATGGGCACCAACGTCTCATCCTTACTGAAGTCTGTACACTCGAGACACTTAAGATGGAAATGGTGCACATATTTGGTCAAGTCTTCGCCGGGAGCCTGGCGGATGCTGGCGATGTCGACTATGGTGACACGCTCAGCTTCATAGTGGAACTTGTCCATGAAGAGTTGGACCATCTCGTTCCATGAATGGACTGTTCCTGCAGGGATTCTAATGGTACCAAGTATAGGCCAAGCCTGTGAGGGACTTATGAAATTCCCTCAATTTCAAACTATCGCCCGGTCCGTACTGCTCCAATAAACTGAAAAATCTGGTTAGGTGCTCACAGGCGTTGCCTTCGCGTTCGTTAAAGAGCACGAAAGTGGGTTGCTTGTACTTGAGCGGGTAGGGGATGATGGCTATCTCGTCAGCATATAGCGCGTGGCCTGTCAATTGGTCCGATGAGCCGTGCGTGGATTGGTGTGACAGTCGTCTAAGGAGTGCATTAAAGTTAGCCTTGGAAACATAGTGGGAGGGTGGCTCTTCCTGGCTGGCTAAAGGTTGATGGCCGGTCGGTGCTCCACGTGCCCCGGAGCCCCCTGATGGCACAACTTGGTGGGCCGGAGCGGTTGAAGGGTGACACATGGCGGGTGCTGATGCAGGCAGGTGAAGGGCGGCATGGGTGGTTGGATGAGACATATCCACCACTTGGCCTGTCGTTTGATGCTGCTCCATCGGGTAAGGGTTAGGCTCCATCTCGATGGACTCATGAGTCTCAGAAGAGCTCCTGGCCGGCACGTGCTGAGGCACAGCAGCAGGGGAGACTTGTTGCAATACTGGCCCAAGGTCTGGCTGTAATCTGTGTGGCAGCATCACTGGGCGCAGCGTGTCAGCTACGGGCAGGGAAGATGTCGCGAGTCCTATCGCCAATGATCTAGAAGGTTGAGGCGGCAGTGGTCGTGACACTGGGGCCTGGGCAACGTTTGCGGACGGCCTAGGTCCTGCAGGCTGGACCGGGACAACCTGCTATGAGGCCATCGCTTGTATGGATTTTTGCATCTCCAATATGGCATCCATGAGTGAAGCTTGAGAATCTTGTATACTGGCTATGGTAGGAGTAAACTGCTGGATGGCCATGTTGACCGCCACCTGTATGTCGGGTGCGAGAGGGTCTTGGGTGCGTACAACACTAGTCTCTTCTTGGTCGTCAAGGTTATGCTCCTCTTGGATGGTGGGGTCGAGACCTTGGCTGACTGCCCTGATAACTCCCCGTCGTACATGCATGGTCGCTTGGGTGTGGCAGACTGCAACACGATGCTCACCTCCCCAGTAGAGTCGCCAAATGTTGCCAAGGAAAGGAGGTTTATTGCCACGTCGAGGTGCAAAAAAGGATGTAGTCTGAGTTGGCTTCCAAGTAGACAAAGTGGGAGATAGCAGGGATGGAGCAAGGGCTGAGAGCAAGGCTCCCCAGACAGGTCGCGAGGGCTGGCAGTGCCGCCCAGGTAGGGTGACGACGAACAGGGCCGGCGGTCGACAGTCCGTGTCAAGGGTGCAGTGTCAAAGGTCCAATGACAGGCGTCCAAATGTGTTTCTCTCACTAGAAATCCAGAGAGAATGAGTTTTAGAGAGAGAAAGTGAAATGTTGAAATGAGAGAGAAGTCCTTGAATAAGCTCAAGAATCCACTATATATAGGCACAAATATGCGCGTGTCATTAGCCGACACGTGTCGTCCTTCGGGAGTGACACGTCACCGTAGGGGGCCCGCAGTATTGATTGTCCGTCGAATATGTCAGTCCCCGAGTTCGTGCTGCCCTGCCCTTACAGCGTCCCTCTGCCTGTCTGAGGAAACAGACCACACCGCGGTAGCATGGTCAGAGTAGCCCGTTGCCCCAGCCTCCAGTCCAAGCCCTTACTGAATCCCACGAGATGCGTCATGAGACGCGCAGAGATCCTGGCACCGGTGAGGGTTGCCCCTGCAGCCAACTGCCAGATGTGCCGGAGACGAGGCCCTCTGGGGACCTGCTCCCTTCCCGGAGTGACCCGCGGTTCATTACCTTGGCGACGTCGATGATCAACGGTAACATGAGCATACATGCTCATAGCTCGATACTTAGAGTCGGTGGTGGGGGGTCCTTGTGCTGGAGCACTACGAGCGGAGCCCCTAGAAGTCTGTCGGTTGATTGTGCGGGTGAGGGCTGGAGCCCCCGATTGATTGAGCGTACGAGGGCCGGAGCCCATCAGTTGGTTGAGCCGGCGAGGGCTTAAGGGTTGCGAGCCCATCCCTGATGTGAGGGCCGGAGCCCCGTCGATTTGATTGAGATGGCGATGGCTATAAGGTTGAGAGCCCACCCCAGATACGAGGGCTGGAGCCCCGTCGCTTTGATTGAGACGGCGATGGCTATAAGGTTAAGAGCCCACTCCGGATGCGAGGGCCGGAGCCCCGTCGCTTTGATTGAGACGGCGATGGCTATAAGGTTGAGAGCCCACCCCTGATGCGAAGACCGGAGCCCCGTCACTTTGATTGAGACGGCGATGGCTATAAGGTTGAGAGCCCACCCCGGATGTAAGGGCCGGAGACCCGTCGCTTTGATTGAGACGACGATGGCTATAAGGTTGAGAACCCATCCCAGATGCGAGGGCCGGAGCCCCGTCGCTTTGATTGAGACGGCGATGGCTATAAGGTTGAGAGCCCACCCCTGATGCGAGGGCCGGAGCCCCGTCGCTTTGATTGAAATAGCGATGGCTATAAGGTTGAGAGCCCACCCCGGATGCGAGGGCCGGAGCCCCGTCGCTTTGATTGAGACGACGATGGCTATAAGGTTGAGAGCCCATCCCGGATGCGAGGTCCGGAGCCTCGTCGCTTTGATTGAGACGGTGACAATGAGCGTCGCGCTACGGAAGATAGCGGGTGAGTGTTGGAGTGAGAATCCAGTGTCGGTAGCAGGTTCCCCCCCTCGCAGGGCAGTGGAGGCTGACCCCTTGAGGTGGCCGGCCCCTTCCTTCACCAAGGAAGGTGGTGGCCGACCCCCTTAGGGTGGTCGACCCCCTTGAGGTGGCCGACCCCTTCCTTCACCAAGGAAGGTGGTGGCCGACCCCCTCCTTCACCAAGGAAGGTCGTGGCCGACCCCCTTGAGGTGGCCGACCCCCTCCTTCACCAAGGAAAGTGGTGGTCGACCCCCTTGGGGTGGCTGACCCCCTTGGGGTGGCCGACCCCCTCCTTCACTATGGAAGGTCATGGCTGACCCCCTTGGGGTGGCCGACCCCCTAAGGGTGGCCGACCCCTTAGGGATGGCTGACCCCTCGGGGGGAGGCACACTTGATCACCACTCGTCCGTTCAGGGCATTGCGTTCTGATCGAGCAAAGATGTTGAGCGATGTTGACCGTCAAATAGGTGACGTGTCGTGCCGCTGGGAACTCTTAGCGGGCCTCGGGGTGCGATCGGAATAGGTTGTGAACAATTTCTAAGTTGATGTTCTTAAGTTTTGAAGATCCATCTCATTTGTCCTTCAAGTAAGCTCTAAATCTTCTTCAAATCCTTTGATTTTCTTGTTTTTGATCCAGAATGATGTCTATCCAAATAGTGAACATGTGTCTGAACTTAGCAACGATACTAGGAGTGCTAGAGTATAGCCGACCTTTGACACTTTGTTTTTAGAAGCAGGAATTCATCTGGTTCCTTATCAAGAGCAGTTGGGGGTTTTGCTAAGAAGGTTTTAACCGAGAAGGCTCAAATCCTTAGACCTTTTGACGCCCATACTCTTAGGAGTAGGTTGAGTAGTTATGATCTCAAGACTTTGAGGAAGCGCTGCGAGATTCCGCGGAGTATAAATCTTAGGTTACCTAACGATGGGGAGGCAGTCAATTTGACAACTACAAACGAAATAAGGGTTTATTCGGACATGTTTACCAATGGTTTTAGAGTGCCAATTCACCCTTTCTTCATCAAATTGTTGAACATGTATGGTCTTGTGCCTGGCCAATTTTCTCCTTATGCTTGGCGTTTCATGTTTTTCTTCATATACCAATGTTACAAGCTTGGCTTGTAACCTAGGTTAAGAGTATTTAGATAGTTTTTCACCATATGTTTGATTACCAGGCAAGTGAGATGGTATTTTTTGAGTCAGCGGCTGAAGGCCGAAGCCAATTTGTTCTCACATCCCCCTTCGTCCAACCATAATTAGAAGGATAAATTTTTGTTGTTCAAACTTCCCAAGTCCCAAAGGTTCGTGTTTGGCAACATATGGAACCCTGAGTTGGACACTCGAACTTGTAATGCTTTGAAAGAGAAGGATCTGACTGATAACGACCTTGAGCATATTGAAAAGCTCAAAGGAGCCGAGCCTTTAGACTCCAAGTATCCTTTAAGTAATGCTCAGCTTCACGACTGTGGAATCATTTTTTCCCTCAAGGAAGACTTGGACAAGAAGGAGGAAGAGGAGGGCGAGAACGATCCTGGTAAATGCCTTTACAAATATTTGTATACATCTTCCTTTTATCATAATCTTATGCATGTCAAATTTTGTAGAGAACGTGTTTTCTCAGGGAAATCACGAAAGTGCTAGTGGTAGTTGAGGGTATCCTCCTTTGTTTAATGTCCAAAGGGTTTTGGGGAATATAATTCCTGACAAACTGGCGTCAATCCACGGCTTAGAGGAAGAGGTCCAAGACTTGAACTTTGGGGCTCTAGTCTTTGGGCCTCAGCCGAAGAAGGCAAGGGTGGAAGATTATGTTCTTGGCTTGGGGACTTCCAAGGACAAGGAAAAGAAGGCACCCAAGAAGCGAAAGGTGCCGATGAGAGTTGGGACATCTTCCTTTACTCGGTCGAGCCACGCAATCATCCCTATGGACTGTAAGACTATCTTCGGCTTTGGTGTCAACCAGATAACCAATGGGATGTTCCAGCTGATGTCTCAGGTAAGTTTTGGTATTTTGACGAGCTTTGCTTTTTTGAGTTGTTCCTCAAAGTCATTTATTCTGCAGGCCTTGGCACAAGTGCAAATTAGGGCCGAGAAGTTGATTGCTGCTAATAAGGTCTGGGACGAGGAGAGAAAATGAGTTCTAGTCGAGAATAACTTTCGTAAGGAAGCTGAAAAATAAGGTGGATGACCTAAACAAGGTGGTGGAGCGGCTGGAATGCTTTAAGGCTGACCTATCTCCATGAGTGGAACAATTGGAGGCCGAGAAGAAGAACGTTGCCGTTGAAGCTGTTAAGGATTTCAGGAAGTCCCAAGCCTACGATGATCAGCGATATCGCGACTCGAAGAGGGGCACTTGTTTTCGGCTATAACGAGTGCAAGAAGGACATCCTGAAGGACCATTCCTAGATGGATCTCAGCATTTATGAGCATAAGTTTGCTCACGAGATAGCTGTAGAGGAGGCCGTTCGGAAGGAAAAGGTAGAGGCACATAGGGCGGCTGTCTTGGTGGCACAAGCAACTCGGTCTTCTCAAGCGCCTGTGTGCCAAAGTCCATCTGCTAGTTGAAGCTTGAGAGCGTCTGGTGTTGCCTTGGGAGTAGTTGCAAGACCTTAGCAGTTAGAGGCCGAGGCTAGAGTGCTTGCTGAAAACTTTGAAATTTTTCTAAGTGTTGAAAAAAAAATTGAGCTCAGGCAAGGGTGGAGAGGGAGGCTGCTGAGGGTGATGATCGATGACCGGCTGTGAAAAAATGAAATTTTTTCTAAGTGTCAAGAAAAGTGAATGAGGGATGATGATACGATCTTAGTAGCGCGGCTCGAGCCACTCCGCGCACCACGTACCAAGTCGTTGCAATGCGAGGCCGAAGGGGTTGGGAAAGGGTGAAGCCTCCAATGGGGTGGGTGATGGTATGAAGGGTGGTGTCAATAGACTTGTGCAAGAGCAATGTAGCTTGAAGATTTTCTAAGTCTGGAAATGACGGCCTCTTGGATGGCTGGATTGAGGCTGTGATTGGTAGTATTGGTAACCCTGCGTTGCTGAAGCATGGTTGCTTGGATGTGTGAGGCAAAGGATGAACTGCACTGCGATGCTCACCTCCCTAGCGGAGTCGCCAAAATAATGCCAAGGAAAGTGGGTTCGCAGTCGATGTCGAGGTGCCACAAGGAATGCAGTCCGAGTCAGATGCCAAGTATGTTGTTGTGAAACACAGCAAGGGCGGAGCAAAGGCAGAGACCAAGGGCTTCCCAGACAGAGCCTGAGGGTGGCAGTGCTGCGAGGGCGATGGCGCAGGGTGAATACATGATGACAGTCACAATCAGATGCTTAGGTCCAGAGTCAGGGTCCTGTATGTTTCTCTCTCTAGGATTCTAGAGTGAGAAAGTGAAAAGTCTGAAAATGTCCAAGAGTTGTCCAAATGAATTCTCAAGACCTCTATTTATAGAGATTGAGATGATGATGTCATTAACAGACACGTGGCGCTCCTCGAGAGTGACACGTCACCGGGGGGTCCACGGGTGCCGGTGCTCCACAGACTGTCGGATCGCATATTCACTTGGCCTGCTCCTCACAGCGTCGCTCTGTCTGTCTAGAAAGACTGGCTCCACAACGTCGGTCTGGCCAGAGAACCCCCTTGATCTACCCACCAATCCAAGCCCTTGTAGAGTCCCACAGGCCTGGCAGTGGTGGGGAAGACCCGACGCCCAACTGCCAGGCGAACTAGGCGCGATGCCCTTCGAAGACTTCCTCCCGTCTAGGAGTGACCCGGGGGTCATAGTTCCTAGGGGTGCTGATGAAGCCCCAGTACCGGAGCACGTAGGCCAGTCACGCAGACACCCTGACGAAGATAGTGTCCCGGAGAAGTCGCCTATTCCGCAGGCCGAGGTAACATCCCAGAGGAGCCGTCTACCTGGCGAAAGGGGAGTTTTCGTGCCGGAGCGCTTAGCACTCCCTGGCAGAGATAGTGTCCCGGAGGAGTCGCCTATCCCCGCGGGTGAGTCCTTGTGTCGGAGCACTCGGAGCGCGTCAATGTAGTATCCCGGAGGAGCCGTCTACCCGACTGGCCGAGGTAGCATCCTGAAGGAGCCGTCTACCTGGCAGAAGGGGAGTTAAAAAGCTCCCTGATGGAAATAGTGTCCCGGAGGAGTCGCCTACCCCTGCGGGTGAGTCCTTATGCCGGAGCACTTGGAGCGCGTCAAGGTAGCATCCCAGAGGAGCCGTCTACTTGGCGAAAGGGGAGTTGAAAAGCTCCCTGGCGGAGATAGTGTCCCAGAGGAGTCGCCTATCCCCGCGGGTGAGTCCTTGTGCCAGAGCACTCAGAGCGCGTCAAGGTAGCATCCCGGAGGAGCCGTCTACCTGGCAGAAGGGGAGTCTTCATGTCGGAGCACTTAGAGCTCCCTGGCATAGATAGTGTCTCTGAGGAGTCGCCTATCCCTGCAAGATGATGTACACTCCAGAGAATGGGTTGAAACATGTTCCACGACCAAGGCAAGGTGCGCATGGTGCCTGGGGGGCATATAACATGATTGTGGCGCATGGGCGTGACAGAGTGAGTAAGGTGCCGGTGGCACGGTAGTGTGACAGAGAGCCTGGGGGCACGACTGTATCAGCGGCACGATGGACAGGCGCGACATAGTGAGTGAGGTGCCGGGGGCACGTCTGTGTTAGTGGCGCGACGCATGGGCGTGACGGAGTTCGTATGGTGCCGGGGGCACAGTAGCGTGACAGAGAGCCTGGGGGCACGGCTGTATCAGCGGCACGGCCCACGGGCGCGGTGGACTGTTGGAGTGCGGTGCCCGGACGCCGGCGATGAGGGTCTCAGAGACGACGTCTGGGCAACGGATGACGAGCGTCGTAGAGTTGGCACGCGGGCGACGTCCGGACGACGAGGGTCGTGGAGATGATGTCCAGGTGACGGGCAACGGGGTCGCAGAGTGACGTCTGGGCGACAGGGTCACGGAGTGATGTCCAGGCGACGGACGACGAGGGTCACTGACGATATAAGGCCTCTTGAAGAGAAGTGAATGTGTTAAGTATGGAGGCTAAAGGCCAACCCTTAGGGGAAGGCCAAGGCCAATCCTTAGGGGGAGGCCAAGGCCAACCCCAAGGGAAGGCCGAGGTCGAGGCTGACCCCATAGGAAAGGCCAAGGCCGAGGCTGACCCCATGGGGAAGGCCAAGGCCGAGGTCGACCCCAAGGGGAAGGCCAAGGCCGAATTCCTTGGGCAAGTACCATGGCGCGCCGGCGGATGATACGCGATGTGCGACAGTCAAAGCGTGATGAGGCATCGCGTGAAAATGAGTTTCTTAGTGACGAAGTAACGTAACGAAAGTGAGAAGTGCACGTGACTTAAGCGTGCATGCTTTGACCGGTTGTGAGCGTTGAATATTGACTATTGCTTGTGCGGATGTGTCATGAAAAATTGGACCCCCCCAGTGGGCCTTTGGGTGCAACCTAAATAGGTTGGGAACAAAACCATACAGGGGTGATGAGGCCGGTTTTACTCAGTCTTTTGATATTTCCATCTGTGAGAAGGCATCCTCAAAAATGATTTTGGCCGAGCTCCTCGTGTCAACCAAAATGTGTTTGACATTGTACGTATCAATTTTAGGGTAATGACGAGAGCATCATCATGAGGTAAGATTACCCCTTCTAGATCCGAGTAGTCAAAATTCAATGACATGGAGGTTTTCGCTCGTTTAGCAGGGCCTTGAGTCAGGTTGACTTGCCGAGCATAGGCTTTGCGTGAGGAGTTGGAAAATCCTCCTTCATTCGGCCCTTCAGAGATGGTGTTGATTACTGGCATATCTCGTGGGTTGCCTTCTCCGATCTTCTTTGATTTCCTCATCTTCTTCCTCCTTGTTGCTAATTAGTCGTCTTGACGAATTGTTTGAAATGTCATTTGGCAATGAGATTTTAGATCTCGCACTTGAGGAACTGACGCTCTTCCGTCATGTGATTGTGGTCCTTGTAGAAGTGGCAGTATAGTTGGGCATCTCTCTTTTCGGTCAGCTCCTTATAGGTTTGGGCCATTTCAGGATGTTTTGGCTCTTGATTTGATTGAGGAAGTGCTCTTGGGATGTAGTGAATGGTCTAGAGCACTTTGGCTCATTGTCTGGGGCACGACCATCAAGGCGGTCTCGCCTCTTCTGACTGACGTGTGCCTCCTCTTGAGGGTGCGCCGAGTTTTCTTTTGCTCGGAGGTACTTCTCCATTATGTCTAGGAGGTCTGTCATGTTTTTTGAGGGTGCTTGTTTATTGAGAAACACAATGGCGTCCTTGGCCTTACACCCCTAGCCATGGCTGTGAAGGTAACTCCTGAGTCAAAATGATCAATATGGAGTTTTTCCGTGTTGAAACGCGCATAGAAGGATTTCAAGGACTCCTTAGCTCCCTGTACTAAACGAAAAAGGCCGAGGAGTTCTTCCTTTGTACGCGGCTTGTTAGGAAACTGCCATGAAAGGACTCAGCCAACTGAGCCCAACAAGAAATAGAGCAAGGTGTAAGGTGTTGGAACCACAAATGCGCTGCTCCTTTCAGGGTTACAAGAAATGCTCGACAGATGCTTTGATCTGGGACAAGATGCAAATTCATTCATGAGGTTAAGAAAGCCAAATGTTCCATTGGTCCCCCGTGCCATCGTATGACTTGCATGGGGGCATCTTAAAATTTGTTAGAGTAGGGAAGAGGTATATGTCTTCCGTGAAAGGCCATCCAACGATAACTGGTGCATTGGTGTATCGCTCAGTGCGGTGGTCTTTAAAATGCACAAGAACATCTTTTCTTGCGGAGTGGGCTTCATAATAGCTCTCCTCTGAACTTTTGTGCCAAGGATTGTGACGCTCAGCATCAGAATATTCATCCTTAACTTAGATGAACTGTTGGTGGCAATTTCCTCTATTTGGCGCGGTAGAGCCTTCGTGCCCCTGAGGGAATATGAGGCACTGATGAACTAACTGTCTCTGCGCATTGGTGACATGCTTTGCTTTGGGAGGCCTTGGAGGTTTTGCTTGGGTAGAAGGCTGCTCGAATTGTTGATCGATGGTCGCCTGTAGTCTTTCGATAAATTTCTGCATCGTTTAGATGATGTCCAGTAGGTCGACCTGATTGCCAATGGCTAGTGCCAAAATAATGATACGCAGTAGCGATGGTTACTCCGGCAGTGGGAGGCCCGGAAAGGCTGGTGAGCTGGAACGAAGTTGGAGGGATAGGGTTCATAGGTGGAGGCGGCGCTGTTGCCGTGGCTATTGGAGTGTTGTTAATTCCTTTGACGTGATTAAGAGGTGACTGTGAGAGGGAGCCGTCACAAGCCAAGTTGCGGATCTAGAATGACGATGAACTTGACGCGGTTACGCTATCTTGGTTTGCTTGATGATTCATTGCACGTGAATTGGAATTTTTAGCCATGGATCTATTACACGAGACTTCAGGTCCCATGGATGGCGCCAAAATGTTGTGGATGAAATCTGGGACAATCTTTGATTGGCTCATGAATAGACCTGTGTGAGAACCCAACATTTTATATGCTTCGATTTCATATTTAAGTATGATTAGATAAACCACTTTATGAGAAAATGGTTATGATGAACTATGCATGATAACATATTTGAATGTATGTTTAAATGTTAGACACCTTGAATTGAGTAAATTTTCTAAGAAAGTGAATGAAGTGCTAGAAATGGAAAAGAGTATTTGATGTTTAGAAACTTTAAATGATCACTTGGGATGATCAAAAATATTTTCAGAAGAGTTGGAAATGAAAAATGGTGAAACCTTCAGCTGGGAGTAACCGGTTGTTGACTGGATTGCCTGTGAATTGTTTTGCTTTTTGCAAAGAATTGTGCCACCTCGTGCTTGTGACG
Source organism: Escallonia rubra (assembly GCA_033065855.1). NCBI lineage: Eukaryota > Viridiplantae > Streptophyta > Magnoliopsida > Escalloniales > Escalloniaceae > Escallonia > Escallonia rubra. The sequence continues at coordinate 129,421 of JAVXUO010002233.1, read as the reverse complement.
TGTCAACCTAGCATTGTGACACTTTGTGCTTCGAGCCTTGTCGTACTTTGGTTAGCATTGTCGTGCTTAGTAGGTGGCACAACCGTGTCTTGCCACCTCATGCTTTCAGCCTTGTCATGCTTTGCTTAGCCTTGTCATGCTTGCTAAGTTGCACAACTGTGTCTTGCCACCTCGTGCTTTGAGCCTTGTCGTGCTTGCTAGGTGGCACAACTGTGTCTTGCCACCATGTGCTTTGAGCCTTGTCGTGCTTGCTAGGTGGCACAACCGTGTCTTGCCACCTCGTGCTTAAAGCCTCGTCGTGCTTGACTTTTCCACCTCTTCACCTCCACTTGACACCTCCTACTTGCTTCTAATTTGATATAAAAGACCCAATTGACATGCTTAAATTCTCTTACCTCGTTTTTTAGAGAAAAGTGCAAGAAAAGCAACCAAAAAACCTCCCAAAATCTAGAATTAAGGCTTGTTTTTGAAAGGGAACCTCAAGCAGTTGATTTGGAAAGTTTCTATGAGCTTCAAACAGTGTTTTGAACGTGTTTTGAGGAGTATTTTGAAGGTGTTTCAAATCTGAAAATTGGGTTCTTTCATCTCTTCTTTAAGGTAAGATAGTTAAAGCTTTTTAATGGGCTTTTAAGACATGAATATGGATATATGCTATGTTAGCGTAACTCTTTTAGTATGAATTCCTTGTCAAACTTTTAAATACTTGTTAGAGACTTGTTAATAGGTGAATCTATTCATGTTTAACATATTGGAGGTTATGGAAGATGTGAAATAAGTTATGGTATGTGTGAATTATGAAATTATATCAAATTAGACATGGTTAGAATATGGTTTTGGACATGTTTGTTAAGTTCTATAATTAAAGCTCATTTGCTGAATATAAATGATTATGTTATATGTCCAAGATGTTATGAAGATGATGTTACATCCTTTCATTGTAAGGGATGGTTGATATATTGTTGATGATTATTATGCCACCCCATTCAAATGATTGGGGGTTGATTTGATTGTGTTTGAGTAGCGGTGCACCGTATGAGCCGAACAGTTGTATCTCCGACTGCTACCCAAGGCAGTATCGGTGTTCAATTGTTTTTGGTTACTTTGCCTTTGGCCGAGGCAAAGGTTGTGATCTTATACCCCGGGTGTGGTGACATAAGGGTGGTCTATTGATGGGACTGGATTCGGGAATGATAAACTCTTGTAGTGCTCAACTAAGTGTGAACATGTGATATGTGTTATGTGCACATGTAGAACTGCTTAATGTGATTGAATTGCAATAGCATGCATTATCAGTATTCTTGAGTTGAAAGTTACATTAAATATCTTTGATTATCTTATTGAGCTAGTGGGCTGACGGGTTTTTACCCATAATAACATTTTAGATCAAGGAGCCGGTCCCTCGAAAGGCAAGGAGAAGGTGTGAGGCACGGTGAGAAGACGGGCAATCGGTCACTTGTACATTTGTGAATTAAGTTGTACTTACGTAGTACAATATGTCAACTTTGAGATATGGCAGAGAGCTTACTAGGTGTGTTTTGTAATAGTAAACTCTTTAATTTTGTATAATATGGTTTGATTACCAAGTGAGTTAGAATGAGTTGTATTATCAGTATGATGTGATTAGCTGAAGTGTTGTAATGCTCCCGCCGGGTTGAGATAACCCTAAGTTGGGGCGTTACAACCTGCACATCACAAACAACAGCGGTGATTCGCCGAAAATAGGATCTCCAATGCTAAAGTCAAAAAGTTTTTAAGGAGAATCTAGAAGTCTTCTTAGATTGTGGAACTTACCTCTTTCCTTTCCCAAACTTTCTTTATATAGCGCTCCCATTAATGAGTCAGTTATCTCCTTAATGGTAGTTACCAAAGTTAATGGGAGGTTATTAGGATTTAGTGGGCAGTTATTGCCCATAATGGGAAAGTGGGAGAATGGGTAAATGCCACTTTCCACTTCTCCACGAATTATGTGTGGCAGTTTTGATGCTGCCTGGCGGTGCCACGAGTTAAGGACACTACCTTAACTCGTTTCAAGGGCTTTGGCACAAGGACACATTGCGGGATAGGCGACTACTCCAGGAAACTATTTTCATGAGGGAGCTCCAAGTGCATCGGCACGAGGACTCCCCTCCCACTAGCCATGCGACTTCTGCAAGACACTATGTTAGCCTAACGGGTAGGCGACTCCTCTGTCTGGGACACTACCTTGGGGTGTCAGGTAGGCGACTCCTTTTGGAAACTACCTTAGCCCGTTGGGTAGGCGACTTCTTCATACACTATGTTGGCGCACTCAGGCAAAAAGAAAATCATGTATTGGTCCAGGTAAATCCATTGACTCGTCAAGTTCCCATTGAAATAGGATCCACACAAGGAAATCTACCCTTGTGTTCTAATTCTTCTTCTGATGATCAATTCAAGGCTTGAAAGAGAACGTTGTTCAGGGCTAATGCTTTGGCAAGAGGACTCATAGCTTGGATATGCGACTCATCCGAGACACTATCTGCATCAGGGAGCTCCAAGGGCTCCGGCATGAGTACTTCCCTCTCACCAGGTAGGCGACTCCTCCACGACACTACCCCGGCCCGTAGGTAGGCGAATCCTCTGATACACTACCTCAACAAGTCAGGTCTGTAACTTTGTCGGGACACTACCTTGGCCTGTCTCACAAGCGACTCTTCCCGGCTACTAACTTGCATGCTCTGAGTGTTTCGACACAATGTCTCACCCAGGGAATAGCCAAATCCTTCGGGAAAGGCCACTAATTTTTATCATATTCCAAATCCACTACAATTGCACGTTTCACCATCTCTAACCAGACCCAAGACTAACGTTTGTGTTATTTTGTTATTTACTAAATAAGAGAAGTAAGAAGTCAATCTGGATTCGATCAGGTTTGACCATTCTGGAATCAATTCCAAACACCCTCTAACGGGGGTGGTAAAACTCAATTCAAAATCTGTTGCTAATTCATCTGGACTACGCACTTTTGACCGTTCGTAAGACCCGCTTTCACGACACGTCAACAAATTTTCAATGGTCAAAGTTCAACACTTTTAAACCTTGTCAAACCCAAAGCGCACACTCAAGTCACGTGCGCTTCGCCTTTCTCCGTAACATTTCCTAAGTGTTAGATTCGGCGCATTTCTTCCCTTTGGTAAAGGAGTTGACAACGTACTGCCTGGCTAGGGGGTCAGCCCAATCCTCCCTTAAGGGGGTCGGCCTGCGCCTTACTTTGGGTGGTGGCCCAATCCCCCTTAGGTGTCTTCCCTATTTGATCCTTGGGGTTCCTTTCCGTTATGGCCTCCCACTTCCTACCCCTTTGAGCCTCCCCATCTCTGATCTCTTTTCTTTGGGGACTCCTCTCCTCAATCCGTGGGGTCTCCCCTTCCTCGGTCTCTTCTTCTTGGTACTCCTCTCCTCACCCCTTGGGGGCTCCCCATCCTTTGTCTCCTATTCTTGGAGGCTTTCACTCCTGGGGGGGTGGGGTTCCTCCTTATTTTCTCCTCCTCTTAGGAGCTCTATGCTAAATGGCACCCGTCATCGCAACCCTGGACCACACTCTAGTGCTGTCTCCACGTCATGTGCCCCCAAGGAGACGCGACCTCATCTTCTATACGTGCCTTGGCATAATGCTCGTCACTACTCTTCAGCATCACCTCTTGTAATATGTGTCCCTGCACTTCTTCCCTTGGCCGCACCAATGCACTGTCGCTGTGTCATGTGCCCCCCCACAAGACTTAGTGACCATACCCCTGTGCTGTCTTCGTTGATTGTGACATTCGCACTGCACACATCCTGCGATAATGTCACTCCCTCTGCCCCCCAGCACTCCATCACAGTACAACGCCTTGATGTTTGTCCGTCCCTTCACCAGAGTAGGCAATTCTTTCGGGACACTACCTCAAGGAGCTTAAAGTGTTTCGGCATGGGGACTCCTCTCCAGCTAGGTAAGCGTCTTACGACTCACTACCTAAGCCAATCGTGTAGCTCTTTTGGGACACTACCTAGACCCGTCATGTAGAGGACTCCTCCGGGACACCACTTTGGCCCGCTGAGTTGGGGGCTCCTCTAAGACACTACCATGGCACGCTCTGAGTGCCCTATTTCATGGTTTTACCCACGACATAGGTGATTACTCCCGACACTATCTCCACCGGTGTGTCTGCATGATTAGTTTATGTGCTCCGGCACTTAGAGCTCTTTGTTGGCACCCTTAGGGACCACGAACCACATGTCACTATGAGAGAAGAGCAATCTTTAGAGGGCACACACCTAGTCCACTTCCAGTTGGGCATCAGGCTTTCCCCACCACTGCCAGGTTCTCTGCGTCTCTCGACGCCTCTCTGAGACTCAGCAATGGATTTGGACTGGTGGCTAGATCATGGAGTTCTCTGGCCACACCGCCGTTGTGTGAGCTAGTTTTTCTAGACAGTCAAAGCAAAACAGTGGGGACATGTTCGATGAATATGCTATACGGCCGTCCGTGGACCATTAGAAATCTTAACTGCCTTGGTGAGGTGTTACTCCCAGGGAGCACCACGCGTCGCTTGATGACATCACCATCTCAACCCCTCTAAACAGGAGTCTTGAAATTTTATTTTAAGAAGAAGAATATAACTCATTTCACATTTTACTTACTGACTCTTGAATCTAAGAGCTTAGGACTTGTAGAGAGAAAAACACTTTGGAACTTAACGCATAACCTTTACAATGGACCTAAGCATTGGATAGTGATTGTCATCGTGTATTCACTCCGTGTCTTTGCTCTCGCAGCAGTGAAACAACTCAGGCTCTGTCTGGGAAGCCTTGGTATCTACGTTTGTTTCATCCTTGTTCTATTCAACAACAGCGCACTTGACTTCTGACTCAGATTGCATTCTTTCTGGTACCTCCAACTATGCTGCCAACCCTTTTCCTTTGCATCATTTTGGCGAGTTTGTTGGGGAGATAAGCATTGCATTGTAGTTCATCCCTTTTCAAACACACTCAACCCACCATGCTTTAACAATGCATGATTATATGTATACTAGCGAAAGCCTTAACGCAGTCATCCAAGAGGAGCATTACCTCTCTAGTACCAAAAAGAGCAACTGCCTTTCGAATTCAGGCTCCCTCTGGGCAGACGCACTAAGAGAAGCCACTGCTATGGCACAAGGACTCATTACAGGGATTGGAAATTTATCTGCGACCTACCTCGGTGTGACGGGTAAGCAACTCCTTCGAGACACTACCATGGCCCGTCGGGTAGGCGACTCCTCCAGAACACTATCCCGGCATGCTTTGAGTGCTCCAATATAAGGACTCATCGCGGGAATAAGTGACTCTTTTGGGACATTATTTCTGTCAGGGAGCTCCGAGTGCTCTGGTATGAGGACCTTCCTTCTGCCAAGTAGGCGATTCGTCTGGGACACTACCTCAGCATCTCGGGTAGGCGACTCCATCGGGGCACTACCATAGCCTGTCGGGTAGACGAATCCATCGCTACACTACCTCAGCCTGTCAGGTAAGTGACTGCTTAAGGACACTACCTTAACTCGCTTCAAGTGCTCTGGCATAAGGACACATCGCAGGATATGCGACTATTCCAGGACACTATTTTATTTAGGGAGCTCCAAGTGCACCGGCACGTGGACTCCCCTGCCACTAGCCAGGCGACTTATGCGAGACATTACGTCAGCCTTACGGGTAGGCGACTCCTCTGGGACACTACCTTAGGGTGTCAGGTAGGCAACTTCTTTTGGACACTACCTTAGCCCGTTGCATAGATGACTTCTTCACGACACTATGTTGGCGCATTCAGACTAAAATAAAATCATGTATTGGTCCACGTAAATCCATTGACTCATCAAGTTGCCATTAAAAAAGGATCCATACAAGGAAATCTACTATTGTGTCCTAATTCTTCTTCTGATGATTGATTAAAGGCCTGAAAGAATGTTGTTCTGGGCTAATGCTTTGGCAAGAGGACTCATAGCTTGGATAGGCGACTCCTCGGGACACTATCTGCATCAGGGAGCGCCAAGGGCTCTGGCATGAGGACTTCCCTCTCGCCAGGTTGGCGGCTCCTCCATGACACTACCCTATACTGTAAGGTAGGTGAATCCTCTTATACACTACCTCAGTGAGTCAGGTACGTAACTTTGTCGGGACATTACCTTGGCCTGTATGGCAGGTGACTCTTACGGGATACTAACTTGCATGCCTTGAGTGTTTCGGCACAAGGACTCACCCAGCGGATAGCCAAATCCTTCAGGAAACTATCTTCTCCAGCGTGTCTGTGTGGTTTACTCCAGATTCTCGGATACTAGGGGCTCTTTATTGGCACCCTTAAGGACTATGACCCTCGGGTCACTCCAAGACGGGATCAAGTCTCTTGAGGGCATCACGCCTAGTTTGTCTGGAACTTGGGGGTTGGTCCTTCCATGCCCCTGCTTCTTATTCCCTTGTGGAACTCGGTAAGAGAACTAGACTGGTAGCTAGATAAAGAGGTTCTCTTGGCAAACCAACACTGTGTGAGCCAGTCTTTCCAGACAGACAGAGCAAAGCTATGCGGGTCAGTCCAGGTGAATATGCAATATGAAATTCTGTGGAGCACCAGTATTTGTGACATCCTTGTTGAGGTGTCATGTGCAGGGAGCACCATGTGTTGCTTAATGACATCACCATTCAACCCATATAATTATGGGACCTAAGATTTGATGTTACGTATTACTTTCTCACTCTAAAATCTCACAAAGCTTAGGATATCTAGAGAGAGAAACACGCTGGAGCTCAGGGCTTCTTCCTTCCCCCTTGTTCTTTCCTCCTTTTTGGAGCTCCATGCTCCATGGCACCAGTTGTCACGACCCTGGACCACACTCCAAAGCCATCTCCATGTCATGTGCCCCCGAAGTAGATGCATATTTACGCCTGAATGCCTCATATTTTATACATGCCTCCGCATAATGCTCGTCTCCAATGCCTCTTGTAATACGTGCCCCCTGCACTCCTTTCTTTGGCCCGCCCATGCGCTGTCGCGGTGTCATGTGCCCCCAAAAAACCTAATGATCATACCCCTATGCTGTCTCCGTTGATTGTGCCCTTGGAACCACAAACACCTTGCGATACAATTGCTCTTCTCTGCCCCTAGCACTCCGTCAAACTACCAAGCCTTGATGTTGGTCCGTCCTTTCATCAATGTAGAAAACTCTTCTTGGGCACTACCTCAAAGAGTTTCAAGTGCTCCGGCATGAAGACTCCTATCCAGCTAGGTAAATGACTCTTTCGACTCACCACATCAGCCCGTCGCGTAGGCGACTCCTCTAGGACAACTACGCTGGCCTGTCAGATTAGCAGCTCCTCTAAGACAGTACCTTGGTGCTCTGAGTGCCCCAACACAAGGTTTTACCTATGACATATGCGACTCCTTCGAACATCATCTTCACCGGCCTGTGCATGATTAGTCTACATGCTCTGGCACTAAGGGCTCTTCGTCGGCACCCCCAAGGACCACGAACCACAGGTCACTACAAGACGAGAGCATGTCTTTAGAGGGCATCGCGCCTAGTCCACCTGCCAGTTGGGCGTCGGGCCTTCCTCACCACTATCAGGTTCTCTACGTTTCTCGACACCCCTCTTGGACTCAGCAAGGGATTTGGACTGGTGGCTAGATCGAGGAGTTCTCTGGCCACACCGGTGATGTATGAGCTAATCTTTCCAAACAGTCAAATCGAAGCTGTGGGGACATGCTCGGTGAATATGCTATACGATCGCCCGTGGAACAATGGAAATTATAATCGCCTCGGTAAGGTGTCACTCCCAGGAAGTGCCACGCGTCGCTTGATGACATCACTATCTCAACCCCTATAGTAGGGGTCTGAGAATTTATTTTAAGAAGAACAAAACTCATTTCATATTTTACTTATTAACTCTTGAATCGAAGAGCTTCAAAATTGTTGATAAAGAAACATCTAAAAGGAGCATGACCTCTCTAGCACCAAAAGGAGCCTGTGCTGTTCAAATCTAGGCTCCCTCTGGGGCCGACGCACCAAGATGAGCTAGTGCTTTGACACAAGGACACATTATAAGGATAGGTGATTCCTCCGGGTCTTACCACGGCATGACGAGTAGGCCACTCCTTCGAGACACTACATCGGCCCGTCGGGTAGGTGACTCCTCCATAACACTATCTTACCGTCCTCTGAGTGCTCTGATATAAGGACTCATCGCACAGATAAGTGACTCTTTCGGGACATTATCTCCGTCATGGAGCTCCAAGTACTCTGGCATGAGAACTCCCCTCCTGCCAGGTAGGCGATTCCTTAGGGACATTACCTCAGCGTGTCGGGTAGACGACTCCGTCGGGGCACTACCTCAACCTGTTGGGTAAGCGACTGCTTAGGAACACTACCTTAACGCGCTCTAAGTGCTCCTGGACAAGGATGCATCGCGAGGATTGGCAACTACTCCCAGACACTATTTTTGTTAGGGAGCTTTAAGTGCACCGGCACGAGGACTACCCTCCCACTAGGCAAGCGACTCCTCTGAGATATTACGTCAGCCTGACGAATAGGTGACTCCTCTGGGGTACTACCTCGGGGTTTCAGGTAGGTGACTCCTTCTGGATACTACCTCAGCTTGTTAGGTGGGCGACTCCTTCAAGACACTATGTCGGCGTACTTCTAGTGCTTCGGTAAGAGGACTCATCGCATGGATAGACGACTCTTCCAAGACACTATCTGCATCAGGGAGCTCCAAGTGCTCCAGTATTAGGACTCCCCTCTTGCCAGGTAGACGACTCATCAAAGACACTACCTCAACCTATAGGGTAGGCGACTCCTTCAATACACTACCTCAGCGAGTGAGGTACGCTACTTTGTTTGGACACAGCCTTGGCCTGTCTTGCAAGTGACTCTTCCGGGTTAATAACTTGCACGCTCTGAGTGCTTCGGCACAAGGACTCACCCAAAGGATCGCTTATCTCCACCAGTATTTCTGCGTGGCTAGTCCAGATACTCTGATACTATGGGCTCTTCATTAGCATCCATAGGGACTATGACCCTCCGGTCACTCCAAGATGGGAGCAAGTTTCCTGAGGGCATCGCGCCTAGTTTGCCTTGAACTTGGGGGTTGGTCACTCTACACCTCAGGTTCTTTCAACGCACCTGTGAGACTCAGTAAAGGGATTGGACTGGTAGCTAGATCAAGGGGTTCTTTTGCCAAACAAACACTATATGAGCTAGTGTTTAAAGATAGACAGAACGAAGCTATACATATCAGTCCGGGTGAATATGCGCTATGACATTCTATGGAGCACCGGCATTTGTGAAATTATTGGTGAGGTGTCATATCTAGGGAGTGACACGTGTCTCTTGATGACATCACCATCTCAACTCCTATTGAATAGGGGACTGAAGAATTGATGTTAGATTTTACTTTGTCATTCTAGAATCTCACAGAGCTCAGGAATTATAGGGAGAGGAACACGCAAGAGCTCAGAGCAGCATCCCTCATCTCGTTCTGTTCTCCTCTTGGGAGCTCCATGCTTCATGGCACCCGTCGTCTTGACTCTGGACCGCACTCCAGTACCGTCTCCACATCATATGCTACCCAACGAGAGCCTATTTACGCCTGAACGCTTCATCTTCTATACGTGCCTTGACACAATGCTCGTCGCCACTCCTGGGCACCGCCTCCGGTAATACGTACCCCATGCACTCTTTCCTTTTGTTGCGCCGATGAACTGTCTCTGTGTCATGTCCCCCAAAACACCTAGTGACCACACCTTCGCGTTGTCTTCATTAATCGTACCCTTGGCACCGTAAACACCTTGTAATATGTCGCCCCGCTCTGCCCCCGACAATCTTTCCCACTACCACACCCTGATGTTGGTACGTCCCTTCACCAGGGTAGGCAACTCTTCAGGGACACTACCTCAAGGACCTTCAAATGCTCAGGCATGAGTACTTATCTCCAGCTAGGGTAAGCGACTCCTTTGGCTCACTACCTCAACCTGTTTTGTAGGCGACTCCTCTGGGACACTACCTCAGTGTGTAGGGTGGGCAGCTCCTTTGGGACGTTATGTAGACCCGTCATGTAGGCGACTCCTCCAAGACACTAAGTTGGCCCGTCGGGTTGGCAGGTCATCTAAGACTCCACCTTGACACACTCTGAGTGCCCCAACACAAGGTTTTACCTACGACATAGGTGAATCCTCCGGACACTATCTCCACCGGTGTGTTTGCATGATTAGTTTACGTGCTCCTGCACTTACGGCTCTCCGTCGGCACCCATAGAGACCGTGAACCACAAGTCACTACGAGACGAAAGCACGTCTTCGAAAGGCATCACGCGTAGTGCACCTGCCAGTTGGGCGTCTAGCCTTCTCCACCACTGCCAGGTTCTCCGCGTCTCTCGATGCCCCTCTAGGACTCAACAAGGGATTTGGACTGGTGGCTAGATCGAAGAGTTCTCTGGCCACACTGGCGGTGTGTGAGCTTGCCTTTCTAGACAGTCAAAGTGAAACTGTGGGGATAGGGTCGGTGAATATGTTATATGACTGCCCATGGAACACTAAAATTATAACCGCCTCGGTGCGGTGTTACTCCCAGGAAGCGCCACACATCGCTTGATGACATCACCATCTCAACCCCTATAAATAGGGGTCTTGAGAATTCATTTTAAGAAGAAGAACATAACTGATTCCACATTTCACTTACTGACTCTTGAATCTAAGAGCTTTGGAATTGTTGAGAGAGAAACACTCTGCACATTGATGTAGGACCCTTACACTAGACCTTGACGTTGGACCTAAGCATTGGATAGTGGCGGTCATCATGTATTCACCCCGTGTCTTCACCCTACAGCAGTTCCACTCCTTAAGGCTCTGTTTGGGAAGCCTTGGTATCTACCTTTCTTCCGTCCTTGTTCTGTTCCACATCAGCAAACGTGGCTTCTGACTCAGACTGCATTCTCAGCGGCACCTCCAAGTATACTGCGAACCCCTTTCAGCATTTTGGCATCTCCCGCTAGGGAGGTGAGCATTAGAGTGCAGTTTGTCCCTTTTCTAACACACCCAACCCACCATGCCTTAACAACACAGGATTATAGGTATACCGGTCAAAGCCTCAACCCAGCCATCCAAGACGAGCATCACGTCTCTAGCACCAAAAAGAGCCAATGTTGTTCGAATCCTAGCTCTCTTCAGGACTGACGCACCAAGAGGAGCCAGTGCTCCGGTACAAGGACTCATTATAGGGATTGGCGATTCCTCTAGGACATATTTTGGCGTGTTGGGTAGGCGACTTATTCGAGACACTACCCCGTCTTGTCGGGTAGGTGAATCCTCCAGAACACTATCTTGGCGTGCTCTGAGTGCTCTGATATAAGGACTCATCGCGTGGATAAATGACTCTTTCGGGAAATTATCTCCGTCAGGGAGCTCCAAGTGCTCGGGCATGAGGACTCCCCTCCTCCCAAGTAAGCGACTTCTCTAGGACACTACCTCAGCGTGTCGGGTAGGACTCCATCGGGCACTACCTCAGCCCGTCGGCATAAGGACACATCAGGGATAGGTGACTACTCCAGGACATTATTTTCGTCAAAGAGATCTAAGTGCACCAGCATGAGGTGCCCTCTCACTAGATGCAGTTATGTAACAGTGGATGGAATCTGACGAAGGTAGTCTCATCTTCTCTGTCTCCGTCCCTTTGAAGAGCCCAAACTCCTCGGCAATAAGCATGTCATCTTGTACCATGGGTGCCCATATAGACGTGTTCTCCAACCTAAAACTGGGCCACCCCCTTATTCATCCAACTAAAAGGAAAATCATCTAACAACGTTCTCTTCTCATCCAATTCATCCAGTCACGCGCTTGTAGTGTACTAACACTACAAAAACAAAAGGGTTTCGGTGATGCTTAATTACCGACGCTTTATGAAATGTCATAAAGTAGCTCTAATTTGTGGCACTTTTAACATAACGCCGCAAATTTGTTGACACAATTATATACGAGTCACGGACTTGCCGACGCTTTTTTATGTGTCACAAATTTAGTGCCGCTTTTAGATATTTGCGACATTAATGGTGCGAAATTTATTTACGTGTCACTTAATAGCGACACTTATAACAAAGTGCCATCAGAATTACTTACTAAACAACAATGTCAGGAATCTAGCAGTTTTTCCATATTTGAGAATCTTGCTTGGAATAAACACAAGGAACCCCGCACCCGAGCCTCACTCTCCCAACCACCAGTCTCTCTCGGTCAAACGTTGGATGTACACATGCCCATCTCTCTCTCTCTCTCTCTCTCTCAAAGCTGGATCTATACATATACTCGCACACTAATCTCTCTCAAAGATGGATCTACGCGCTGGCACACCTCGAATCACTCTCGTCTCTGAAATCTTTGGTCAAATGGCTCAGATTACCCGTTTTTCACCCTTCTCAAAACGTCTCTCTCTAAGTGGAACTTGCAGGCGCTTGCTCTATCTTCATGGATTCTTGACATCCAATCAGAGGTATAAACCTAGATGCCTCTTCATACACCAAATTCTTTCTCTATTGATCTCCCCCCCACACTCGTCTAATCTTTCTTATTGTCTCTAAAAACTGCTCGGGGCGTATTACGGTCTTTTCGCAAATCATTGGTTTTAGACAGCGGTTTCTTTGACTGGACATTAACTGCACACGGATATTAACTAGACAATTGTTCGTACACGGATATATATAACATTCTTGTCCGTACACGGATATTAACTGTTCAATGCGACAAACTCACGCACTTACCAACAATTGATGGAACCAGTAAAAGTGTAACGCCCGAACTTAGGGTTATCTCAACCCGGCTGGAGCATTACGACACAACAACTAATCACAACATACTGATAATACAACTCATTCTAGAACCACTTGGTAATTAAACCATATCGTACAAAACTAAAGAGTTTACTTTTACAAAACACACCTAGTAAGCTCTCTGCCATATCTCAGAGTTGACATACTGTTCTATTCAAGTACAACTTAATTCACAATTGTACAGGTGACCCCTTGCCCGTTTTCTCACCGTGCCTCACACCTTCTCCGTGCCTTTCAAGGGACCGACTCCTTGATCTAAAATGTTATTTTGGGTAAAAACCTGTCAGCCCACTGGCTCAATAAGATAATCAAAGACATTTAATGTAACTTTCAACTCAAGAATACTGATAATGCATGCTATTGCAATTCAATCACATTAAGCAGTTCTACATGTGCACATATCACATGTTCACTCTTAATTGAGCATTACAAGAGTTTACGATTCTCTAATTCAGTCCCATCAATAGACCACCCTTATGTCACCACACCCGGGATATAAGATCACAAACCTTTGCCTCGGCCAAAGGCAAAGTAACCAAAAATAATTGATACTGCCTCAGGTAGCAGTTGGAGATACAACTGTTCGGCTCATACGGTGCACCGCTACTCAAACACAATAAAATCAACCCCCCAATCATTAGAATGGGGTAGCATAATAATTATCAACAATATATCAACCATCCCTTACAATGAAAGGATGTAACATGCTCATGCGCAAGAAAACAAATCATTTCATACATGTAGTTGTTGTAATCTTCATTTACTTGCACCATAAAACTTAGCTATCAAAGATATAGCCACTTTCATCATGTAACATAATCTTCATAACATCTTGAACATGTAACATAATCATTTATATTCAGCGAATTAGCTTTAATTATAGAACTTAACAAACATGTCCAAAATCATATTCTAACCATGTCAAGTTTGACATAATTACATAATTCACACGTATCATAACCTATTTCACGTCTTCCATAATCTCCAATATGTTAAACATGTATAGATTCACTTATTAACAAGTCTCTAACAAGTATTCGAAAGTTTGACAAAGAATTCATACTAAAAGAATTACGCCAACATAGCATAAATCCATATTCATGTCTTAAAAGTCCATTAAAAAGCTTTCACTATCTTACCTTAAAGAAGAGATGAAAGAACCAAAATTTTAGATTTGAAACACCTTCAAAATACTCCTCAAAACACGTTCAAAATACTATTTGAAGCTCATAGAAACTTTCCAAATCAACTCCTTAAGGTTCCCTTTAAAAAACAAGCCTTAATTCTAGATTTTGTGAGGTTTTTGGTTGCTTTTCTTGCACTTTTCTCTCAAAAACGAGGTAAGAGAATTTAAGCATGTCAATTGGGTCTTTTATATCAAATTAGAAGCAAGTAGGAAGTGTCAAGTGGAGGTGACGAGGTGGAAAAGTCAAGCACGATGAGGTTTTAAGCACGAGGTGGCAAGACACGGTTGTGCCACCTAGCAAGCACGACAAGGCTCAAAGCACGAGGTGGCAAGATATAGCCGTGCCACCTAGCAAGCACAACAAGCCTCAAAGCACGAGGTGGTAAGACACAGTTGTGCCACCTAGCAAGCACGACAAGCCTCAAAGTACGATGAGGCTCAAACCACGATGTGTCGCGATAATATGTTGACACGTCACAAGCACGAGGTGGCATAATTCTTTGTAAAAAGCAAAACAAATCACAGGTAGTCCGGTCAACAACCGGTTATTCCCAGCTGAAGGTTTCACCATTTTTCGTTTCCAACTCTTCTGAAAATATTTTTGGTCATTCCAAGAGATCATTTAAAGTTTCTAAACATCAAACTCTTTTCCATTTCTAGCACTTCGTTTCACCTTCTTAGAAAATTTACTCAATTCAAGGTGTTTAACATTTAAACATACATTCAAATATGTTATCATGCATAGTTTATCATAACCATTTTCACATAAAGTGATTTATCTAATCATACTTAAATATGTAATCAAAGCATATAGAATGTTGGGTTTTCACACACTTCACTCCTTAAAAGAATTTGGTCCCCAAATTCATAACTTAAACTTACCAAATAGGTGCGGATAATCTCTTCGCATATCCTCATCTTTTTTCCACGTGGCTTCTTCCACCTCATGATTTTGCCACAAAACTTTAACCAACAGAATGCTTTTATTCCTCAAAACTTTCACATCAATAGCTAAAATCTGTACCGACAACTCTTCATATGACAAATCTGATTGGACTGATATCGGCTTAGGGCTAATCACATGAGATGGGTTAGGGTTATACTTTCGCAACATAGAAACATGGAACACATCATGTACTCCTTCTAAGGATACATGTAAGGCAACTCAGTATACCAAATTTCCAACACGATCTAATATTTCATAAGGGCCAATATATCTCGGTGACAACTTGCCTTTCTTTCCAAATCGCTTTATTCTTTTGAATAGTGACACCTTGAGAAATACAAAATCTCCCACTAAAAATTCCAACTCTCTTCGTCTGTTATCAGCATAACTTTTCTGTCGGCTTTTAGCAGTTAAAATATTTTGCCGAATTTGCTGAATCTTTTCAGTGGTTTCTTGAACTATTTGTGGCCTAATTAAACTCCTTTCTCCAACTTCACTCCAACAAATTGGTGAGCGACACTTTCGTCCATATAGAACTTCATATGGTGCCATACCGATACTTGCCTGATAACTGTTATTATAAGCAAATTCAATTAATGCCAGATGTTGATCCCAACTTCCTTTGAAATCTATCACCCATGCACGAAGCATATCCTCCAATGTTTGAATAGTTCTCTCAGACTGTCCATCAGTTTAAGGATGAAATGATGTGCTAATTTCAAATTTGTACCCAATGCACCTTGCAAACTTTTCCAGAAATGAGATGTAAATCTTGGATCTTTATCACTTACAATACTTACTGGTATTCCGCAGAATCGAACTATTTCTTGAACATACACTCGAGCTAACTTACCCAATGAGTACGTCCTAAGTACATGTAGAAAATGAGCAGATTTCGTCAATCTATCCACAATCACCCATACCGAATCATGCCCATCACGGGTCCTTGGCAATCCTATAAAAAAATCCATTGTTATATGGTCCCACCTCCATCGGGTACCGGTAATAGTTCCAATCGACCCGCCGGTCTTTTGGTGTTCGACTTTTACTTGTTGACATACAATACATCTTGAAACAAAGTCAACTACTTCTCTTTTCATGTTATTCAACCAGTAATTGCATTTTAAATCCCGATACATCTTCGTTCCACCTGGGTGCACTGTATACTTCGACTTATGGGTCTCTTTAAGTATTTGTCCTTTCAACTCTTCATTGTTAGGCACAAATATCCGGTCTTTATACCGAGTCTCTTTTGAACCAACCATGGATGTTCCTGACATAACGGTCTCAGAAGCCAGACCCATGGTTGTTTATAGCTCCATACTCTAAGATGTTTTGGGCTCCTATATCTGGCCATAGAGACTGTAGACGTGCTAGGCTTAGAACAATAGAAAAAGATAAAGTCCATGAAGAGAATGACTTCATGCAGGAAAATTGCACGAAGCGTGAGATGATCTTAATAAGTTCGAGCAAGTGCTATGAAGAAATCAAGGAATGACACCGCATTCAGAAGGAAGAAATAGTTACGATTAAGACAGTGTAAGAGCATTGCGAGGAAAACTTAAAGGAAACCAGCTTCTTGTGTTCCATGAATCCATGAACGCCTAAAATCAAGTTGAAGTCTACCTTAATCGAACCATCTTATGTAACAAGGAGTCCTTTATACACTTTTAGCAACCATTGGATCTTGATTTTTTTATCTGAGAAAGAACTTACGTATATGTACATCCATTTCTTGTCTACTTGAACTATATGTACTGACCCCTTCATATATTTTGGGTTTGTGGGTCGACCCCCTCGGGTATTAATTTTGCAAAGTATTGAGATACCTTGCCCCGGGTCAGTGATATATGAAGTAGGACTCCATTGAATAGTGCCACCACTTGAGGCCAATGCAAAGTTAATTGTTGTGAATTTTGTAACTCCAAGAATGATGTCGTTGAAACAAATCGCTAAAGAATTCCTGAGAATAATAACACCCCATCAGAAGGCTCAATTTTTTCCTGCAATGTATTACAATTCAATTAGAGTTATTACCTGAGCATACCACTAATCGATGTTAGCCAAACTACAAATGAATTGAATGTCCCTAAACCTACTCCAAAAGGAAGTCGATATAGTTGAATGAGTGCCCAACAAAAGAGATAATACATAAAAAATTTAAATGCAAGGAGGAGGATAATAAGCCCTGCTACCAGTAAAAATGATAAGAATGGTGCTGATGGTAGTGGCGATGGGATGAAAAGGCGACGAATTCATAGCACACTTAGAGCTCAAACTATCACATATGATTACCAAGGTTGGATTTCCTGTCTATTCTTTCTATATATTAGTAAAAAAGGGAGACAAAAAGAGAATTGCATTTTGCTATGTGTAATATGTAGTAATTTTTAATAGGACAAACACATCAAGAACCTGTTGGTTTTGCACTACACAAGTTAGAATGTTAACAATTATGTCCGTTAAGGTGAAAAAAGATTCCAATCGAACCTTCAAGTCTCTATTGTTTCTTAGGCAAGGTGAAATTAGCTAGTGTTAATATTCCTGCTAACCTACTTGCTCTTATCATATCTCAATCTGAAAAGGCGGTGGAACTTTGTAAGAACATCTGAGCATACAATAATATATTCTCATTCACATAGTTTGGCGTAAAATTGGATAAGGATCTTGTAGCCGCGAGGAAAGGGATTTATACATTCAGAGCATAGGGTGAAATTTACCATGACCTCCCATGTATGATCCCTACAGAGAATGAACCCTGGTACTTACTTTTAGTTGTACTTTGACACAGATAATAAAGTCAAGAAGATATTACAAGACCCACCATTTATGGGAGGATACAGTGAGAAAGTAGTTCAACATGGAAATCCATATGCATAATTATTGAGTAGACCAAAGGACTACTTAATGCTAGTTGACCTTCCAAATCTGCATAAAGAAAGATGTTAGATTAGACCAGCGTGTTCATAATGCACCATCGTCAGATCAAGTTACTGCGATGTGGGTTGAATGCAACAACCCTTGTGGGTCATTTGAATGAGATATCAGTGTCCATGCACACTCTTAACACAAACATATAGTGGGACATCACTTTGGTTGTTACGATCCACTACACTACCCACTACTATTTCCTAATGGTGAAGTTGAGTGGCATCAAAACATCAATAGAAATAATATGAAGAAAGCTGGCAAGCGTCAAAGTGGGGACTACCAAGAAGGCAACTGTTCAACTGAAGCCTTTTTAGCATCAGTGGAAATAATATTCGCACACGCGAGAAAAGAAGCAAGCAGTACATCCTCATATACCTCATTACATTTTTCATTTTTTGATACCGCGTGAACCTAGAACCATACAATACTTTATAATGCATTTCTATTGTATTTCAGCAATGTGAAAGAAAGACCTGGGAATGTATCATGCAGAGAATACTATTTTCACAAGCTTCAGGTTAGGAAGCATGAGGTTTGTTATAACAATACGGTAATGCGGCACTCAAGCGCTTGTCTCGGTCTAGCATCTGCCACCATTTAAGAATTTCTTCTAATAAACCGAATGGACATAAGTTTTGTTTGCTACAACTGAATTGGCGATTGCTTGGTCCTACAAGGCATAAATGTAATCCTGACGAATGGCTAGTAATTATTACACATGGAACATTGTGCAAGATAGGATGGAAGAAAGTGATAGAGCCTACCTTTAATATTTTGTGATGGGTTCGAGCTCTACAATCCAATGAGGTTAAAGTATTGCTAGGTCTCTAAATTCACACTACCAGCTTTTCCATCTCATCTTGAAGAACATCTAGATCTCTAGAGAGAATTGAAGACGAAGATCACAATTTTACCATGGCCAAATAGAGTTTACATAAAATTTATGCTTTATATTCACGTTAGATCTATAACTACAGCTATATAGGTTTATGTATAAGCCAATATGTGGAACAAAGCCCACTAGCGTGGGTTTAAGGTTAATTATATATGTTGTTAAGTTTTTGTCTCAGTTGTTCGTATAATTGATCTTGCCAAAAAAATTCCTATCTGACACAAACTGTTGGATTTCTTTCTTTTGTAGATTTTAACATTTTCATATTTTATGGATGAATTTCCTCGACTGCTACATTGAAAAATACAAAATTGTGTAAATATATTCAGCATTGACGAAATTAACAGTTTTTTGTTTCTCAAGAATTGTCGATGTGTTTTGATGATCTAAATCATTGAAGCAATTGCTTGAATGTGCATAAAAAGCACGGAGATCATCATTGCATGCTATTTTTGTGATCTACAATACCATCTTTCTTCGCAACCCACTATGCTGGCACAACTGTTAGTGCTATAATAGTGGAAGGTCATATGTCATTAACATATATGTATTGATCGCCATGACTTCATACTTATCGGTTAGCTAAACCAGGTTTATGCCCTAATGTAAAACATTGTGCAAGCAACATTTAATAGCGGCCACTTGCTTGTAATTAAATGACGATAGTCATTTCCTGAATAAGATGTTTTTTGTGTATTTGTTTGTCATCTTTGGCCCAAGTATGACAATGCAAGAATTATTTCCAATGGTGTTAGTTATAAATATGGTTTTCTAGATTGGAATGGATAGAAGACAAACATGTCATTTCATCGTATTGCTAGTGATTAACATGAGATAGTGTTACACGTTAGTCACACCTTAGCTATGGTACAAGATAAGGATTAAGGAAAGTGATACAACTTATGTGGAAGGAGTTTGTGATGGGTTTGTGGGGTGCTATAAAAGTAGGGCTAGGTTCTACATCACGCAACTGGTTTTTTTTTTTTATCTTATCTTGGTGAACATTCAATTGCGTAGACATAATTGTTGACTTGTTGATTTTGATGATTCCAGACTTATCTTCTCTAACATTAATCTGACAACATTATTAAGATAAACATTTCAGGATTTATCTTAATCAAACAAAGACAAGATCTTGACATGGACAAAGCTTGAACTTGGACTTGGACTCGGACTAGGGATTTAAAGACTTGGACTATATTGAAGATGTAAGAACTTGATGTCTATTTTTTCCTTGTTAGAATTAATAAGTCTCTCTTAAAAGATCTGGCAGAAATTCTAGTAAAGAACCAAATGTGTTTGTTTTAGTCGAAGCAAAACTTTTAGTCGAAGCCAAAACTTTTAGTCGAAGCCAAAATGTTTTAGTCGAAGCAAAACTTTTAGTCGAAGCCAAAATCTTTTAGTCGAAGCAAAACTTTTAGTCGAAGCCAAAACTTTTAGTCGAAGTTAAATGTTTTAGTTGAAGCCAAATGTTTTAGTCGAAGCCAAAACTTTTAGTCGAAGTTAAATGTTTTAGTCGAAGCCAAAACTTTTAGTCGGAGCCAAAACTTTTAGTCGAAGTCAAATGTTTTAGTCGAAGCCAAATGTTTTAGTCGAAGCAAAACTTTTAGTCGACTCAATCTCTTATTTTAGTCGAATCCTTTCTTTTGGGCTTTCCCTTCCTAACGGTTCACTTCCGTTACTTGTATAAAAATGGGTCCTTGAGAGCATTTAGTCCTCTCCTTGAAAAATCTTTTTAATACTCTCTCTAACTCATCTAAAAACACCCTCTCATCTTGTTCTCTAAATTCTTATCTATTCTCTGTTGAGTGAGTTCATCCTTGAGATAGTTTACTATAAGCTTATTGGTTTGGTTCTTGAAAGAATATAGATCTTCCCACCTAAGAAGGCTTAGTCTTAGTTTTCATTGTAACATCTGCTCAAGAAGGAGCTTGTTTGTTGTATTCAAATTGTAAATCTATTTTTATTTGTAAACTGTTGGAAACCTTGGAAGGGTTTTGGAAATTGTACTGCGGTTTGAGCTAGCACCCGAAGCTAGTTGGATTAGTGAAAGGCTCGAGTAGGTCTCCCTTGCGTGGAGTGCTCGAGGACTGGACGTAGGCTGGTGGGGCCGAACCAGTATAAATCTCTGTGTTACATTTATTACTCTTATATCCGTCATTATTTTGTAATCTTGTTTTTAATTTATACTCAAAGCTGTAAAACACCTATTCACCCCCCTCTAGGTGTATTTAGGGACTTACATATGGTATCAGAGCCGCGTGCTCTGGTATTTTTCTGTGACTTAATCGTCAAGAGCTAAAGATCGCATTATGGAAGAAGGATCAGCAACCACCAGGCCACCCTTGTTTAAAAATGACAACTACCGCTATTGGAAAAATCGTATGAGGAATTTTCTAAGGCAGAATACACACGTGTGGTATGTTGTTGAAAATGGTCCTATAATTCCGGTGAAGGATGGACCGGATGGAACCAAGATTTCGAAGGGAATTCTTGAAATGGACTCTCATGAGGCGCAACTTTTCTCCATGGATGATAAAGCTAAGAACATTATCAGCTGTGGCCTTGACATGAATGAGTACAATCGAGTCTCAGCATGTGAGACTGCTAGAGAAATGTGGAGGTTGTTGGAGGTTACTCATGAAGGAACAAATCAAGTAAAAGAGACCAAGATCAACATGTTGGTCCAGCAATATGAGGCCTTCAAGATGAAGGAGCACGAGTCCATAAATGAGATATACTCCAAATTCACATTATAAATGGACTGAAGCTTTTGGGTAAAATCTACCCAGAAAAAGAAGTTGTCCGAAAAGTTCTCAGATCTCTTCCAAAGAGATGGGAAGCAAAACTCACAGCCATTCAAGAGGCAAAGGATTTGAATGTGCTGAAGCTTGAAGAATTGGTGGGTTCTCTAATGACTCATGAAATTACAATGAAAATTCATGATGAAGAAGAAACCACCTCCAAGAAGAAGAACTTAGCTCTTAAAGCTGAGACATCTCATGAACCTTCAGAGAGCAGCGACGATTCTGATCCTGAAATGGCTCTCATCACTCGAAAGTTCAAGAAGTTTCTTGCAAGCAAGCGAGATGGGAAGATTAGGAGAAATCCTACAAACCAATCACATCAGAGAAATAACAGTGATTGGAATGTAAAGGAAAATCCTGATGCCTGCTATGAATGCGGCAGAACTGGGCACATAAAAAAATATTGTCCGCAACTCAAGAACAAGACTGCAAGCAGCAACAGTCGAGATTTCAAAGAAAAGAAGTTCAAGTCCAGAAAAGCTCTGCTGACTTGGGATGACTTTGATGAAAGTGGCAAAGAAATTAGCAAAGATGAGGAAGTAGCTCAACTTTGCTTCATGGCCAAAGATGATAATTCCAAAGTAATATCTGATAATCCTGATTATAATGAACTCAAGTCAGCTTTTCTAGAACTCAGTGAAAATTATAAAAAGTTAAAAGTTAAAAATGTCAATCTAAAAAATAAGGCCCTTTCTTTGATAAATACTGTTGAAGAGTTGGAAGGCGAAAATGAAGAGTTTCAAGAAAAGATTGAACTTTATATTTCTGAAAATACTTCTTTAGAAAATAATATGAATGCTTCTAAGAAGGAAAACTCCCTTTTGTCTTCTGAAATCCAATCTCTCCGAGGAGTAAAAGTTCCAGTTGGCAACGAATTCTTAAAATCTCAACTGGAAGATATTTCTATACAAAAAATTAATTTAGAAAAGGAGATTGAAGATCTGAACTTTACTCTTTCAAAATTTACCCAAGGAAGAGAGAATTTGGATATTCTTTTGGGAAGACAAAGATGTGTTTTTGAAAAAAGTGAAATCGGATACGATCCTTCAAAGAAGCAAAATGATTATAAAAATTTCTTTAACAAAAATTTAGCTTCTTGCTCTCCATTCACACTCTGTACAGTATGTAACAAGAAAGGACACTTAGTTAAAAATTGTCCTCTTAATGTTATTAAAAATCAGTCATTCTCTTCTATTACAAAGAATAAAATGAAACAAGTTTGGGTGCCAAAATCTTGTTTATCTAATCTTCCAGGACCCAAGAAAGTGTGGGTACCTAAAGGAACGAAACCAGAATCTGTTGTAGGTATGCTTGAAAGCAAGGGTAGATTACAACAAATGGATTCTCGACAGCGGATGTTCAAGACATATGACAGGTGACCGCTCTCTTTTCTCACATATCACCCCAAAAAATGGAGGGCTTGTTACCTTTGGAGACAACTCAAATGGGAAGATCATCGGTAAAGGTAAAATTGGCACCGGTTCCATATCTATCGATAACGTATCTTTGGTTGACGGTTTGAAGTTCAATTTGATAAGTATCAGTCAACTAATCGATAGTGGACACAAAGTTCAGTTCGAAGGCGATCAATGCCTTATCAGTCATGCCTCAGATGGAGGTACCTTGGTTGGTAAGAGAGATGGTAATATCTATACTCTATCTTTTGATGCATCTGACTCTTCTCGTGAAGTGTGTCTTTCTGTTCAGCATAATGATATTTGGTTGTGGCATCGTAGATTAGGTCATGTTCACATGGATCTAATCAAGAAACTTCTCTCGAAAGACCTTGTCAGAGGCTTACCAAAATTAAGGTTTATTGTGATGCCTGTCAATATGGTAAACAGTCAAAAACATATTTTCAAGCCAAAAATGTTGTTTCCACCTCTCGCCCTCTTCAACTCCTTCATTTAGATCTTTTTGGCCCTACGAGAGCCTAGGTGGAAAATTTTATGCATTCGTCATTGTTGACGATTTCTCCAGATACACCTGGGTTCTTTTTCTAACTCATAAGGATGAAGCGTTTGAAAAATTCTTCAGTCTTGTTAAGCAGCTTCAAAATGAGAAGGAGTTGAAGCTTGTAAAAATTCGAAGTGATCATGGCGGTGAATTTGAAAAAGATTTTATTCCTTTTTGTATTCAAAATGGCATTTCACATGAGTTTTCTGCTCCTCGGACACCCCAACAAAATGGGGTTGTAGAGAGAAAGAATCATACTCTACAAGAAATGGCCAGAACCATGCTTCAGGAAAACTCTCTGCCAAAATATTTTTGGGCTGAAACCGTCAACACTTACTGTTACGTGTTGAACAGAGTACTCATCAGACCAATTCTTGATAAAACACCTTACGAACTGTTCTCAAATCGAAAACCAAAAATCGATTATTTCAAGATTTTCGGTTGCAAATGCTTTATTTTGAACAATCGTGAGAACTTGGGAAAGTTCGATGCGAAATCTGACAAGGGAATATTTCTTGGTTATTCATTAAAAAGTAGAGCATATAGAATCTATAACCGTAGAACTATGACAGTTGAAGAATCTATGCATGTAGTATTTGAAGAATCTAACGTTGAAAAACCAAGTAAGAATGCAGGTGATGACAGTGAAGAACTCTCCCTGGATTTGAACAACCAACTTAATGTCTCCTCAACTGAGGGGGAGTGTTCAACATCTTCTCACAATAATAGTGACGAGACTCTGCCTCTTCCAAAAAGCTGGAGATACTCCTCCAGTCATCCATTAGAACAAGTCATAGGTAATGTGGAACGCGGAGTTACAACACGATCTACGGTAAAAAAAAAATTGCGAATTTTGCTTTTTTTTTTCTTTCAAATAGAGCCTAAAAATATTTCAGAGGCTCTAAACGATTCTGAGTGGATTCTTGCCATGCAAGATGAATTGAATCAATTTGAACAAAGTGGGTTTTTCGAAACAAACTTGATGAAAATGGCCATATTGTTCGTAACAAGGCTAGACTAGTTGCTCAAGGATACAATCAAGTCGAAGGGGTTGATTTTGATGAAACCTTTGCCCCAGTTGCTCGACTTGAAGCTATCCGAATGCTTTTGGCATTTTCATGTCATATGAACTTTAAACTTTTTCAAATGGACGTGAAAAGTGCTTTCTTGAATGGGGTAATACAGGAGGAAGTTTTTGTTAAACAACCTCCTGGTTTTGAAAATGAAAAATACCCCAATCATGTTTTTAAGCTGAAAAAGGCTTTGTACGGTCTTAAACAAGCTCCTCGAGCTTGGTACGATCGTCTTAGCAGCTTCCTCATTGATCATGGATTCTCTTGTGGCAAAGTCAATACTACTTTCTTTACGAAAATTCATAATTCACATATTTTAATAGTTCAAATATATGTTGATGACATTATTTTTTGTGCCACTAACAATGATCTATGCCAAGAGTTTGCTGAGAATATGCGCAGGGAATTTGAGATGAGCATGATGGGAGAACTTACCTTTTTCCTTGGACTTCAAATCAAGCAGTCAAAAGAAGGAATTTTTATAAGTCAGTCTAAGTACACACGGGAACTTTTGAAAAGGTTTGGCTTGGATAATGCTAAACCTAGAGGTACCCCTATTTCTCCCAGCGTTAATCTTGTCAAAGATGAAAATGGTAAAGATGTAGATAACAAACATGCATTTTACTGCTCAATCACCTAGCTTTTTTACCACATATGTGAATGGGGTCCACATCCGTCTCGATGCCACCACCTTAGCCCACATACTCAGTTTTACCAATCAATCATCTACCCTTGTTTTCACCGCAAACACGTGGTGTACCACCAGCTCCTTTACTCCCCTCCAACAAACACAAACTCTTTTAGGCGACCCGTTCATTTCTCAACCCCGCAAACCCAGTCTAGGTGACCTTTCTCCTCTTCATCGTGTCCTCCATCTTATTCTTTGTTATAATCTCTCGGCCCGTTCCGGCTCATATGCTACTTTTTCATATTTAGACATCATTCTTCTCACCCACTTCATTCGGGGTTCTCCCTTAAACATTGCGGGCATTATCATGCTCGTAATGAATGCCCAAAAAACCAAATCATCTGCTAATCTTCCTTTCGGACTCCTGTTAACCCGTGTTTTTGAATATTTTCATGTCCCTCTGCCTACCTCTAACTCGGAATGTATCTCTCTTCTGAGTCACCACATTCTTGATGAAACTTCCCTTCGTCGTGCCGGTTTCGCAATTCGCTCTGATCCCACCTCCGACACTGTCATTCTTGAGTGCATCACTGTTACTGACCCTTCCCACACCCAGTCTGTTCCGGCCCCCGCTCCTGCTTCTACTCATGTTCCCTCCCCTGCTCCTGCAATTCCCTCAGCCCCACCTTCTGCTCCTTTCTCGTCTTTTTCACCACCTCCACATCCTTCTACTCAGTTCATACCCCCTGCACCTACCATCTAAGTCTATCCCCTTCCCTCATTTTGACCCTTCATCCTCAGTCCCACCTCTACCTACCCCTCCTCACCCTACTGATCCTTTCTTCAGTAGTCCGCTAAACGACTTCTCAAATCTTAATTTTGATGAGTTCCTCTCTTCCGACAACTCCGACCTCTCTGAAACTCTTTCTCGTCTCTCTACTTCGATTCAGTTAATACTTGAATCGCAAACCACCCTTACTGCTTCTGTTGCAGCTAACCACACTGTTCTCCTTCATGAGCTTGCTGCCCTTCAGCAGTCGGTTCAACACTCCTCCGCCCAGCTTCTCTCGAACCAAATCGACTTTCACAACCTTCTCAATGACCTTACCGCTAACCTTTCCTCTCTCCCTCTAAATCATACTCCACTCCTGAAAAGTTTGACTCGGATGCAGCATGATCTTCAACGCCAGCAGGAAGCTGCCCTTCAGGCTCATCGTCGCCAGGCCTATCTCACCACGAGTATTCTAACCGAACAAAACCGTTATCTGGCTCATCAGATCTTCGATCAGGCTCATGGCTTTCGGGTGACTCGTCCGGATATCTTTCCTTCTCGACATACTGGCAACGAATGGGAAGAATGGTTCTTTAACCCGCATCTCCCATACAACCCTCCGCCGCCGCGTTCTCCTCGTGTAGTTGAAGTCGTTAAAGTTCCCACAACCGCTCCGCCGCCTACTGATCACTCCTCTTCTGTGCAAGGTACTCGTCGCTCTGCTTAGCCGCCTCCTGATCCATCCTCCTCTGCCCAGGGTGCTCGCCGCCGTCGGCCTTAGATTTTTTTTATTATTTATTTATTCATTTGATTGTTGCACTGGCTACCCCTCCTTTTGATTTGACAAAGGGGGAGACCGAGTGTTAATTGATCATTCTTTGTATGCATCTTTATTAATTCTTTTGTTGAATATTAATAGATGCTCTTTTAGTTATCTCCTTGTGTGAATGTTAACTGATTAAGGGGGAGTATGTCTTTATAATGTTAGAACTAATATTGTCATCATAAAAAAGGGAGAGATTGTTGACTTGTTGATTTTGATGATTCCAGACTTATCTTCTCTAACATTAATCTGACAACATTATTAAGATAAACATTTCAGGATTTATCTTAATCAAACAAAGACAAGATCTTGACATGGACAAAGCTTGAACTTAGACTTGGACTCGGATTTGGGATTTAAAGACTTGGACTACATTGAAGATGCAAGAACTTGAAGTCTATTTTTTCCTTGTTAGAATTTCTTAGTCTCTCTTAAAAGATCTGACAGAAATTCTAGTAAAGAACCAAATCTGTTTGTAGACGAAGCCAAAATTTTTAGTCGAAGCCAAAACTTTTAGTCGAAGTCAAATATTTTAGTCGAATCCAAAACTTTTAGTCGAAGCCAAATGTTTTAGTCGAAGCAAAACTTTTAGTCGACTCAATCTCTTATTTTAGTTGAATCCTTTTTTTTGGGCTTTCCCTTCCTAACGGTTCACTTCCGTTACTTGTTTTAAAAGGGATCCTTGAGAGCATTTAATTCTCTCCTTGGAAAATATTTTTAATACTCTCTCTAACTCATCTAAAAACACTCTCACATCTTGTTCTCTAATTCTCATCTATTCTCTGTTGAGTGAGTTCATCCTTGAGATAGTTTATTGTAAGCTTCTTGGTTTGGTTCTTGAAAGAATATAGATCTTCCCACCTAAGAAGGCTTAGTCTTAGTTTTCATTGTAACATCTGCTCAAGAAGGAGCTTGTTTGTTGTATTCAAATTGTAAATCTCTTTTCATTTGTAAACTGTTGGAAACCTTGGAAGGGTTTCGAAAATTGTACTTCGGTTTGAGCTAGCACCCGAAGCTAGTTGGATTAGTGAAAGGCTCGAGTAGGTCTCCCTTGCGTGGAGTGCTCGAGGACTGGACGTAGGCTGGTGGGGCCGAACCAGTATAAATCTCTGTGTTAAATTTATTACTGTTATATTTGTCATTACTTTGTAATCTCGTTTTTAATTTATACTCAAAGTTGTAAAACACATATCCACCCCCTCTAGGTGTATTTAGGGACCTGCAATAATTGAATACCTAGCTCATGAATTTAGCTTGGCCGAACGTGGAAAATTGTGGATTACATGGAGGTAATGGCTTTTCACATTAGCTTTGTATCCATGGAACTAGTAATTAAGCTCTAAAGGGGTGAATATGGTTTTATACACTAATTGGGAATTAAAAACTATCTCAAAACAACATTCAATTTGATCAATTTACCAATGAAGCAATACTCATAATCAAACAATTGAACAATTTAATTAACAACCAAGCAATGCAATGCCAAGCGATTATAGTATGCCATCGAAACAATCTCACATCAAGTAAATGTTAATGATGTACATAGATAGGATTTAAAGATACTTGGTGAAGAAGATTTAAACAGCTTTTCTCGAATTTCCCACAAGCCTATATCAACCCCTTTAAGGAAGTCCATTATAAAGCCCTAGAAACTTGTTTGTGAGTTTTAGGTGAAAAGAAAGGAAGAGAAATGATTTGGCCTTTCTTTATGTGTTTGTGACTTTTAGGATGGAAGAGAAAAATATTTTTTATGACGTTTGTGAGTGGAAATAAAAGAAGAGAAAATAAATTTTTTAGTTGTTCTTTACTGGAATGTCCTTATATTTTTGCAGTGATGTTAGACTTTTTATTCAGATAGAAGGGTAATAATGGTATTCCAAAATTACATTAAACACCCTTTACTTTCCCTCCATTTCTTCTCAACTTTGGGAAGAAAAATTTGGAGAGAAATCAAGTTTTGTTTCTAGAAATCTTCTTTGCTCTCCTCACATAAACTCACAATTAAGGTAATGATAAGAAATAAGTTTCTTTCCTTCCATTTCCTTTCTTCTCCCTCCAATTTTTTTGGTTAAGATTTTAGACTTACATTCCACGAAAAGAAGATTTACCATAATAATACATAAGCAATGGACTGGATAAGAAACAAGAAAGATACAACTACTAGATCAACATATACATGACGAAGTGACCCAGTTATCCAAAGAAGCTCTAAACTAGATATGTAATGCAGGTCAAGAAGCACATGAAAAGATCCTCTCAATGGCTTCCGAAGATCGGAGGGCCACTCCTAGTTGGTGGAAGAGGTAGCTGAGCTTGCTGTCTAAAGCAACAGTTTGGCCTCATTGAGAATAGAAGAGGTGCATAGGTGGCATATATCGTACATAATAGGCTTTACTTCATCATCTAGCTCCTCAAGTTCCCGTTATCTACGAGAGAAGATGGTTGGAATTAGTATGCTATACAACATGTTTGTGATTGTGCGGTTGCACCCAGTAGCATGCACGTAAGATCAAAATAGCCTACGCAATGTGAGCACTTGATGCATGATATAAGCTACTGTAAGATGTTAATCTAAAGGCACTGTCAACGATGATTACAATCCCCATACTAGCTCGAAGATCATTTTAGGTGGGGTCTACGTGTAGGAAAGCCGTATAGGGGGGGTCTATGTGTAGGACCGCAGAAGGGCTCTTATATGGAGGTTGCAAAATATACACTCGTTATGGTGTACTCAAATACACCAAAGAACACAAACGAAGAAGATTTAAGCATAAGATGAAAATAATGATTGTTGTTGGTGTTTACTGAGCCAGGCAATTAACCATTCCTTAAAGGAGGGATGGGGTTGTGTGGTTATGATTTCAAGGGCACTCCCAAACCAGATCATTATGAGGGAATGGTAGGACAAAAAGAGATGTCCAGGTTTCGATTTTCTTGTTGAAAAAGACACAAAGACTATCACGGATTATTTTCCTGCAGCAGAGTATATCCTTGAGGGGAAGAAGATCTAGCAGAAGATGCCACAACGGTGGGTGGAGTTGGGGTGGGATTGGAAGCTTCTAATGATATTTCCAAGTTTGGGTAGTAAACTAATAGTGGGATTGAAGTTGGGGTTGATAGCAAAGAGCTGTGTCATTTCCTGCTCATGTAGGAGGAAATACGATGATTTGACACGGTACTTGCCATCCTTGAATTTATTGCATGAACACACGTCTTTGTATCATGTTCGAGAAACATAGATACCTTAGGTAACATTGGAAAGGAACAGAGTTGTGAGCAGATTGGTGTTCTAAGAGTTAAGACAGATGACGGTCACCACCTTAAGCCATGGGTGGTGGGTGGACGGTGGACGGGTTTAGGAAAGTTGAGACTGCTTGAAGTGTGACAGAAGGTAACCAAAGGTCGTCTCAAATGTTTATATTGTTACCATCTTCCACTTTCCATGCTAGAGGAAGAGAAAGAATATTCTTTCCTATGCGGATTTCCATCCATCCCTAAGAGCTTGAGGATGTTTTACTAACAGAGAGGAAGGAGTGATGACGACATTATTTGATTAAAAAAAAACTAGATAAAAACTCCTCTGGGTGGGATAGGATGCATCAACTAGTTTTAACAAGTAATGCCAAATTGAGAAATTTTGTTGATCAAAATCCTAAGCCTCTTCTCAATTTTGGACCACAAAGTGTAAACCGGTTGACCCAACGAAGGTTGCTGCTTATCACGTCACCTTTCCACCACAATTTACAAAGAATCCAGTCCTTCTGTCGACAGACATATACCAAAACATAGTAAGTTGCATATTAGATTTTACCAAGATCGAGAAGACCGAAGAAATTAAAGTGGCTAGTCCTGCTTTATTCAACAGAAGACCGTTCCAGGTAGCAATCTGGTTCTGAATTTTTGCAAGTAGAGTTTGAAAAAAGTCCTTTCGAAATGTTACTATATCCAGAGTGGTGCTAAATAGTTGTCAAATTGTGTAGAGAGTGGGATACCTAGTGATGCCAAGGAAAATGGGTTCGTACTTACGTGGAGGTGCCACAAAGGCTGCAGTCCGTGTCAGCTTCCAAGTATGCAAAGTGAGAGACAGGAAGGACAAAGTAAGGGCTGAGAGCAAGGCTTCCCAGACAGGCCGTGAGGAATGGCAGTGCTGCGAAGGCAAAGCTACGACGAACAGGGCCGGCAGTCGATTGGTACAAGTCAGCGTCCGATGTTACGATTTTAAGTTATGGCCAAGTTTGTGTTTCTCTCTCCAGAATCCAAGAGCTCTCCAATTCTAGAGTGAGAAAGTGATTTTTGTGAGAATCAAGAAGAAGTCCTTTTTTAGTCATAAAGTTCACTATTTATAGGAAACAGTGTGCTTATGTCATAAAGTGCCACATGTCGTCCCCTGGGAGTGACACGTCACCAGGGGGGTCCCAAAATATCAGTTCTTTGTTGGACTGCCGGTTCCTAAATTTGCGATGCCTACCTCGCACAGCGTCGCTCTACCTGTTTGAGAAGACTAACCACACCGTGGTATGATCAGAGTAAACCCGTTGCCCCAGCCACCAATCCAAGCCCTTACTGAATCCCACAAGGTGCGTCAAGAGACGCGCAGAGAACCTAACAGCGGAAAGGGTTACCCCTGTACCCAACTGCCAGGCGGACTAGGCGTGATGCCCTCCAAGGACCTGCTCCCGTCCCGGAGTGACCCGGGGGTCATTGCCCTGGTGGTGTCGACGATCAATGGTAACATGAGCGGACATGGTCGCAGCTCAGTGCTCTGAGTCCGTGGCGAGGGGTCCTCGTACCGGAGCCCCTTGTGACTGTGACGGCGATGGCTATGAGGTTGTGAGCCCATCCCGGTATGGGGCCGAAGCCCCCCCTGTGATTGAGACGGCGATGGCTATAAGGTTGTGAGCCCATCCCGGTACGAGGCCGAAGCCCCCTTGTGATTGAGACGGCGATGGCTATAAGGTTGTGAGCCCATCCCGGTACGAGGCCGAAGCCCCCTTGTGATTGAGACGGCGATGGCTATAAGGTTGTGAGCCCATCCCGGTACGAGGCCGAAGCCTCCTTGTGATTGAGACGGCGATGGCTATAAGGTTGTGAGCCCATCCCGGTACGAGGCCGAAGCCCCCTTGTGATTGAGACGGCGATGGCTATAAGGTTGTGAGCCCATCCCGGTACGAGGCCGAAGCCCCCTTGTGATTGAGACGGCGATGGCTATAAGGTTGTGAGCTCATCCCGGTAGTATGCAACATGATTATGGCGCATGAGCGCGGTGCTTATAGCACGAGACAATACCTGGTGCCTGGGGCACGTGTTGTGAAAGTGGGGCGGCGACGATCGTCGCGAAGCAATACTTGGTGCCGGGGCACATATCATGAGAATGGCGCAAGGGCGCGGCGACGAACGTCGCGGAGCAATAC
This sequence comes from Escallonia rubra, assembly GCA_033065855.1. Lineage (NCBI taxonomy): Eukaryota > Viridiplantae > Streptophyta > Magnoliopsida > Escalloniales > Escalloniaceae > Escallonia > Escallonia rubra. The sequence continues at coordinate 97,162 of JAVXUO010002233.1, read as the reverse complement.
TTGGTGCCGGGGCACGTATCATGAGAATGGCGCAAGGGCGCGGCGACGAACGTCGCGGAGCAATATTTGGTGCCGGGGCACGTATCATGAGAATGGCGCACGGGCGCGCGTCGGGTGTCCCGAAGACAGGATGTGAGCTAAGTGTACCTGTCATAACAAGATAATGAATGCAACATGTAGTAGTGAAAAGGTTTGTGAGTGATGGTATGCGGTTGTTAATGATGGGTTTTTCGGTGGTAGCGTGCGACTTTGGGTGACGGGCGTGGGTGACGGGCATCGCGGGAGCGGTGCGTGATCATGGGCGTTGGACGAGAGGCGTCACGGAGTTGATGCATAAACGTCCGTAAACATCGCGGAGGTGCAAAGACTCGAGAAGGTAAGTATGTGGAAAAAGGGGTGAACCATCGGGGGAAAGTGGCCAAGGCCAAGCCCCCCAGGAGGCCGAGGCCGACCCCTATGGCCTGGGGAAGCCGAGGCCGACCCCCTGGGGTTGGCCAAGGACAAATGGCCAACTCTCATGAAGGAGCCCAGGGCCACTCCCCCCCTCTTGGTGAACTTCAGGCACGCCGACGGTAGGTGTTTTGATGGGCAAATACAAATCCGAAAGTTGCATCATGACGAGTGTGTCGACGCGAATCGTACCTACATGACAAACGAGATGTCAAAGTCACGTGCAAAGCGTACGAAGTGAACAAAGTGCGAAAAAGGGTTTGCGCGGAGGGGTGAACCACCGGGAGAAAGTGGCCAAGGCCAAGCCCCCCAGGAGGCCGAGGCCGACCCCCTGGGGTTGGCCAAGGCCATTTGGCCATCTTCCATTTTCGGAGCCCAAGGCCACTTCTCCTTTTGCGAACTTCGTGCGCGCCGTCGGTAGGTGTTTTGATGAGCAAATACAAATCCGAAAGTTGCGTTATGACGAGCGTGTTGTCAAGAATTGTACCCACATAACGATTAAGGTGCCAAGGTTACGTATGGAGCATGCAAGGGGAAAGAAGTGCGAAAAAAGGGGTATGCGGGGAAGGGGTGAACCACCGGGGGAAAGTGGCCAAGGCCAAGCCCCCCAGGAGGCCGAGGCCGACCCCTATGGCATGGGGAAGGCCGAGGCCGACCCCCTGGGGTTGGCCAAGGCCATTTGCCCCTTGACCCCGTTTCTCCAAATGTGCCGTCGGCCAATGTTTTTGATGAACGGGTGCGCGGATGGTCTTGGCGTTACGAACGTGCTAGCGTTTTAGTGACATCGATGCGAAAATAAGATGTCTAAGTTGCGCATGAAGTGCGCGGAACGAGAAAAATACATGTCTCGGGCGCACAGGCGCTGACTGGTTTGATGCGTTGAAAAATTGACCGTTGACAATGTTGACGTGTTCGCGTGAAATGGGACCCCTATTGGGCCCTTGGGTACGACCAGAATAGGTTGGGAACACCTAGTTCCCGACACAATAATCTAAGAGGTTATTCGGACAATTGAGACTTATCACTACGCTGATTTGGTCAAATTAACCTGTTGTCCAGAACCCTATAGATAATTTTAAAGAAGAATCTTGATTAGCTCACATCCAAGCAGAGTAACATGGAAAAATAAGATGGAATCATCTAAAAATAAGAAAATGGGAAATACTAGTAGATTAAGGGGTGAGTTTTAAACAACACAAGCCATCGAATCTCTCTGCTTGTATCAGAGATTGAGATAAAAACCTCACTACGTAAAATAAAAGGAAAGGGAGAGAATGGATCACCTTGGCGAATTCCACAAGTAGGGAAACCAAATGAAGGAGGACCGCGTCAATAAAATCCCATTGAAGTCTACCATAGGTCTTACTTATATCCATTTTAAACACCCTTAACACATCTTTACTTGTTTTCCTAGTACAAGTTTTATTTTTCAACTCCTGAGTCATCAGTATATTGTCCATAATGTTTCTTCTGGGAGTAAAGGCATTTTGGAAAGGTGAAAAAAGTACGGGCAAAACCTATTTAAGTCTGTTGGCAATGATTTTGCTGATAACTTTATAGATTGGGTTACACAGACTAATAAGTCAGCAATTATTAGGCGAAGAGGTTGGGGGTTCTCAGGGATGAAAATAATGAAGGTATGGTTAGTTTCAGCTAGCATTCAGCCTGTACGAAGGAAAGATAAGACCGCAGCCCTGATGGATGGGTTCATGAAGCTCCAACAATGTTGATAGAGAATGGGTAAAATGCATTAGGACCTGGTGATTTCAAAGGTTTGAGTTAGAACACGACGTGGCAGTGAATGGTTTATTCATTTTCGTGCTATGCAAGGGTAAGAGCCGAGCTAATAGAATACCCATAACATTTTGACTTCCATTATCCAAAGCAAGATTCAAGCTGTGGGGGCATAGAAGCGACGTGAAATGTAAGAGGAGGCAGTTACAGGTTTCCTAGTCATTTGAACGTAATTTTTCGACACTATCTCAAATATTAGAGAAGAGGTTTGAATGGTGTTTAATCGCAGTGGCTACGTACAAGAATTTTGTGTTGCAGTCTCCCAAGCATAACAAGGTTTCTTTGGCTCTTTGTGCCCAAGACAACTCTTCCCAATCTAATAACCAATCAAGACGTCGTCAAAGAAGGTGTTCATATTGGATAGTAATCGCATCTGGGAGCAATCGTTGCCAGTCTACCAAGAGATTTTAACACATTGTTATCTGAGTATGGAGATTATCCAACGTGGATTCATTCTAGTATTAAAGACGATCTAGCATCTGATGTCGCCATTGAGCAATCCGATGAAGTGGAGAACCAGTTACTTCAGTGTGTCAGGTCTCTTGAATTATTTTTAGCCCATCTTTATGTCTTTAGCTTCAACTTTCTTATCTCTACCACTACGGATATATTTAGGAGATGTGTTCAGCAGGAAAAGGAATGTTGAAATGCCAAGGTAGGTAAGGGAGGCACTCATATATTTTAGCTCCCACTTCAATATTCAAATAAATTCGATCAAAGATTTCATATGTGATGTCCTCTCCAGTGCTACCTCTTACCCAAGTAAACGTCGGTCCCCATCAAGGCATATCCACTAAACCCAGGTTATGCAGGAATATGGTGAGGTGTTGATGACCTAGGAAATCATTTTTATTATGAGTAGTCTTCTCAGGGTTTGTAATACTTGATTGATATCCCTAAGAAGATACAAGGGGCCCACCACCTCGTGTAGTTGAAGGTACAGGCACTCCCACGTCTGATTTCTTTTTGAAACTTGTGGATGACCATAGATGAAGCCGCTGTAAAGGTGGGAGTACATTTATCCATAAAGGAGATCAAAATAAGATTCTTAGAGTTGACCCAAAGAACTCTTTTATAGTTTCTTAGGATCAACACCAAAGGAATTCGTAAATCCCAATGATTTGAACATGCAGATAAATGAATATGACGAGCCATGAGTTTCTTGGAATAATATGATGAAAGGTCGATGAAGAAGGATCAATTGGCGTGTTGTTCAAACTATCTAATAGTGAACCAAACCTCGGCAGTTATAGGTAAGATTCCTCATTGGTGATAAAGGGGTTGTGCATGGACAACACTCGAAACCCTCTTCCCAAGGTACTCAATCCACTTTGCTTTTTTGTTATTTTTAGGGATGGTAGAGAAAAACTTATTTTGTCGAATTAGGTTGGAGTGGTTAAATAGGGAATATAATTTTAAGTCGTTTAAGGTGAGCGACTTGGGATAAATCCTAGAGTTTCCAATCTCCGAAATCAAGATTATATGTGATGTTTTACGTTTTCTTGGAGGATGAATATAGGAGAGGATGGGTGCGCAAGCATAAATAAATATAGAGGGTGTCGAGTATGAAGAGTGAAACATGTAGTGGCGAAAAAGAAAAGGCATATGGCCATGTAAGAGGAAGACAGAGAAGTATATGAAGTAACAGTTAGAAATATAGGCACATGTCTCATGCATGTGAAGTGTGATCATGTAAGGTCCCCTAATGCGTAGCTTTTTACCCCTAGAATTGGGTCGTGCCTTATTGCCCTTCTCTCAGCAACATTTAGGTGACTGATTGGGTTGTCCATGACTTGTACCCATCAACTCATCCACAGTTGTATCCCCTATTTTGACACCATTTGTAGCAAAGACAAATCCCATTTCACGTTCAACTGCATGTGTTATACCTCCAGTGGCAATAGAGTTCAACTCTACCATCTCCATAGAGTTTTCCATTTTGTATGCTTTGGGGGGGGGGGGACAAATCGGGTAGCTTTGCCTGTAAGTACTACTGAAGTTAATTCTTTGATGACGTCCAACATAACTAGCAACACAGTTGGATCATGTTGTAACACCTCAAAGCCATAACTAAAAAGGGTCTGTCTATATGTCCACACGAGTTAAAAGGCGTATCACTACCCCATAGTTGCCCCTCCTTAACTGATAACCCTACTTGAATTGAGGCTACTAGAAGCTTCGGTGACACTGTGGCGGCATACGTAACACATGGAGTAGAGCAATGGATGGGATGAGTGTCTGGAGGTTCTTTACCTAACTTGGGGCTAGGGGTTTGAGTTTATCAAGTCCCAAATAGGGGGGGGGGAGGGTGGAGGTTAGGTTTGGTGGTGCCTTGTGGAAGTTGAGGGAGACAGAGGGAGAGTGAGGGAGATGGGTCACTGTGTTTGATATGGCCAAAGTTTGTTAATGTGGTTGGGTCAAGTGGGGAAAGTTGGGCTGAGGGTTGTGGTGCAATATCTTGAGCTAAGGAGGAGTATGGGTATTTTTGGTTCCCTAGAAAGGGTCTAGGTGCAAACGAATGGGCCTGTTGCAAGTAGTATACGGGTTAGTAAGAAGAAAGTTATTGGGGCACGAGTTCTTACTTAGATTGGAAGTGTTAATTTTTTGACTTTTCAGAAGGCCTAAAAGGTTAAGTAGCTTGTTAATAACTCTCTGGTTGGATTGGGCCGATCCATGTTTGAACTTTAAGAGTAAGGAAATGAAGCCTTGTTCCAGTGGAATGGTTAAGGAGCAGCAAAAAAAAAAACATGTGAGCAAGGGTTCATTAACCCTAACCCAAACATGTATCCTTAAATAATCTATAAGTTTTACTCGAAGTGCAGACCAATCAACGTTCAGGAGAGTACCCAGCACATTTCTAATTTGTTCAGCTAGTTGTTTTGAGTAACAATCACTTAGAATATTATAAACCCTAATCTAAAGATCCATTGTATTGAATTTCATCCAAGAGTAAATCATATTGTTTGTCCAGTGTTGTAGGAGAAGTAGGTGTTTATAACTGTCCAAGGCCCATTATATAACACAAGTAGGGTTTCTTCTGCCAAATCAAAGTGGGTCAAGAATAATTTCTACCATAATATGGCCTTGAAGTCTCAAGTTACGTCGGAGGAAACATTGCGAACGTGATTCCGAAAATGTTTTAAGGTGACATACATACCCAAAAAGAACTCGACCTTTATTTACCCTGACTAAGCGAACCAAATCTTCATTTACAGTAGGGACATGGGTGTTGTTTGGTAGGTTGGGGATAGGACAAGGTAATCAAGTGTTGGCGGAAGGTTAGGGTTAAGATTTAGTGGGGTGTGAGGTTCCATAAGGATAAAGATCAAGAGAAATCAGAAGTGGGTTTAATGGAGTAACACAATTGGTTGGGTGTGAGGTAGAGTGGAGTAAATGGGTTAAGGATAAAGAATGAAGAAGAAAGAAGTCAAAGAGCAAGAAGGTTGTCTAAAAGTGAAAGGATGAGATAAAGTCATATCTTGTCAAATTAGTTTAGGCAGCTGAAGGGATGTGAAGTTAACAGGAAATGATAATTGGAAAAGGAACAAGTTGGAGAAGTAGATGTCAGAGAGAAGCGAAACTCAGTACACAACTCAGTTCAAGACTCTCTCCAATCTTTATGACAATCTCATTTGAAGAACTTTTCTCTCCAAATTGAAAGTTGCAAAAAAAGGGTGTAGAATCCATAAGTATGGTCTAGTTTTGGGCAAGACCTTACCCTCTTACGAGCCGTTGGTGTTATCCACACGTTAAGTATCAAGGTTGTACAGTCCTCAAAACTTCAGAGTTCCAACCGTTAGAAATCCAAGCTTTGTCAGAACTTGATTGAATTAAAATTACTAGCACATTTGAAGCTCTTAAAATGTTTTATTAAATTGAAGCTCTAATGTACGGGGAGATTAGAGAAGTGACCTGATAAGAAAGGAATAGATGACCACAAGCTTGCTCACTCCATTTATAGACCTCACCTTTGAATGCTCTCTTTAATGATGGAAGCTGAGAGATGATTAAAATCTTGACCAAAAAAGTTCTTCTAATAATTAGAGCCCTAGAATGTGCTTTGTATGAATTTTAAAGTAGCCTCAAATGGGTTTCTAGCATGGAAGATGTATGTGGCCGTCATGGGGTTAGTAGAACAATCATCGATCACATTTTTAATATTTTAGTCAACCTCCACATATGTTTCCGCCGATTGAAACACTCAAAACAAAGAAAAAGAAAAAAGTAGTTTCGACATTTCATATGATGGAAACTTTTAGTTGATAAAGCAGACTAAAAAAATATTTAAGCCAAATTTCTAGTTAACCAAAAGCCAACCTTTGCTTGCTGAAAGTTCTGTTTTTCTCTAAAACAATTATAATCAAAATGGCCTTAACTTCCTCTAAAAAAACTAAGATTTTAACAATGTTGTTGCACTGAAAAGCTCAAAAATTGATATCTTTAAATATGAAAAGTTTAGTCCCAAGAAAATCTTTGAGAAAAACAGAGTTAGTCTGATAATGTGTCTTGGATAAAAAAACGCAGAATGTGTGGGTGTCTCATATCGGTTATTCAAAGAAGATTGTGACTTGGATCTAAGTATATAAGTCTTGTCCCACATTGGTTATTTAGAGAAAGTAACTACTTATCTCTAAGTATATATATGTTGTCTTGTATTGTGTTTTAAGTACAAAAGACAAGAGAGAAGAGTCCTTCTTTGAGTAGGAAGAGTCTTTCTTTGAAGAGAGAAAAGCCATTCTTTGAGAGGGTTTGTTGAGAGAGACAAATGTCTATAATCTCCAGCGACAAACATAGTGAAATCGCTGCTACCACCGTGGAGTAGGCTTTTGCCGAACCACGTAAATCTTGTGTGCCTCTATTTTCTGTTATTATTTTTCGATTCTCTTATTTATTGCTTGGTGCGAAATCTAGTATATTCCTTTACAAGTGGTATTAGAGCTGAGGTTCAGTGGTAGATTGAAAGCACCTTGCAATGGCGCCAAATACTTTGACGAAATATGATTTGGAAAAGTTTGATGGATCAAACGATTTCAGTTTATGGAGGATGAAGATGCGTGCTGTTCTAATTCAGCAAGGGTTGTTGAAAGCATTAAAAGGAAACAAGGGCTTCCTGATAAGATGTCTGATGATGAAAAATAAGTCATGTTGGAGAGAGCCCATAGTGCCATGTTGCTGTGTTTAGCTGACAACGTGTTGCGAAAGGTTTCTCAAGAAACGACTGCGGCTGGATTATGGCTGAAATTGGAAAGCTTATACATGACGAAGTCTCTGACAAATCGCCTGTATTTAAAGCAACGGTTGTATACTCTTCAGATGAAAGAAGGTACATCGATCAGTGATCATCTTGATGAATATAAAAAGGTAATATTAAACCTGTAAAATATTGATATCAAGATAGAAAATGAGGATGAAGCTTTATTGTTGCTGTGTTCTTTACCTCCGTCATATGAACATCTTGTTACTACCTTATTATATGGGAAGGACAATATCTCTATAAAGGAGGTTGAGGCTGTGATAAATTCTCAGGAATTAAGGAAGAAGGTTTCAGAAAATAGGGGAGAAGAACATGGTGATGGTCTGATGGCTCGAGGCCGAAGCACTGACCATGCTAGGTCTAGAAATAAAGGAAGATCGAGGTCTCAATCAAAGAACAGAAAATTGAAGTGCTATCATTGTCCCAAGGAAGAGCATTACAGAAAGGATTGTCCTGAGCGTAAAGGGAAGAAAAAAGATAATTCCAAGATGGCTGATGCTGGAGTAGTAGAAGATAATTCTGATGGTGCGGATGTTCTATCAGTTACTATCAGTTCCTCAGATGGAGGGTGGATTCTTGATACGGGTTGCTCCTATCATATGTGTCCCAATAGGGATTGGTTTTCCATTTATCGCTCATTTGATGGTGGTAAAGTCCTTATGGGAAACGATGTCGCCTGTAAGGTGGTTGGGATAGGTTCAATTTAGATTAGGATGCATGATCGTATTGTGAGAACTTTGACTGATGTTAGGCACGTTCCAGAGCTGAGAAAAAAATTGATTTCTTTGCGTACGCTTGACTCCAATGGTTGTAGCTATCGAGCTGCATGTGGAGTTATGAGGATAATGAAAAGTGCTCTGGTTGTGATGAAGGGGTTGAAACAAAATAGTCTCTATTTGTTACAGGGTAGCACAGTTACAGGAGCTGCAGGAGTAGCTTCATCTTCTGATATAGATTCTGACACTACCAAGCTTTGGCATTTCCATCTTAGGGATATGAGTGAGAGGGGTATGGATATGCTAAGCAAACAAGGTTTGCTAGGAAGCAAGAAAATCGGGAAGCTGGATTTTTGTGAGCATTGTATCTTCGGGAAGTAGTGCAGGGTGAAATTTAGTCGGGCTGTTCATACCACCAAAGGTACGGTGGATTATATCCATTCAGATCTTTGGGGTCCTTCCATGGTTCCTTCTAAGGGTGGTGGCAGATATATGTTGACCTTTATTGATGACTTCTCAAGAAAGGTCTGGGTGGAAGCAGTGGAAGCAATTTAAGAAGATGATTGAAAAACAAACCGGCAAAGAAATTAAATGCTTGAGGACTGACAATGGCATGAAATTCTGCTTGGATGAGTTCACTAAGTTATGCAAGAATGAAGGCATAGTGAGGCATCGCACTGTTAGAAAAATCCCACAGCAAAATGGGGTTGCAGAATGGATGAATAGGACTCTCCTTGAGAGGGCTCGATGTATGCTTTCAAATGTCGGGTTATCGAAGGAATTTTGGGCAGAAGCTGTTAACACAGCTACATATTTGGTAAATAGGTCTCCATCGACTGCAATTGATTCCAAGCCTTCATTTTGTTTTTCTATAGCCAAAGCTTTGCAAGAGATTTTTTTTTAGCTAGGAGTGTTAACAATTAATTCAACCAAGTCATTATTCACATGTTTCACATATAAATGGTTGGAAATGCATTCATTCTTGGCATGCAACTCATTATTTTGCATTCTTAACATTTCTATTGGCTTATTGGCCTCAAAGAATTGTTTTTGATAAAATAATGTTTTTCTTAAAGATTTTCTTGGATTCCTCATATAAGCTATCATAAGCATCTTCAAAACTTTCATTATCACTATCACTACCGGAAGAAGAGCTTACCTCATCATTTGCCATGAAGCATACATTTGCTTGATCATTCTTCTCATTGTCTTCATCACTTGAATCAAAGTCACTCCATGTTGGAGTATGTTCGGCATTCATTGCTTTTTCCTTCTCTTCTTTCTTAGAGAGTTGTCTCCTTTTAACTCGCTCACATACATCTCTTCTTTCCTTCTTTTCCCTTTTGTAGATAGGACAATCCATCTTCATGTGTCCCGGCTTATGAGATTTGTAGCAAAGCTTCTCATCATTGCTAGCATTTTGTTGTCTTCTCCCACCATTCCTTCTAAATCTTAAGAACTTCTTGCAGTTCTTTGCAACCATTGCAATATCCTCTTCATCATATTCTTCATCATCATCATCACTTGACTCAAAGTTTGAAGATGAAGCTTTAAGAGCATATCATGTAGGCTTCTTCTTGTCTTCCTCTTGAGAGTTTGATTGTTTCTCTTCTTGAACAAGTTCTTGGGGGTTGTCTTGTAATGTTTCACTTATATCAAAGTTCTCAAGTCATTGTCCATGTCATCTACATTAATAATGTTAGTCCTCCGAAGAAAGGGATTAGTCTCATCAAAAGTAACATTAATGGATTATTCTACAACCAAAGTACGTTTATTATAAACTCTATATGCCATACTATTATTAGAGTAACCAAGAAAAATTCCCTCAAAGGTTTTGGAATCAAATTTGCTAAGGTGATCCTTAGTATTTAAAACAAAACATTTGCATTCAAAGACTCTAAAAAAAGCTCACCTTAGGTTTCTTATCATTAAAAATCTCATAAGGGGTTTTTAACAAAAAATTTCGCAAGATAACTCTATTAAGAACAAAACAAGCACAATTGACCGCCTCCGCCCAAAAGTACTTAGGTAAACCATATTCATTAAGCATTGTTCTTGCCGCTTTTTGCAATGACATATTCTTTCTTTCAGCAACACCATTTTGATGAGGAGTTCTAGGAACCGAAAAATTATGTGATATACCAAAGTCATCACACAAGGCTCCTTTTTTTGAATTTTCAAATTCTCTACCATGATCACTTCGAATGTTGGTTATCAAATATCCTTTTTGATTTTGAACACATTTTGCAAATAAAGTGAACACAATTAGAGATTCATCTTTGGTAGCCAAAAAGAAAGTCCAAGTATAGCGAGAATAGTCATCAACAATAACAAAACAATATGATTTACCACCAAGACTAGTAGTAGGGATTGGTCCAAACAAAACCATTTGAAGTAATTGTAAGGGTCTAGAAGTAGATACAATTTTCTTCGGTTTGTGAGAAACTTTCCTTTGCTTACCATTTGACAAGCATCACATACTTTGTCTTTTCTCAAACTTGATCTTTGAGAGTCCCCTCATAAGTTCTTTACTTGAAATATCCTTCAAATACTCTATATGCATGTGTCCAAGTCTTCGATGCCAAAGCCAAGATGTCTCACTAATAGCACTAAGACACTTAACATCTTGGTTAGCTAAGTCGTTTAATTGTATAGAGTAAACATTGTCATCTCTATTTCCTACCAAAATAGTTTCATTATTCTTCATAGATTGTATAGTACAATGAGAAGCTTCAAAGATTACTCTAAAACCTTTATCACTAAATGAACTTCTACTAAGCAAATTATGCTTCAAACCTTCAACATATAACACATTCTCAATTGAATGTGGTTCCTTACCAATAGTTCCTTTACCTTTGATTTTTCCTTGTGCATTGTCACTAAAGGTCACCTTTCCTCCTTCTTTAAGATCGATCGAGGTGAAAAGAGATATGTTGCCGGTCATGTGTCTTGAGCGTCCACTATCAAGAATTCACTTCTTGTTACTAGATTTTTCTTTGAGACATACCTATAAACACAAATCAATTAGTGACTTTTAGTACCCATATTTTCTTGGGTCCTTGGGTGTTAGTCTTACATTTGTAATCTTGACCTTTCACAACCCACATTTTCTTTCTACCTCTAACATAAACAATTCTACAAGGACAATAATTAGTTGTATGCCCTTTCTTGTTGCACCAACCGCAATGTGTAAATGATGTGCAATAGTTCTTTGGTTGTTTTGTATGAATATTCAACCTAGCTTGTTGTTGAAAAACTTTAGGAGGCAAGGCCAAGGGATCTAATCCAAGATCACCTTTGTTTAGGCCAATTCTTTGGCGTCCAAGCATGACATCCAAATTTCTTTGACCATCAACAAAATTTTCAAGACATTTTTTCAAATCACAAATCTCAAGTTTTAAATCTTCATTTTGTTTTTCTAGAGCCAAAGTTTTGCAAGAGATTTGTTTTCAGCTAGGAGTGTTAATAATTAATTCAACCAAGTCATTATTCGCATGTTTCACATATAAATGGTTGGAAATGCATTCATTCTTGGCATGGAACTCATTATTTTGCATTCTCAACATTTCTATTTGCTTATTGGCCTCAAGGATTTTTTTTGATAAAATAATGTTTTTCTTAAAGATTTTCTTGGATTCCTCATATAAGCTATCATAAGCATCTTCAAAACTTTCATTATCACTATCACTACCGGAAGAAGAGCTTACCTCATCATTTGCCATGAAACATACATTTTTGCTTGATCATTCTTCTCATTGTCTTCATCACTTGAATCAAAGTCACTCCATGTTGGAGTATGTTCGGAATTCATTGCTTTTTCCTTCTCTTCTTTCATAGAGAGTTGTTTCCTTTTAACTCGTTCACATACATATCTTCTTTCCTTCTTTTCTTTTTTGTAGATAGGACAATCCATCTTCATGTGTCCTGGCTTGTGGCATTTGTAGCAAAGCTTCTCTTCATTGCTAGCATTTTGTTGTCTTCTCCTACCATTCCTTCTAAATCTTAAGAACTTCTTGAAGTTCTTTACAACCATTGCAATATCCTCTTCATCATATTCTTCATCATCATCACTTGACTCAAGGTTTGAAGATGAAGCTTTAAGAGCGATTGATGTAGGCTTCTTCCTGACGTCCTCTTGATCGAAAGATTTGATTAGTGAGCACATCAATTCATCAAGAGGAAATATGTTAAGATTCTTTGATTCTTGGATGGCGGTGATCTTTGCATCCCAAGCTCTTGGTAAGGACCTAATCACCTTTCTTACAAGATCACCATTAGTGAATTCCTTGCCCAATTGCTTCAAAGGGTTTACAATGTTAGTGAAACGAGTATTCATATCCGTAACGGATTCATTTGGAAGCATATGGAATAACTTATAATCTCTAAAAAATAAGTTCATCTTGGAATCTCTAAGAAGTGAAGCTCCTTCATGCGTAACTTGTAGAGTATCCCAAATACTCTTAGTAGAATTACACATAATGACTCTATTGAGTTCATTAGTGCCTAAAGCACAAACAAGACAATTTTTCGCTCTAGCATTCATACAAATCATCTTCTTATCATGATCACTGTACTCCAATTTGGATTTAGGCTCTTCAACCTTGTCAACCACCTTTATTGGAACGAATGGACCATTGTCAATAATGTCCCACATTATGGTCTTGAGACTCTAAGTAGATTTTTTTCTTAACTTTCCACACACTATAATTGGTCCCATTAAACAATGGAGGCCTAGTGGTAGAACTACCCTCCATTCCCCCAATGTAAGCCATGATCGATTAATTCTCTTGGCGTTACCCAATATAACAAGAGCTGAGGCTCAGATACCACTTGAAACCAAAAAGATAACCCTAGAGGGGGGGTGAATAGGGTTTTAAGACTACTTTAAAAATTAACAAGTAAATACTACAAACTTAGAGAAGATATGAATTACACTTGAAAAGCTACAAACAACAAACCTCAAACACAATATCTCAAATAAGCAAACTAACCAATCTCAACACATGTATAAAATGATAATGTAAAGAGAGAAAGGTTTAGAGATACTTGACAAGGATATTTAAATAGTTCGGCTTGAAATACCCTCAAGCCTACGTCCACCCCTTCAAGGAAGTCCCTTGAAAGGCCCTAGAATCCACTAGAATGATCTTTCTTACCGGTCAAGATCGAACCTCTTACAATCCCTTGATGCCATGCCCACATCAAGAACAAGCTTTGACAATCCCAAAGCTTGACAACCCCAAACTTTGATACAAGAAACTTTAGATGAAGAATTGTGTACAAGATTTCACTTTCAAGAAGTAGATGAGTACAAAGTTTAAGCTCTAGAACAAGAGAGATGAGTGTATGATGACTTTATGAAAGTGTATATCTCTCAAATGTAAGCTCACAATAAATGCTCTCTTGAAATGGATGAGAAAACAATGAAAACCAAGAGAGATTGAAGAATTGCTTTGATCTTTGAGTATATGCAAGATAAGAAAGCTTTGAATGCAATTGATGAATCAAAACTATGCCCAAGATAAGTATTTATAGGGTTGGGAATTAATATGACCGTTTGGAGTTAGGTAGAGCATTAAATGCGCCAAACGGTAAACGCAGTCGACTGCATTGTGCCATGGCAGTTGACTGTATTCCCAAAGTAGCCGTTGGAAATTCAAAATTTCCAACTTGCAGTCGACTGTATTCCAATGCAGTCTATTGTAATAGGCTACTGGAAGTATTGCTGTCGACTGCATTGGAATGCAGTCGACTGTAATACCTCACTGCCCAACTTGCAGTCGACTGCATTCCTGAAAATGTAGTTTCTTTGTTTTCAAAGAATGAAAAACTTTTATGCATGCAAGGGAAACCTATGGGCAAGTTCTAGGTTACAGTCATCGATACGATCAACTCTGTATGCAGAGTTTACAAAGAAGGAAATAACAACATTGTAAAACTCAATCGACGAATTTCTTCTTTGATGCGTTCCGTTGAGAGTTTTTGAACGATTAGCTCGTCTAATTGTCCGTTTGCATGAGTATGAGATTGTACATATTGCTTCATCAACTCAATGCATGTTAGACAACACAATCATTATTGTTAGTTATCATCAAAATCAAATATAATCCTAGGTTAAATAACCTTAGGGTTAACAGAGATGAAAGACTTGGACGCATCAAAGAGGATATTAGGATGGAGATTCAGAGGGATTGACCTGCATGAATTTTGTACTTGTCCTAAAAAAAAGTACATTGGCTGAGTACTGCGACGCTTTGGTATGGAAAACTCTAAATAGATTACTCCTTTGGCAGCACACTTTAAGCTTTCAGCAGTTGATTCCCCACAGACCCAGAAGAAGGTGGAGCACATGGCGTGTGTTCCATATGCTAGTGCAGTGGGCAGTCTCATGTATGCTATGGTTTGTACGAGATCGGATATTTCTCATGCAGTCAGTTTGGTTAGCAGATACATGGGTAATCCTGGGAAAGCTCATTGGCAGGCAGTGAAATGGATACTTTGATATCTGAGAGGTACTGCGGATACTGGTTTAGTCTACCATCGGGGCAGTGATGCAAATGGTAGTGTTATTGGATACGTGAATTCAGACTACGCTGGAGATTTGGATAAGAGGAGATCTTTGACATGATATATCTTTACTTTTTTGAGCTGTGTGATCAGTTGGAAGGCTACTCTTCAGACTCTTGTTGCCTTGTCTACTACAGAAGCTGAGTACATAGTTGCGATCGAAGCAGTGAAGGAAGCTATTTGGTTTAAGCGCTTGGTTGGTGATTTGGGATTGAAGCAGCAGTCTAGCACTGTTTACTGCGATAGCCAAAGTACCATACATCTGACCAAAAATCAGATGTTCCATGAGAGGACCAAGCACATTGATGTCAGGTTTCATTTTATTCGGGATGTGATTTCTAAAGGTACCGTTATGGTAGAAAATATTTCCACAGTTGAAGATCCAGCGGATATGATGACAAAGCATATTCCAGAGATCAAGTTTAAGCATTGCTTAGATTTGATCGGTATCAGCAGTATTTGAGGGACAAGCCTTAGGGGGGCAGGTGTGGTAGCAGCAGATGATGTCTTCAGATTGTTTGCTGCTTGTTTTATCCAAGCCACCGTGAAGATTTTTGATACTGTGTCTGGGATAAAAAAACCAAGAATGAGTGGATGTCCCACGTCGGTTATTCAAACAAGATTGTGACTTCGACCTAAGTATATAAGTCTTGTCCCACATTGGTTATTTATAAAAAGTCACTACTTATCTCTAAGTATATATATGTTGTCTCGTGTTGTGTTTTAAGTACAAGAGACAAGAGAGAATAGTCATTCTTTGAGTAGGCAAAGAGAAAAGAGTCCTTCTTTGAGTAGGAAGAGTCTTTCTTTGAAGAGAGAAGATGCATTCTTTGAGAAGGTTTGTTGAGAGAGACAAAGATCTTTAATCTCCATTACCAGACATAGGGAAATCGTTGCTACCACCGTGGAGTAGGCTTTAGCCAAACTATGTAAATCTTGTGTCTCTATTTTCTGTTATTGTTTTCGATTCTCTTCTTTATTGCTTAGTGCTGAATCTAGAATATTCCTTTACAGTTAGCTCCAAAATCGAATCAATTGAAAGAATCGCCCTTGGTTTAGGCCTTGGTTTTTTTTTTTTGCACTCACTACATGGGACCTCACTCGGCCCAGCCCAATAATATGAAGGTGAGAACATGCCGGTCCAGGTAGCCTACAAGTCTACCCATTAAAGAGCAGATTAATATTCCTCTTCTATGCCATTAAGCCATTTTTACACACCTAAACCTGAACTATATCCGCACTTCACATGGTGTGAAGCTAGAAGTAGAGATGCAGCCATGTCGTAGATCGCTGTGTCGTTGTCGCCATTCCATTTCTCTCCGGCTAGCACATATTCTTTCGCTCCTTCATATCTTTGACCAACCTTTAATTTTGTTTACATAAAGCAGGATTAGGGTTTTCTTCGCATCATAGATTCTTGTCTAATATTATGAATGCCAGAAGCAGTAGCCCAATTATTTCCCGGAATAATGGTTGTCCGTTAAAATCTGAGTCATCTGACATGTGGCCCACTAGACCCGTGACCCACTTGGCCTTGCCCAAAGCCACCCCACTCTCCCGCTTTGCCAAGTCTATCCTATAGTAATTGGAGGCCATAGTCAAACTATCAAACTAAAACTCATTCCAGAAGAGTAAAGAACAATAACAGTTGGAAGTTAGCCTTTGTATTCTCGTTCTCTTTGTTATTGGACTTGATGAAATTTTCTTGCAATCTCCATAACATTGACTTAAGCTTATTTTAATCTATTCCACATATCCAAGTTCCAAATTGTTTCTTTGTGACCATATAAATATAACCATCCACTCAAGGCACTTATTTCAATACAGTCAGTGTAATGTTATCTTCAAAACAAGATATAAGCCGAAGTAATCCAATTAAAGTTTATATAAGTTCATTATTATAAAGCTAACAATCTCACCCTATTTTTATGATGATAATCATTGGTTCTACATTGATGAAGGATATCAAATGATATCTAATCAAGCATAACAATCTCATACTGATCATGGAGTGATCTACATTTACTCATAAAGATGTAAGGTATCACTTAAGCTTATATAACAGCTGCTTCATAGCTACCTTCCCCTCGCTTAAACAAGATAGGCATTTCCTCTAACGTCATCTAGCATTTAGAAACAAGACTATTTATCCCTCTTTCGACATTAAAAAGGGGAAAGGACTTGCCTTGCACGCAAATATAATTATAAGCAAGATAGTAGCAAGAAGTTCATGTTAATCGATCAATGGGGAAGTCCAAATCCATATGGACGAGATCAAAAACTCTGAAATGATCAAAAGAAAGATAGATGTAGCTCACTAATCGCATTTTCATCTTTATTTTTTTTTAAGTGCAACAAGATTGTATATGATTCAAGCATGTAAGTTTTTCTTTTTGGTTACTTGTAGGCATATAACATGCTCAAGTAAGCTTCCCAAAATCAATGACAACAATATCCATCAAACATAACCAATTATAGTATCATGTCATGATTCCTTTTCCTTTTTTCAACTAAAAATTTTCTGTATATGTGGAATAGGTAAAGAGAAACATTGAGCTATTATGCAACATGGATATCCAATAAAACCAGCAAAGGCCAGTAATAAGCAATATACTTCGATTCAAGGCCAACAAGGGCCATTTATAAGCATAAGTCAAGAGAAGTGTAACAAGACCACCCATGGTCACATATGTCCATCATGAATGCTCAACAAGGAAACTACTTTTTTCATCTTCTCTCAACTATCATACTTCTCTCAGTTGAAGCTTAGTCACAAGTCCAGAAGTTTCTTTTCTAGATGCCTTATGTTTAACATCTTGGTTCATGCCTTAATAGCTACCACCCTCCACTACAAAAAAAAGGAGTTTCGGCGACACTAAAAAAGTGTCGCCAATGACTGTAAAAGTGTCGCAAACCGGTTTCCCGACACTTGTTTAACACTTTTCGTAAGTGTCGCAAATTTGTCCGTCGGGAATTTCCCGACACTTGTTATAAACGTCGGCAATCTACTTGCGACACTTTTATGCGACACTTTAAAGTGCCTCTTATGAGGTCAATAGTCAACTCAGGCATGAGACACTTTCGCAAGAAGTGTCGCTAAATTAGCGACGTTTTCACTAAAGTGTCGTTTTCATTTGGCGGCATTATCTTTGAAACGTCGTTAAATTAGCGACACTTTCTTTAAGTGCCAGTTTTGTTTTACGGCATTATCTAACAACGCTTCCTTTGAAGAGTCGGTGTTTATTTGGCGACACAATCTTTGAAATGTCGTTAATTTAGCGACACTTCCATCAAGTGCCAGTTTTATTTAATGGCATTATCTTAAAAATATCGTTTGTATTTACGACACTTGTAAGCAATTGTCACTTATTTTTTGTCTGTCATATTGTGAAATTTGTTAAAAGTACGCTGGCCTAATTCTGATAATAGTTACATTTTCCAAAAAATGACATAAAAGTGAAGTGTATTTTATGTAATTCAGCCCCTGTCCAATACTAATAATGCACAATTAAGTCGATCTATAAACTCATTTAGAAACAAGCTAATGTCATTCATCAATCATATCATATCCAACATTCACATCATAATTACATAACCATCTAAAAGTTCAACATTCACATCCTAATTACATAACCATCCAGAAGTTCTCAATTTCAAAAACATACATATAATGACATTGAAGAACCAACCTAAAGATATATACATCTTTTCCAAAATGTCATCATAATGCATATCGGTTCTTTTAAGTCCAACAAAAGCATTGATATCTTCCCTTCATATGAACCTGGAAATTCAAAAATCAAGAAAGAGGTTATAAATTTAACCGGTATAACATAAGTCCAATTAAACCGAAAAATTAGTAGACAAACAAAATACATTAAGAAAGGTAAAGACTCGTCTACGTACCCCTTCTCATTCTTGCATCCTATTTCGCAAATTTTTCAAAGTAACGAAATTCTTCTTTACTTTTTTATTTTGAGAAACCTGAACAATTAGATCGTAAGTAATCAATAGTTACACAAAACAATAAAAAAAAAGGGACACAATCATATGAAAAACAACCATGCACTTAAGTAAACATTATACAAGTTTTTGATTGCATTATTGTATTTGTACCAAATGCATTAATAGATGAACATTTAGAAGTAAGACGTAAGAGTCGTTTTACAACAAAGCTGTAAATTGGTCTGCACTCTCCAAGACTAAAACATTTCATTACATATAAATATCCAAGGCAAAACATGTGCCTCTCTTATAAAAGAAAATCCCAAAATAGAGCATCTGGTATCCTAATTACCTATTACTTTCACTCTTACCTAGCACTGGCGACACCTACCTCTCCACAACCATAGCCACCAATCACTCACCACCACCATCACAGCTACCACCAATTGCGGCCAAACACTCACAACCAAGACAACTACCACTGACTATCTGTCGGGTTACGCCAACCTAATATCTAATACCTTAAGCATACATAGTTCTTATTGGAGGATGTTGTAAAGGTGCTAAGTGTTAGCCTAGGCTAATTTGGGATTTTATTGGGAAATTCAATCTTGCCCATTGAAATGCAAGAACTTCACTAAACAAACAACATTCCAGCCTGAGATGACACTGGCATAGCATGGAGGACAGCATAAACAAACACCATTCCAGCTCGTGATGCAGCTGTTTATCGACGCTATCGGAGTTCATGTGATGGAAGGCAAAGTTCAGCCAGCCATAAGCTGTCCATCGAACTCCTCTGACCACCGTGAAGCGCCTATCTTGTCATCCCACTCCTCCAACCAATCTGAAGTGCCGGCTAATGAAGATGATACCCCAAAATGGTCATTTAAACTAGGAAGGCGAGGCCTACGCCAAGAGGTATACTACCATATACGTTTAGACATAAACGACCCACTGCTGTTCAACACAAGGACGTAATTCCTCTGTCCCAATAAAAGAGGTCTTTATGCTTAAATTGGCTCTAAATACATATTTGTGACGCATGCTTATATACAAAAACTTATTCTTATTATATTGATTAGGGCGACCAACGTGTGGTAAAAGATCCATCTCCACATGGACCTGGTCCATGGGGTGGGGATGGAGGGAAACCTTGGGATGACGGAGTGTTTACCGGGATTAAGCAAATTATATTGACAAGTTCACAGGCCATTTGCTCTATAGAGATTGAGTATGATCGAAATGGACAATCTGTTTGGTCCGTGAAGCATGGAGGTAACGGAGGACATACATCCCATAAGGTAATAAACCATTATCTTTGGTTTGTTGGTTGGGGTGGGGGTACTGCGGGACTTATTATCTAACCATGTTCGTCACTTATGAGTTTCTCTCGTTTCTTCAGATAAAACTAGAGTACCCTCATGAAGTATTAACTTGCATAAGTGGATTCTATGGTCCTATCAGCAGAGAAGAGGGGATGAAAGTTATCAAGAGCAACCATGAACACAATCAAGAGCAACCATGAACAACTAGCAGCAAAAGAACAACTAGCAGCAAAACGACACAATCAAGAGCAACCATGAACCAAAAGGCAGCCTAGAATTTCAAGAAACACACCTTGGTACTAAACCAGCACCAAAGGCAGCAGAAACTGTCTTTTGAGTTTGCTTTTTATGCCCCCAGTCTAGTCCTAATCCTAGTTATCCACCCCAAGCATCTGCCTAGACAGGTTATGGAGTTCCTCCAACTCCCCAAACTGCGTATGGAATCCAACCACCTTAAGAAATTGCACCAATTATGGACAGCCTCAGCTATAGAAACCTCCAGTAACCCAACCAGCTTATGGACAATAGCTGCAACAAATGCAAGACAGCTCTTGAAACCAGCAAGAGCTGAGCCAAGGTTCTGCTAAGGATCAGTACTGACATCGTTCTAGGATACAAGTTGATGATCAAGCACACAAAATGACTACTTAAGATGGAACATACAATCAAATGCAAAGGCGATCATAGAACTTGCATACAGCTCTTGAAACTTATTGAAGCTGAAATAGTTTTAACAAACCTCATTCTGTGGAGTCGAGCGTTTTCTTGGTGAAACCCTTAGCATGTGCTGCATATTCCCTTGATCTTGATGCAGCACCTTAAAGTGTTTTCTAGGTGAAACTCGTGTCACGTGCTGCATATTCCCTGGATGTATTGTACGAGTTAATGATACCACTTGACGACTGCTCGATTCATCAGGAACCTATTACCAGTAACATGGTGAATAATGAGTACTAATTAGATAAATGAACTTCAAATTCTCACAAAGAAAAGAATGAAACTTAACTTGTCCAGTTCCGGAAGAAACATCCTGGGAAGAGTGCATCGACAACATCACAGTCCGTATATGGGACATCATGTTCTCTTGCATTTTAGCCTCCAATTGTGCCTTTATATTTGATACTTGAGTGGATACTTGGGCTGCTACTTGAGTTTGCATCTCTTGCTCCATTTCAGCTCGTATTTCATCTTTCATTGTAGCCTCCAATTGTGTTTTGATAGTTGATACTTGACTTGACACTTGGGCTGCTATTTGAGTTTGCATTTCTTGTTCCATTTCAACACGCATTTTATCAATCTCTTCTTGCCTAACGTCTCTCGTCTCTGCCCGACCAACTCTATATGATGAACCAAAGGCATTACTCGGACAAGCGCCTAACCCAAGCCCACGAACACGTCCATTTTTATCACAGCCCATGGCTTTGGAGAATGTATCATCAAAAGCATAAGCTGGCTCTTGAATGGAATCTGGAAGTTCTGATGCAAAAGTGTCCATTTTATCCTGTGCAAACAAGAAAATAAAAAGTCCACTATTATCCTAACTTATTAATGCTAACATCTATAGTAATCTAAAAAAAAGGAGGGGGGGAAAGTACATACAACAGCTTCAGCCACTTCTCCAGTTGTATACTGCCCCTGCTTCTCCCCAGTCTTATACTTGTGTGTTCCTTTAAAAAACTCACGACGAGAAGGGTCTCTACCGAAAGAATTCCTTAGCTACATCCCCATTAAGAGAACACATTTAAATGCCAATTTGGGCTCACTAGCATCTGGACTAACATACAATTACAGGTCTCATATATGAGAGTTTACCTCCACTCTTACTTGAGCATTGCTCTTCCGACCATTTGTATGAGGGAACTTCATGTTCTCCCTACTTTTTTTGTTTTTTTCACTCCTTGCCTAGCATTTGCAACAAACAGAGATGCGTGATTAGGTATTAAAGAGAGCCAGTACATGCCACTTAAAATTCAGTCCAAACCATTTGAAACATACCTTCACATTTTTGCTACCCCAAAAGTGGATAAGAATAGGCCATTGATTCTCTTCCACCCTATTCGGGCGATTTGCCAAGCGCTCAGCATCGTTATCATATGGTTCATAACCCTTGGCCTTCACAGAATGCTTCCACTCCTTCCATTTCTTCCCAACCGACATCATGAGAACTCTTCTCATCTCCACTGTTGCATTTGTGTTCTCCTATGGTCATGGCATACAAAAAAATATTACTGTTAGACTGAAAAGGCGGGAGGAATCTTCTCTATTGGAAGCTTTTCCAGCAGGAAAAGTGCCTGTGTCCAAACCACATGGGCTGGAGCAATGAGCAGAGGACCAAAACAGAAGCAAAATAACCAAAATAGAAATGAGCACTCAATGCTTGATTATCTTACTGTTCCCAACCCATTCTGGTCATACCCAAGGGCCCACCAAGGGTCCCACCTCACGCGAGCACGTCGACATTGTCAACGATCAATTTTTCAACATATAAAATCGGTCAGCGCCCGCACGACCAAGACACGTATTTTTTCTCGCTTCACGCGCTTCGTGCGTGACTTAGACATTTTATTTCGCATTGACGTCACTCACGCTAGCGCAATCGTCATGACAAGACCACCCGAGCACCTATTCACCAAAAATATCGGCCGGCACCGCATTTGGAAAAACGGGGTTAAGGGGGCAAATGGCCTTGGCCAACCCCAGGGGGTAGGCCTCGGCCTTCCCCAGGCCATAGGGGTCGGCCTCAGCCTCCTGGGGGGCTTGGCCGCCACTTTCCCCCGGTGGTTCACCCCTTTCCCGCATACCATTTTTCGTACTTCTTTCCCCTTGTACGCTTCGTACGTAACCTTGGTACCTTGATCGCTATTTGGGTATGATTCTTGGCAAAGCGGTCGTCATAACGCAACTTCCGGATTCATCATTGCTTGTCAAAACACCTACCGACGGCGCGCCCGAAGTTCACCAAGAGGGGGGAGTGGCCCTGGGCTCCTTCATGAGAGTTGGCCATTTGGCCTTGGCCAACCCCAGGGGGGTCGGCCTCGGCCTTCCCCAGGCCATAGGGGTCGGCCTCGGCCTCCTGGAGGGCTTGGCCTCGGCCATTTTCCCCCGGTGGTTCATCCCGCTGCGCAAACCCTTTTTCGCACTTTTTTCGCTTCGTACGCTTTGTACGTGACTTTGACATCTCGTTCGTCATGTAGGTACGATTCACGTCGACACGCTTGTCATAATGCAACTTTTGGATTTGTCTTTGCTCATCAAACCACCTACCGTCGGCGCGCCCGAAGTTCACCAAGACGGGGGAGTGGCCTTGGGCTCCTTCATGGGAGTTGGCCATTTGGCCTTGGCCAACCCCAGGGGGTCGGCCTCGGCCTTCCCCATGCCTAGGGGGTCGGCCTCGGCCTCCACGAGGGGTTAGCCTTGGCCTTCCCCCCATTTTGGCCAATGGTCTCCCCTCCCGCGCGCACTTGTTTTCTCGAGTCTTTGCACCTCCGCGATGTTCACGGACGTTCGTACATCAACCTCGCGACGTTCGTCGTGCATCAACCTCACGACGTCCGTCGTGCATCAACCTCGGGACGTCCGTCGTCCATGACCGCACACCGCTCCCGCGATGCCCATCGCCCAAAGTCACGCACTATCACCGAATGACCCGTCGCCGACGACCGCATACCATAACTACCAACTTTGTCATTACTATATGTTGCATTCATTATCTTGTTATGACAGGCACACTCAGCTCACATCTCATCTTCGGGACACCCGATGCGCGCCCGAGCGCCATCGTCATGATACGTGCCCCCGGCACCAAGTATTGCTCCGCGACGTTCGTCGCCGCGCCCTCGCGCCATTCTCATGATACGTGCCCTGGCACCAAATATTGCTCCGCGACGTTCGTCGCCGCGCCCTCGCGCCATCGTCATGATACATGCCCCGGCACCAAATATTGCTCTGCGACGTTCGTCGCGGTGCCCTCGCGCCATCGTCATGATACGTGCCCCCGGCGCCAAGTATTGCTTCGCGACGTTCGTCGTCGCACCACTTTCATAACACGTGCCCCCGACACCAAGTATTGCTCCGCGACGTTCGTCGCCGCGCCCTCGCGCCATCGTCATGATACGTGCCCCGGCACCAAATATTGCTCCGCGACGTTCGTCGCCGCGCCCTCGCGCCATCGTCATGATACGTGCCCCCGGCGCCAAGTATTGCTTCGCGACGTTCGTCGTCGCACCACTTTCATAACACGTGCCCCCGGCACCAAGTATTGCTCTGCGACGTTCGTCGCCGCGCCCTTGCGCCATTCTCATGATACGTGCCCCGGCACCAAATATTGCTCCGTGACGATCGTCGCCGCACCACTTTCACAACACGTGCCCCAGGCACCAGGTATTGTTTTGTGCTATAGGCACCGCGCTCATGCGCCACAATCATGTTGCATGATACCGGGATGGGCTCACAACCTTATAGCCATCGCCGTCTCAATCAAAATGGGGGCTTCGGCCTCGTACCGGGATGGGCTCACAACCTTATAGCCATCGCCGTCTCAATCAAAAGGGGGGCTTCGGCCTCGTACCGGGATGGGCTCACAACCTTATAGCCATCGCCGTCTCAATCACAAGGGGGCTTCGGCCTCGTACCGGGATGGGCTCACAACCTTATAGCCATCGCCGTCTCAATCACAAGGGGGCTTCGACCCTCGTACCGGGATGGGCTCACAACCTCATAGCCATCGCCGTCACAGTCACAGGGGGCTCCGACACAAGGACCCCTCGCCACAGACTCGGAGCACTGAGCTGCGACCATGTCCGCTCATGTTACTATCGATCTTCGACACCACCAGGGCAATGACCCCCGGGTCACTCCGGGACGGGAGCAGGTCCTTGGAGGGCATCGCGCCTAGTCCGCCTGGCAGTTGGCTACAGGGGTAACCCTCACCACTGTCAGGTTATCTGCGCGTCTCTTGACGCACCTCATGGGATTCAGTAAGGGCTTGGATTGGTGGCTGGGGCAACGGGTTTACTCTGACCATGCCGTCATGGTATGGTCAGTCTTCTCAGACAAGCAGAGCGACGCTGTGCGAGGCATGCAAGGCGAATTTGGGCACCGGCAGTCCAACGGAGAACCGGTATTTTGGTTCCCCCTGCTTACGTGTCTTTCCGGGGGGATGACATGTGGCACTTTATGACATATGTACGTTGTTTTCTATAAATAGTGAACTTTACAACTCAAAAAAGGACTTCTTCTTCATTCTCACAAAAATCACTTTCTCACTCTAGAATTGGAGAGCTCTTGGATTCTAGAGAAAGAAACATAAAATTGGACATAGCTTAAGATCGTAACATTGGACCTAGACTCGGACCCTGACTTGGACTATCGACTGCCGGCCCTGTTCGTCTTAGCCTTGCCTTCGTAGCACTGCCATTCCTCACGGCCTGTCTAGGAAGCCTTGTTCTCAGCCCTTACTCCGTCCTTGCTGTCTCTCACTTTGCATACTTGGAAGCTGACACGGACTGCAGCCTTTGTGGCACCTCCACGTAAGTACGAACCCACTTTCCTTGGCATCACTTACTAAGTTAGTATGTTAAACCCCCACAATCACCGCTACTTCAGCATGAGAAAACCAGCACCAATAACAACACATTCACATGTATAACAGGTTGCATGTATAAGTGAAAGAAAATAAGTGTCATAACTAAAAGAACATGCATGAACAGCAATAACAGGTTGCTGTTCTTGCTGTTATCTTTTTCCTGTTTGCTGTTAAATGTATTTATTGCTGTTATTTTTAGCTTCCAACCTGTTATTGCTGTTATCTTTTTCCTATTTGCTGTTAAATGTACTTTTATTGCTGTTATTTTTAGCTTCTTAAATATAGTTTTATTGCTGTTATCTTTTTCCTGTTTTGAGTTTGCTTTTTATGCCCCCCACTTTAGTCCTAATCCTAGTTATCCACCCTAAGCATCTGCCCAGACAGGTTATGGAGTTCCTCCAACTCGCAAACTGCATATGAAATTCAACCATCTTAAGCAAATTGCACCAATTATGGACAGCCTCAGCTACATTGACACGTCAACACCTTAAATTAAAAGAGAACATGTACTGGGAAGTAAAGGAATAATCTTGTCTATGTGACAAGAAGTATATCAGAAAATATACTGTCATTGTAGTCACATCTAATTTCATATTTTTGGAACTTGAAGGTCTTCCTTGCATAGTCCTAATCATCAAGGGTGGTGCTACTGCAATATTTTTCAGCTCAGTTCTGTGACATTAAAGCACAACATATCCCGAGCTCAGCTCGCTGAGGCTAAGACATTACAGGAAACTCTAAAATCTAAACCATGAACAGTAAATTCAGAGCACAGCAAAACAATGGTAAACCATATATATTATAAAAAGCTCTGCTCAAATTGCATTGGATCATAAAGCAACAAAGGTAGAGCTCCAGCTCTGTAACATTACAACAAAACCTGTAAATTGAGAGCTACGCTCTGGGGCAAAAACTTTAACAGTGAACCCAGATGTTACCTCTTGCATTGGAACAAGAACAACAAATCTAGAGCTCAATTGAGTATAGAAACAAATGACTTCAGCTATTAAGTATAGAAACAAATGACTGCAGCTATTACACACACACACACACACATACCTTGATGTGGTTCCATATAGCATCCTTGTTAAGCTTTGGTACCTTCCTCCACTCGATATAATTTAGTGGCGCCAATATCCCATTGCGTGCGAGAACTCCCAAATGTGACGCAAGTTTAGTGCCTGGTTCCAGAATTGGTTGGCCAAGCTCATTAGTTGGAATCTCCAAAATGCTTCCATTTTCACCCCACCCACTATGCATCATTGTCGGGCCTCGAGTATGCATCTGATCTGGTTGCTCCATGCTTACATCTGTTCATCAAATTCAAGTTACTGCTATAAGACATTCCATTTATATCACTTAAATACTATATTGAAGATGACAGCGTTGTAGCATTCTCTTAAACGCTATAAAGTTCCACAAGTAACATAAATACAACAGAATTAAAAAACTAATCAAACGTATAAACAGACTGAATATGCACAATCAGAACATAAAATGAAAATTATAGGCCTCTAGTTGTTTAATTATTGACATATATTGGACTGTTCTTGATAGAAGGAACACATAGATTAAATATCCACACAAAGAAATTAGTTCCATCCCAAGAGTTGCAGCGTAGTAAGTGAAAGAAGATAGGCCAAAACTATACACATTTCTTGTTATTATACATGCCACATGCTCAAAATCTTCTTGATTGTTGTTTGTTGGTTCCCTGTTCGTTGGCGAGGTGCCACCCGCAATAGCGGCTGCCCAACCTTGTGGTGGCTCGGGCATGGTGGTATTGAGCTCTTGATGCTCATCTTGATGCTCATCACTAGGGCTTGGCATAGCTCCTACACTCCTTTGTGCCCCACGTCTACCACTTGCCATTGTGCCTAAGTTGTACAACAAACAGCAAATTATTTTTCACCGATTAACAGGCAACAAGATAGAATATATAGAGAAAGACTACTTTGTTTCAGTTCATAGCAAATCTTTGAACTTCACATAAGGTTACATCGCAAACACGGTATAAGAAAGTGGCATAGCAACTAAAGAAGATGAAAGCAAAGAACTAAAATCATTAATAGCGTATCCAGAAAAGAAAAAGGAATCATTTAAATACTAAAGCAATTGCTCATTTATCAGCTAAGCATCCCTTATCATGCTTTTTTCTTCTTTATCCTTTCCCTGGGATCATTAGTCAGTGTGGGGTTAACTTCAATTCCAACTAAATCTTGCCTAACCCAGGTTACATCCTCATCACATATGAATGTTGAGTCATCCAAAGTTTGCTCATTCCAAAAATTGGTATGATATTGGCTACGAGCTTGGTCTGGAGATTTTTCTTCAAGAAGATAAAAAAAAGTATCTTGGTTTTGTCTTGACAACAATGTGCCAGTCTTCATCCACCGCATCTTGCACGTAAAAGACTTGCTCAGCTTGAGACGCAAATATATACGGTTCATTTGATATGTTCTGCGAATGTGCCAAATGGTTGAAGTTTACAAGTGTAAAGCCCAAGCCATCTCGATCAACAAGTCCAATACCATTATCTACCCAGTCACACTTGAATAACACAAACCTAAACTTTTTAGAGTAATGTAGAACAATGATGTCTGTCAACACTCCATAGTAGTTTACATCTCCCACTATAGGATTCATGTCTCTTGCACTTGCATAACTATCCGTATTTGCCTTAACCATGACCCCACTATGCTGAGTTGCTTTATTACTCTCGCGAGCCTTCGTATGATACTTAAATCCATTTATAACATATCCGGTATATCTCTCTGCCTTTTTTAAAGGACCCATTGCCAATGATATAGCTTCTTCTGATAATGCCTCATCACCTTCCTCGTACATCATTTGAACCTATTTTTTATGGTGAAAAAAGTTTCAGGTTAAAGATTGCACTTATATTAGATTTAACTTGAAGGTAAGCAATGGATACTACACTCATGTTACTTACATGATTTCTAAACCATATGCGGAATGTCTCATTATGAACTTTATTGACATCATGAGGTCGAAATCGACGATTGCTCCTTCTAATGGATGCATGATGTTCACTGCATAAATTATTACACTGAGTTACCAAACCATGCAAACATAGAGAAAAAACCATATTTGTGTTAGATTCTCACCGCCGATATTGAGTTATTGCATCAGAATTGACAAGAACATATCGATGAGCCTGTGCATATGAAATGTCATCAAGTACAAATCCCTCTGATGCCCCTAAAGGGCGACCTCCTACTGAGTTGATGGAACTGTCTCCGCCATCATCAAGCCTAACTGGTCGATTCAATTTTGTCTCAACATCATCATTTAAGTACCTTGAGCAAAATGTAACGCATTCTTCTAACCAATATCCTTCTGCAATTGAACACTCTGGACGACTTCGATTCCTTACATAGCCCTTAAGAGTGAAAAGGTATCTATAATGCCAAAATAACAAATCAAATCTCTATAAGAAAGTTATCACACGTAGGTCATAACTAACAAGTAACACAAAAATAAATTGGGAAGCAATAACACACCTCTCAATAGGGTACATCCATCGGTATTGTGGTGGTCCACCTATCAAAGCTTCTTCGGCTAAATGAATAACCAAATGCTCCATGATATCGAAAAATGATGGCGAAAATATCCTCTCAAGGTGGCAAAGTGTAAGCGCAATTCGTGACTGAATATGATTCAATTCTTCAACATGCATGACTTTTGAGCATATTTGCCTAAAAAAGTTGCTTAGCTCAATCACAGGTTTCATTACGTTCTCTGGCAACACGCTTCGCAATGAGATAGGAAGAAGTTGTTGAATTAGAATATGGTTGTCGTGACTTTTGAGTCCTGAAATACTTCGTTTTTGAAGATTGACACGTCGTGATATATTCGAAGCATAACCATCTGGGACTTTGACCCGCTTCAAAACTTTCAGCATATCATATTTGTTCTTATTGTCCAATGTGAAAGATGATGGTGGCAAATAAAATTTGTGACCAGCCCGTTGTTGAGGATGCAGTGCCTTTCGAATACCCATTTCCTTTAGATCATTGCGAGCATTTAAATTGTCCTTACCTCTACCATCAATATTCAATAACGTCCACAGTATGTTATCACATACATTTTTCTCAATATGCATCACATCGAGATTGTGGCGTAGCAAATTGTCCTTCCAATAGGATAACTCAAAGAATATACTTAGCTTTTTCCAATTATGTGCTTCATTGTCGTCCTCATCGTTGCCTCTTTTCCTCTTCTTACTATCTTGAGCTTTACACTTACCAAACTCATTTTTTATGTCCTTTACTTGCTCATAGACTTCAACTCCAGATAATGGAATGGGCTTTGGATCTAATTCAACTCTACCATCAAAAGAAACTTTATCTGTTCGAAACTTATGTCCCTGATCCAACCATCTACGATGTGTCGGATAGCACTCCTTTTTTCCATGTCGCAAACGACGAGACTTTGTGTACCTATGACACAAAGGACACGCCAACTTCCCTTTCGTGCTATATCCCGACAAGATTGCATATCTTGGAAAATCATTTATCGTCCACATCAATGAAGCGCGCATCTTAAACATTTGATTGCTAGCTGCATCATAAGTGTCTACACTAATCCATAATTCCTTGAGCTCGTCAACCAAAGGACGCAAGTACACATCTATATCATTACCTGGTCCTTGGGGACCATCTATTAGAAGGGACATCATCATGTATTGTTGTTTCATGCAATTCCAGGGAGGCAAGTTATATGGAATCAAAATTACTGGCCATGTGCTGTGAGCTATATTCATACTCCTGAATGGGTTAAATCCATCCGAAGACAATCCAAGTCTTACATTGCGTGGATCACTCGCAAAATCTGGATGAAGCTCGTCAAAATGTTTCCAAGCACGAGAATCAGCAGGTTGCCTGAGAACTCCATCATCAGTACGCTTATCCGCATAATATCTCATGAGAGATGCTGTCTTTGGTTACATGAAATACCTCTGGAGTCTTGGTATCAAAGGGAAGTACCTCACTACCTTGGCGGGTATCTTCCTTTCCTTAACTTCATCAGCATTTGGCATAGCCTTTGACTGCTTGTATCTTGGGGTATGACAATGTGTACACTCGCGCTCATAAGTTGTCTCTTTCCAGTATATCATGCAGTCATTGGGGCATGCATGTATCTTCTTATAATCAAGCCCTAAATTCCTAATTATCATTCGAGCTTCGTAGAATGACGTCGGTAATGTTTCGCCTCTAGGGAGTGCATCTTTCAATAACTTAAGCAACATTGTAAATACCTTGTCACTCATTGCACTAAGACACTTTATATTCAATAGCAAAATAAGGAACGAGAGTGTCGAATACTTCTCACAACCCGGATACAACTCTTTTTCAGCTTCCTTTACGAGATTGAAAAACTTCTTAGTTGCATCATCGAGCCCATCACTATCTTCATTTCCTTCCCCACTACCTATCTCATCTAGCTGATTAAACATAGGGACGCCAAAAGCATCGCTTATCATTTCTTGTGTTCTGTCACCCACGGCTGGTTCAGGAATAGAACTTGAAGTCAATGATGATTCGCCATGGAAAATCCAATGTGTATAACTACTTAGAAAACCATCGACCACAATATGTTCTGCTACATCTACTTTCTTCACGAATCTCATGTTACGACACTTTGTGCATGGGCATAGTATCTCTGTGGCATTAGGTCGATCCTTGGAGGCAAACTTAACAAAATCATCAGCCCCTTTCTCATACAAAGGATCTAATCTGTTCCGTATATTAATCCAACTCTTATCCATATTGACTTTGAGCCTGAGAGAGTACAAATGAACAAAAAAATATTTCCTTAAATCACATAAAACGACTAGCTTACCCAGCTAGTTAACCTCTTTTAATGTCAATTTACTCTTTTGATCATCAAGGCAAGAGAAATAGTAGACAAAACAAGCCAGCATATGAAGTTCTTTTCAAATACGGAAGTCTTTATGTCAACTTTTGCAAGTCTACTCACGTAAAATCTAGTTAATGTGGCAATAATAAATCCATCTTAGTATAGTATCACAATAAATCAACTCAGTAATGCACCAAATGTTCACAAAAAACTACTTAAAATGGCAGCAAAAGGGTATTGAGCAAACTTGAATTCAGCAATTTCCTAAAAATAACACATTGCTAAGAATAACCAAATATGCTAAACACGAACTGATCAACGACAAACTAATCAATAAGCAGCAATACAAATGAAAAATTGAAAGGCAAAATTGAAATTAAACTACAGCACCACAAGCCATAAAATTGAAAGGCAAAAACTCGTGCCTATTACTAATAACATGCTAGTTACTTCACAAGGGAGAAGAACTCTTCTTGCTTGGTACTTGTTTGGTCATCTTGAGTATCTTGTTGATCCATTCATCTATTCCTTCCATAAAATTACATTTTATTTCACTTCGTCTCAGCAGTTCTCGTTGTTCATGTCACTGTAAATCTGAGAACAATGCAACCATTTTGCTAATCCTTTCAAGGTTAATGTTGTTTTCTTATGTTCTAACCTTCAGATCTATTCTTGGATAGATCAGATTAAATATGAACATGACAAAAGAGGTAGGGTCTGAAACAAAAGCAGGAATCTTCTATCCTAAAGGAAGTACCTGTTGTGATAATGTCCTCT
Organism: Escallonia rubra; assembly: GCA_033065855.1. Classification (NCBI taxonomy): domain Eukaryota; kingdom Viridiplantae; phylum Streptophyta; class Magnoliopsida; order Escalloniales; family Escalloniaceae; genus Escallonia; species Escallonia rubra. The sequence continues at coordinate 64,864 of JAVXUO010002233.1, read as the reverse complement.
GAGAACATCCCAACTCGAATTAACAAGTAACTGCATGCTATGACCTCGTTATGTTTTCCTCCTATTCACCATTACTGTTCTTGGGAAGATCTAATGGTGTATCTATCTTGAATAGGTGCTTACAAGGAGCTCAAATGTTCATGCTAAAACACCTCAAACACCAATTTAACTCTACAGCTCGTCCACAGTTGCACGCATATATCATATGTGCACACATCAATCCAACACTAATTTAACTCTACAGCTCATTCACAAACTGGGGACCTTTTTGCATAGAAGATTCGTTCATGAATAGAAAGGGGAATACAATATTGATGCACCATATACACCCACAATTGAATTCTTTAAACACTCACAATTGAATTCATGCATTATCATCCACTGCCCAAGCTAAAAAGAGAGTTTCAAATCCCATCAAATTCCAGCCAGCGATCAATTGCCACAAAATTCTAACCCCTTCACTTCCACGGGGTTTCAAAATCAACCCAATTTTAAGAACGAAGAACAAAAATTAGGACATGGGCAAACCTGAAATTGGCGGATGTTGCGTATCGGCTAAGAATCGGCTCGTCGCTTGCGATAATTCTCCTCGTAGTGCTTGGCAATCAAGATTCTGGTGTTGAAAAGCTTGTGTATGTTCCGTATGTTGTAGTTCTGAGCAGCGTTGAAACTAGTTATGATGATTCTTCCCACCCAGAGAAGAACGCTCTCTCACGGTTGCGCTCTTACAGGCCCTTCCATTCTCTACCTCTAAATGGATGAAAATCGAAATGTTAGTAATGTTAAACTACGACTCTGTATTGTCTATGGATTATATTCAAGAATATATTCAAGATGAAGGTTACAAGAGTGAGAGACGTACTTAGGAGAAAGGGGCGGTGGCTGATTTGGGGAGAGACGTACGTGGGGCTGTTTGTGGAACGCTGATTTGGGGGGAGAGAGGGGCGGTGGCTGATTTCGGGAGAGACGTACGTGGGGCTGTTTGTGGAACACTGATTTGGGGGGAGAGAGGGGCGCGGTGGCTGATTTCGGGAGAGACGTACGTGGGCTGATTTGGGGAGAGAGAAGATGAATAGTGTGGTCTGTGAAAATTGGGCGCCAAGTCTTCCCACCTTTTTTTTGGGTTTCCGACGTTTTATGCACGTTTAATTAAAAGAGAACGGTGTCGTTTTACTTTAAGCGTTACAGCATTTCACTTTAAGTGTCGCTATTAAGCGACATTTTTTTAAATGTTGTTTCATTAGTGTCGCAAAAAAGTAAAGCGACGCTTATTAAGTGGCATGTATGAAAATGCCGAAAAAATTGCGACCCAAAAATATTTGTGTCGTAAATTACCCGACGTTACATTAGAACTGTCGCACATTATAACTAATTTACGACATTTCTTGAAGTGTCGGAAATTAAGCGTCGCCGAAACCCCTTTTTTTTGTAGTGCTCGGCTAGAATTTTGAACAAATTAGATTACAAAGTAAATCCAAGTACGAAACACATAATTTTTACTTCAAGATGGATCCTTGTTTTGAAGTATTATAAAGTTTTTGTTCTCCAGTTTAAAGTTATTTCAAACCCCTTGAGTAAGATATTTAGATCCAAAAAACCCATGTTGATTGAAAAGTAATTTTGTTTGTTTTCATTTGGCTTGTAGATCTATATATAACTCAGTTTCTGGTTTTCAAAAATGGAAACAAAGATATTTTGGTTTGGCTTGCCAAGCCTTATTCGGGTCGATTTAACTTCAATAAGCACATGTAAACACCCTATTTTTGCAATGTCATGTCTATCTTGGGGTCATTTTATGTGTTATATCACATCATCATTATTCCTATAGTTCAGCTAGACCTGGCAAATGGGTATACCCGCCGGGTACGGATAAAATCCGATTGGGTACGGGTAAAATCGGGTCGGGTATATTTTACCCGCTTTTTTCTGGGTAAGAATTCTGAGAACCCATACCCTACCTTTGCGGGTAGGATATTACCCGCTGGTAAATCATTAATTTCTCTGTTTTCTCATTAAATTTTTTTTTAATAAACATATTTTAATCTCCTACTAATTAGACTTTTTAACCTCCAACAATCAAATAATTCATTGTTTCTCCATCAACATTCATTACACAAATATCTAAACATCTTTCGATCGAAGAAAAAATAATCTGAACATCTTTTCAATGGAGAGAAGAAAAAATCTGAACAATTTGATCTGAACATCTTCTCATCGGAAGAAAAAAACAATCTGAACAATTAGATCTGAACATCTTTCCCTCGGAAAAAAAAACCTCCTGAACAATCTGAAAAAAAAAAACACAATCTGCACATCAAGAACACACGACACCATCAAGATCTACCCAACAAGTCAATCAACAACCATCAAGATCTACCCAACAACCACAAGACGCGGAGTGATGGTCGGCGACGGTGGCGACTGATCGGTCGTGACGGGGCCACAGTGGTGACCGATCGTTGGTGACGGGGCCACGACGGTGATCGATCGTTGGTGACGGGGCCACGGTGGTGGCCGATCGGTGGCAACGGGGCCAGGGGGTGACCGAACTGTGGCGACGAGGTGATGGAGTGACTGAGTGACCGACTGAAGGCGGCGGAGATGCGGTGAATCGAGAGTGACTGGCTGACGTGGCGCCGTGGGTGGAGTAGGGTGGTCATGACTTTGGCAGATCTGTGAGAGAGAGAGAGAGAGAGAGAGAGACTTAAGAGGAGGGTCGGCGACAATCAGTAAAGAGGAGAGAATCTGAGAATAAGATGTTAAAACAATAAAACCCTAAAAGTCTTATATATAGGAATATAAACGGGTAAACCCGGGTACCCGGTAACCGCCCCGAATTTTACGGGTCGGTTCGGGTACGGGTCTAATTTCAGCGGGTCTCCTAATTATGTACCCGTACCCGGGCTTTTTGCACGGGTACAGGTAGACCCGCGGGTCCGGGTTAGTTTTTGCCAGGTCTAAGTTCAGCATGTGAACCTGAATGTTTCTTTACATCAACCCTTTTTATTTTGTTCCCATGGGTGTTAAATCATGATTATGCTTGTCTTGGAGTTCTATGCTTGATAGGGGTCATTTTTTCAGTGCACGCACAAAACAGTCCACTTAGTAGAGATGTCAATGGGCCGAGCTGAGACCGGCCCAGCCCGGGCCCAGCGGGTCAATGGACAAAACGGGCCGAGGTCAGGCTTAGGCATTGGGGAGCCGGGTCGGGCCGGGCCGAATTAGCAGGATAGTTAGGCCTAGTCCAAGCCCAGGCCCTAGGTTCAACATTTAGGGCCGGGCCTGGAAAAAAATAATTTTTTTTTTTCAAAAATTCTTCTTATTCATTTTTAACTTTGCAGAGGAATTAAATTAAAGATAAATTTGTTCATAGGCCCTCCTCCTTTTATCCGGGCTTGGGACCGGCTGCTTGTAAACAAGCAGGTGAAGTTACCTATTTTTTTAGCATATATATAAAGGATTCATTTTTCAAAAAAAGTGAGAAAAGATATCAATTTTTCTCAAGTGTATTGTTTACTTTAGACACACTTCATTTGTTTGAAAATAATTTATACTAAAAACTTGGGAAAGGAAAAGAAAAGAAAATTACCTAATCATCTGAAAGTGTTTCGATGTCCGAATCGCTGCTCTTCCTATCATCAATCGGTTTATCTTGCTCTCTGTAGTTCGTATCAAGATAATCCTTCCAACATATACATAACTCGAGTGACTCGGGATTAAATCGACTCTTTATGTCATCCAACACCCTCCCGCTCGCTGAAAATGCCGACTCTGAAACAACCGTAGAGGCTTGCACCGATAGTACATCCCAGACAATTTGGGATAAATTTTTATAAAAACTTTCATTTGTTTCCAAAACGTTAACAAATTAAAATTAACATGTTCTTCAATTGATAAAGAAGAATAATGATTAGTATAGGCATACAAACCAATCTCATTAAAAGAGGAAAAAGTGGATGAACCTGCCGAACTAGAACTACCTTCCCCTGGTAGTTGTCTTGCTAATAGATGTTCAAGGCCCTTAAGGTATGGCACATAATACATTTCACCACTCGACGATGAAGCTCTCCCGCGCACATCAGCGGAATTATGATATTGGCTGTACACATCTTCAAATGTCGTGCTCACTTTCGTTGTAAGTTTGGATGTGTCTGCATCTGTGTAGCAAATTAGTCTTGATATCTCTTGTATCGAGAGGGCACGCCATGTAACTTTAACCTAGGATCCAAATAAACGGTTACAGCAAAAATAATAGACAGTTTCTTCTGATATTTATTAAACTTTTTGTCCATCTCTTTTACTATTTCCTGAAATGGTCCTACATATCTCCATTTCGTTAATATTGTAGCCATTTTGAGAATTTCTCAAAATGGCTACAATATTAACGAAATTGGTACGTACTACCAATTTCGTTAATATTGGTAGATGTGTGAAATACTTCTAAAAATTCGGATAGGTGTGTAGCCATCTGCCATTCCACGGGAGTTGGCAAGCTTTCTGGGAACATGGTTAGTAGCAAATGCGTATACACTTCTTTGTATACCATAACATATAAAAGCATATGATATGTGGAGTTTTACTTGTGCACGACATTTGTAATAGGTCTCTTACGAGGCAAATTATATTGAGCGCACAAAACTTTAAATTCTTGTATTCTCACACTCGAACTATGAATAAACGCTGACATAGCCCTCATTTTGAGAAGAATATCTCCTGTAACAGCTAAATCATCTTGAACAATTAAATTAATTATATGACAGACACATGGAACATGAAATAATTCACCAGCAAGTACAGGTTGAAGGTTTTCCTTTAAGGCTGAAATAGCAGCTTTATTGTTAGAAGCATTATGAAAATTGATACTCATAATCTTATTCTTTATTTTAAACGTAGTACATGCATTAATTATAATAGTAGCAACGTTACCTGAATCATGTGGATAAGGAAAGAGTTCAAAAGTGATGATTCTCTAATTCATAATCCAATCAGAATCCATTCAATGGGCCGTTACACAAGCATAACTAACAAAAGTAAAAGAAGATTGCCAAACATTAGATGTAAGATTAACTCAACCAAAAAAATTATCAAAATAATTAATCAAGTGCGCTTTAGCAGCATCATACTGTCTAAGTGCATCGGATCTAGTGATGTTTCTAGGAACTTTTTTATACAAAGGTTGCACGTAAGTGTTCTTATATCTAGAATGCTTAACATTATCAGTAAAGTTGAAAGGTTCTTCATTGTGTATAACAAATTCAGCAAGACCATCTATTTGATATCGCTGATTATAAGCAAATAACTTACCCTAAAAAGATAATTGCATTTAGCTAGGTCCGACATGGCCTTGTTTAGGTGCACACAGAGAATAATGCCTATTAAGATGTCCATTACCACTAACACACGAAAATAATTTAGCACAATACTTACATCGAGCTCTTCGGACGCCATCCACCATGATAACATCAAAATGAATCCAACACTCAGCTTTCTTTTTTCTTGCCTTTTGGACTTCTGGTGGACTACCGGAAGGGTTGCTCGGCCTTCTACCATAATGACCGCTCATTAGGTTAAAATTTTACCCCGAAATAGTAGCTTCGCCAACCAAGTTGCGTCCTTAAGTATGATGCGGGGTATCTAGTGAGCGCATGTATTCAAGATCTGGAATGTTTTGGTTGAACTCTCAATTGGCCAACAGAGGGAGGGATTGTCTTATGACTTGTGACTTAGTATTTCTTGGGATATATCTACTCTTTATATAGGAGATAGTATTAGAGACTGGTTTTATTTCAAACACTTAGAAGATAAAGACCGTATTTATCTCAAACGTTTACCTAGAAGTTATATATTTTATTTATCTCAAACATTTATAAAATATATATCATATAATTAACTTTAATAATCTTGACTAAGAAATACACATTATCTATTAGTGGGCGGATAATGAGTTCACTGACCCAATTAATTAACACAAAGTGCTACACAGGGTCGTCATTAGAAATTAGTGTGTTGAATGGAATGGATCAGCATTTTAGACGTGGAATAGCCCCTCCCGCATCACTTCTGTGTTTATTTTCGTGATTTCCAATTTGACAAAGGAATAATGCAAGGCGCAAAAAAGTAAAGATAGAGAGCAAATGACATTTGATGCACATCACCACGAGATGCAACGATGAGATAACAACACTTCAACAATACTGAAAGGAAACCCCTTCGCGTATACATCGTTTCTGATGTTCTGAGCCACCCTCCAATACAAAGCACCCCGCATGCAAGAAGAGGGTGGGATTGTCGACTTGCCTACGGAAGTGAATCCACTAGCATTGCAAAAAAGGTGGAGGCCATCCAATAAATAAGAACCACTTTAGGAAACAAAAATGGACTACTTGGAAACTCTGGCAATGGGTATAAACTTGAGCTACTGGCAATGGGTATAAACTTGAGCTACTGGCAATGGGTATAAACTTGAGCTACTGAGGAAAGACCGAAGCGAGAAAGATTTTCCTCTTGACCTTTTGGAATGCCCTCCGACTGTAAAGAGTTATCTTCAACAATTTGCGTATCTGGACATCTATTCAGCGTCTCTTCATATGCCACTTCTCATGTCGATATAGAAATGAGGCTCGCTTGCCGAGAAGTGATTGTGGAAAAAAGTTCTCCCTGAAGCTACTGCTTACACCTACACTTCCCTACTGAAACAACTTTTTTAGCCTGTCTGCAGAAATAGCTGCTCTTTTATTGGTGGGCTCAAGAACAAGTGCATGTCTAAAATCTGCACGACGAAAGAAGAACCAGATCAAAAACACAAGAAAAAGGACCAAGTGAATCCAAGGTAACGCCCTAGCATGAAGAAAGGATGGAAACTAAACAAACTAAACCTGAAACACCACCCACCACCACACACATGCACAAAAGAGAAAAGGATTGAAACTAAATAAACTAAATCTGAACCTGCAAGAGTAATCTACTTCGAAGCATGCGTATGCATATGCTAATTTTTCCCCAATATACGCACCTTCAATAGCCTCTTTATAGTACCCAAGCATCTCTCTTGCTGTGCCTCTTCTCAAATAGGCTTTCACATTCTGCACACAGATAAAACGTCAAGGATAACATTATTGCTATCCTCTGAGAATATTCTTAAAGGAAATTTATAATGGATGTAGATCATGGAAAAAGGGAAACAGCCGCAACCAGGAGCGAAGGGTGAGTACATTCCTTTTCTCTCAATCAAGAAAATGATATCATAGCACTATTGTCCATCAGGCCCTTCAGGATGTGTTCTTATGGCCAATGAAGGCGTCGATCTGGCCAATGTACTGTCATGGTCTTGACAAGGCTAAGGAATAAGTACCTCTGAAATGGTATATAAAAAATGTTCATGCTAGTTTGCTATTTGCACTTGAAGAAAAACGAAAAAGTTGAATAAGCACAACATTCCACAAGGAAACCAAGAAAATCCAAAACATGTGCCTATGGTCCCTCTTAATAGAACCAAACCCGCCCCATGGTTAGATTAACATGCCCAATTATAGAAGTGGTCCAAGTACAAAACATTAATCATATCCTAGAAATTGTAGGCTACCATCCCAATTCATTTACTCTGATGCTTCCAGCTGCCTAATTTCCCGTGGCAGCTTGATGCCTAATCTTGAAAGCCCAAATGAAACAGAGAAGGTTTCACCACATGTAAAAAATAAACAGCCGCTCTAAAATACTGCGCTCCTATATTCCCTCATCGAACTTCCACCCCACCGAATCCTCCATTTTAGGAGATGAAGATTGTCAATAATGTCTCCCACAAGCTCAATTCCATCATATGTTGTGCAATAGCTTAGTCTTTAAAGGATGAGTTGACACACAATTGAAAAGCTTCATGTGGCACACCATTGGCACTAAATCATGATATGAAGTGAATCAGTTAGAGCACAATCACCTTCTTATCAAGATCGATAGCTTTAGTACAATCTGCTTCTGCTTGGAGGAAGCTGGAGGAACAAAAGCAGAAATATTGATAAAAATCTCTAATCCATGACTATAGTAAGTTGAGGTTGTAAACTTACGAGAAAGAACAATACCTTCCCAGTTCCAGATATGCTGCAGATCTATTACTGTAGTATGTTGCACTTTTTCCATTGAGTTTAATGGCTTCCGTATAAAATCCAATGGCCCTCTGCCACTGTTTGTCTTTGAATGCTTGGTTCCCCTAAATGATGAGAATTGTTTAAAAGGACAAGGGCACGTGATAGAGAAGAAATGCACAAGGTACAAATAGAGCCATAAAACTTTTTGCATGTCCTAGTAATAAACTTTTACCTTTTTTGTTTTTAAACTACATATCAGACCAAGTACTCTGTATCTCTAATGGCAAGCCAGTAACTTCATGCTGACGAATGTCGGTATGCTCTTAAGTGCACTGGTGTTGTAAAAGGACACATTGAGGAGAAGAAGAAAAACACTAGAATTCGTTCTTGAGTCAATAGGGTTAGTGTCAGCGCTCTGTGGTGGGGCGGTGGAGCGGGTTGTTGAAGTTACTAACTTGAATACCAAGCACCCAACCATAGTACACCGTTAAACATTCGTTTTCATGGTGCTTTCTTTATCCTCATCCTTACTGTGAAACCTCTATGCATGCACACTAAACCTTTCGGTAAATCTTTTGGGGTGGGCGCATGTTGAGTATCAAGAGGCCAAGCGCAGGAATAAGAAAGTATTTAGGTGCTAGAAAAATCTAGCCCTCCCTAATGAGAGAATGTTTTGAAAAATGTATATGTGCATTAGTTGGCAACAATTTTGCATTCACAAAAAGTCAAGTCGATTTATTATCAGAAAACAGGCGTGATTGTGTGAATTACAGGCTTTTGGGTGATAAAAAGGTCGCCCTATTACAAGCGCTCCCGGATTTGAGAATGTTGTGACAAATCAATAAGCGGGTAATTGACAATAATTTGCATTCATCAATAAGACAAGAAGTCAAGTAGCAACAACTGAAAGCAAAATGAAAGTCGGGGTGATGAGCAAGAACGTCAGGGGAAATGATATCAGAACCTGGTGGTGCTTACTCAATGATGATTTTGCGGTGTTCCAGGAAAAAACAGTAGTAACAGGAATCAAAGAATTATAAAGGGTTCTTAGTCCTTTCTCCTGTCATGCCTTTGTTTTGGTAATCCAAATTTTTTGAGTTGCTGATTAGTGTAATCTATTCTTCCTTTTTTAATCAGCTACATATCTTCCAATCACCAACAAATAAGACAATATGGCACAGGTCTTACCACACACAAAAGCACCCAGCGTGTTTAGCATTTTGATCTGTTTTCCCCTAATTATCTTCCACCTTGGACAATGTACTATTTTTACCTACCAATATGGCACGAACCCCATTCTGACACGACTTGTAGGTCTCATGTGTTCACTAAACCTTGTTAATAGATGCATGACCCCCTTACAAATAAGAGCAAAGAGACCTGATTACACCTTTTACAATTCTACGTGGACAATTCAATAAGAATTCTTCAAGATGCAGTGCGCTCCAGCTTAAATGAAATGACGCTGCATAGGTTCCATCCTATCCTGGTTGTACTTGAATCCATTTTTTCAAGAAATACTTGTGAACATAATATTCTTTTGTATTTTTTTAAAGCATGACTAAAAGACAATACTAGCAATGCATGTGAGTAACTACTACTTGGGTACAAAAGTATGAAGAACTTGCTATCTTCAATAAACTTCTCATAGTTTGACACTGAGGGATCATGCAGCATTACATATGCAAGGACATGAAAATGCATATCGCAATACAACATCCCCTGCGCATCCCATGGAATCCGATAACTTGCATTTCTTCTCAAAAAACATATATGAAGGTTGGAAAGCATGATTTGCAAACAACATAAGACTAAGCATGTGTTGAAAGAAAGGGAGATCTGGCAGTCGTGCTCTTTGATTTCCTTCACAGTTTAACTAGATTCCTGAACAGGCATAAGGATCGAACTCTCCTAAGATCTCAACACCAACCCCCTTGATAATTTCATCAGCTAATCACCTATCAAAAAGTAAGTTAATTCGGCCAACCTGATTCTGCATAAAAAGCATCTAAATAACCAAGATTGCATGACCAACCATATATAACATCTAGTTTGGTCCACGTCTAGGTGGACAGCACACTGGAAGCTGCATCTTTGCTGGTTTAAATAACTATACCAGAGATCTGAATTAGCGCTGTCTTATACCACTGTTTGTCATTGTGATGGCATTACTGCAGGTGATTCCCTTTCCATGTGTTTATTCACTGACATAGTGACAGGCAAAACATGCTCCCTTGTCCTGCTCCAGTTGAGTCCCTGATGCCCTGATTATGTGAGGTCCGGTACTTCTAAGTGAAAAAAGGACTTTGATCCTTCCATTGTCTTTACCCCCACCCTTTCGAAGAAATTGATGCCCCACCCTTTCTCATTCACAAAAAATAGAGTAAGATCTAAGCAATAGGAAGAAACAAAATAAATCGTGGTTCAAGTAGTTGTCAGATGTCTTCTAGGTATGGATCTGAAATTAAATAAGTGGGTAGTTAAAAGACGGGCTTGCTAAGTTGCTAGAATATAGGTCTAACGGATAGAGAGGCCTAGGGAAATAAGATTTAGAAGGACAAAAACAGACATGATAAGTTGTAAGAATAAAGGGATAATGTATAGAGGGCTAGGGAATACATGAATTCCTGAATGTGCAAATTCATATGACTTAGTATGCGAGCTGTTACAGTTGCTCCAACGCACCCCATGCCCCAAACTCCCACCAATACCCCAATAAATATTAGAAGGTAAACAACAAAAAGCCAAGGCAGGCGAGATAAAAGCTCGTTTGTTATGCAAACACCTTAACTGGTTCTTCGTTGATTTGTCTCATGCCCAACTGGGAGGTTGCACATGAACGGTATAATGTAGTGTTAAAGCATTGTTTGGGCCTGCTCTCAGCTTTTAGAGTAACATGGACCATATTGGGGTGTTAAAATCTATTTTTGTAGATCAAAGTTGCAATTCCAGAAGTTAAGCAGACCCAGTTTAATCAACCCTAATTGGCGATGTTTTTCTAGTCACTAAAATGAGGTTATACCCATTATTGCAACTGATACTTTTTCGAACTTTCAATCCTCTCTACAAATGAACGATAAAAAGGTTTACCTGTAAATCATCAACTAATAGGAACTTCAAAGAGGAACGACTTAATAGATTTTCAAATTTCGACGGTGACCAAGAACCTAAGAAGCACGGACACGGGTGCGGGTGCGGATACAGCATTTTTAAAATTTTTAGGATACAGGTGTGGCGGGGATACGGCATATTTTATAAATATTTTTTTAATTATGTATACTTAATATTTAATTTTTAAACAATTTAAATCTTAATAATCATAATATATGTGTTTGATATATGTGAAAAGATATTAATATTCCAACCAAAGTAGGTGAGTTTTTAAGTTTAATGGGTTCTTTTGTAAATTTTAAAGCTTTCAACCAAATTAGTAAGAATTTGTTAAGTTTAATGGGTTGTTTTATGAGTATTAAAATTGTAGAACTGAACATAATAAAGTTTTTATGTGGTATCACTTCTATATCTTTGAAATACCAGGGTTAGTTTATGTAATAATTTAGCAATTGGGGTCTTTAATAATACTCCCTCCGTCCTAAAAGATTGATCCATTTTACTTTTCACGTATATTAAGGATTTTGGTTATATATTGTGTCTTTCCCATTTTACCCTTTAGAGAGAGGGGGGAAGAGAGTGGGCCATGAGAGAGAAAATTGGTTGGTAGAGTGTTAAATGTGGAGAGAGAAATAGAATAAAAAAGTGTAAAGTGGTGGGCCAGGAGAGAGAAAATGAGTTGATAGAGAATTAAATGTGGTGAGAGAAATAGAATAAAAAAAGTATAAAAAGGGTAAGTATGTAAAAATACCTATAGAATCTTTCCTAATTTGGAAGTGATCACTTTTTGTGGGACGGCCCAAAAAGGAAATATGATCAGTTTTTTAGGGACGGAGGGAGTATAACAAAACTAATGTCAAAGAGTCAAAAGTCATCATCGACACATCTCACAGAACATTGTTCTTCTCCTTCTTCTCTGGAAGCAGGCGCACGGCGCATGCCAAAGTGGGTCGCCGGTAAGTCCCCTTCTCCTTCTCCTTCTTCTTCTTCCTTCTTCTTCTACTTCTTCTCTCCAGTGTCTCCTCTCAGATTGCCGGTGGCCGCCGGCATTCCCGATGGTCGCCGGTGGTGACAGATCTGAGCCGATACGCACCCGATCCGCACCAAGAAATTAAAAAAAAAAAAAAAATGGTGGAGACGCACTAGTGCCGCACCCGAGGCGCACCCGCATCCAACGCGTATCCGGTGCCGGTGCTTCACCCTAAGTGCCGCACCGGTGCTTCATAGCCAAGAACTTAGTGGCTGAATAACCACCCTTTGAAATGCCATACCAACATTCACTAATATCAATCATGAAATGTCTGGAGTTGTTAGGAAACTTCAGAAGTGAAGCTAATCACAAGAGCTTTAGTCTCTTGTCACATCACTATATGTTTTGCTCTTTCACTGTTAGCGCCAGTAAAAAAATAGCAGGAGAAGGCAATACAACACTTGGGAAGTAACCATAGCAGGAGAAGGCAATACAGCATTTGGGAAGTGGCGAATCTGTAAACGGATAAATTCATCTTTAACAAATACAGAAAGGCAAACAGAACTAGACATTTAGTGGACTGCTGGAACTTGACTATAACAGTACTGAGCTGCAAAAGCAAGGCGCAGTACGTGACTTGACCACTCAAAACTGACCAAAGGCTAGTTGATGCCTTGATGATCCCCATTTCAAAAGATGATAATATAGCAATCTCTCTTTTTTACATCAAAGCTTATTTTGTTATTAAAGCTGGAAAAAAAAAAAAAAGCAGACTCACAATTATCTGAACACTAGCATGCTAGTTTGAGTTCAAAATATAGACAGCTAAGAACGTGCTTTAGTGGAAAGACAGTGAAGCAGAAATTTTTAAGACATGTAATAACTCGAGATCTTTTTACAGTAATATAAGTGGAGGGTTCGTTTCAGCAGCTTGGCAGAAGAAGAAGAGACTTGGCCCGATTAATATTAACCAATTAGGTACTATTTCTTCATTCATTCCGATCCAATCAAAAAATATTTTTAATCGGCAGTTCTTTGACCTTTACTAAGCACAAACCTTGACGGATAATAACTTGACAACAAAGACAGAATATTGCAGTAATTTCGACTCTTGACGTGGGTAATCGTGTCCCCAGAAAAATCTTTCACCTATCCATACTTTTGTAGGTAGGATGGATTGGTAGCGTAACCAAAATATATAAACTACATCACGAGCAAAATCTAAATAAGATCCAAAGAGATACGATTGATCATTATACTTGGAATTTTATAAAAAAAACTTTTATACCTTTTCTTTAGCAAACTCAGCAGTTGTTTCATCACTGACAACATTAGTCGATAACTTCGACTTTCCAGCTATGTCAGCCTGCTCTTGCAAAGATGCATACAAGGTTTGTATGGTATCTAGTAAGAATCGATCACCCCCATGCCTTGCTATGAAGGAAACAGAAACAGGACATTTGTCTTGGAATCCTAAGGGTACTGCTACCTGCAATTAGATGATGACCGTGAGCAAATAAAAACTATCATGCGTTCATCACAAGATGAAAATGCTTTCTTTGGAGGTACTACTTCAGACACACACACGCAGAGAGAGAGAGAGAGAGAACCTGACAGCAACCTGACATACTAGCTACACTCATCAGAGTAAATGAACGGGTCAGGTAGTCCTCCGATAATATTTCCTTCGCGCCAAGTTTTGGAGGAGGATTGGCAATTGTGGGGATTACTAGAAGACCATCATCCTGTCAAATCATTCATAGTAAAATATCAAGGGGCACAAGCTAAAGAAAAGCACAATAGAAAATAAGGAAAAGGGCACAATTCTATGATCCGATGAACGAAATGTCAGATTTCCAAAATGTCTTGGTCCTTAAAGATGAGATGTCACCGCACTCTACACTGTGTAATGATGTATCTACTAAAATAATCATAATATATGAAAGGATCTCAAGAGCATATAACATCCAGAAATATCAGAGCAGGAAACAACACAGATTTAAAATCTTATCTAAATAGAATCCACCATGATAATCAAGCCCTGGGTGAAATGTAGGTTATGAACAAGTGTAGTATGGACAGGTATACCATTCAAAAGCATTTAGAAGTATGAAGGTGTATAGATCACCAAGCAGAGAAAATTTATCGATATCAACACAAGCAAGCCGCAATTCCCCAATGTTACAAACAGAAAGAAAAATTTGGTGTAACAAGAGTACTATGCAAAAAATTGAGTGAAGTGCATTAACCAATAATAACTAAACACCGAAATGGTGGGTAAGTTCTAACAAATCGCTACAAGGCTAAGCAGATCCAACAAAGATTCAACATATCAATACCTTCAGAAGGGCATTCAGAGCTGATCGCATTTCATTTCTAACTTTATGACAGTTTTCAATCTCCATAGATGCCATCTCCGGCATCTCAAGCAATTGTGTGGCGATAGACGAATCCAAAGTAGGCTTCGCTAACTCGATCCACTCGTTATGCTTCTGCTTAAATTCATGACTGTTTCAAAAGGGTAGAAAAAACAAAATTACATGTCATCCAGATAGCTTTCTAATGTTACAAAACTTCATATATTGATGTATCCAACTAAATTGTCATAATATGAACAAAGTCATGCACCCGCCTTAGAAAACAAGAAATATTTTTAATCAAAGTCATTTTTGCCGAAGAATTTATGTGTCCTGACAGACTTTCAAGAGAGATTGGGATATAAATTGATTGTCTTCAGAATCCGCTATTTTCCATCAAAGAACCATGTCAAAGAGCCGAGGTGGTCAGTTCTTTGCCTAGAGAGAAAGAATTATTTATGTATTCTAGAATCGATTATAGAATCCAATAGCAGGGATATCAGAAGCTTTGGCAAATCTCATAACAGGACTGAGAGCAGTTCTAATGTTTGAGATGCTTAAACTCCTGAATTGAGGTGCTTAACAAGCACGTCTCAATTGGTAATATGAAAGATGCCCAGGACTTTTACAAACGCCTAGGACCCTACATAACCCTTTTAACTTTTGGAAGGTTCCTTCTATCTTTTATAGTCAGGAGCTTAGTTATCCCCATTTCTCCTCCTTTTTCATGAACCTAAAATTTGTGGTAGCCTTAACTCGGAATCAAGACAATTGTGGAAGAAGGGAGCCTCTGAATCTTCCAAAACAGTCCGATTTGAGATAATCTCAACTAGCTTAGCCCCATGAACGTCTTTGATCTAAACAACAGCGCGTAGTTGAGTAACTTAAGTTGTTTACACGATACCCCAGAGAAAGGGGGTCCACTTGCCTAGATCTGCAGTTGGGTCCCTACCATTTTAGCGTGGTCATTGAACGAGGATGCAGTCCCCTTGTTGAAGAACAATTGCCATGTAGAAGCTTGGCCAAGAAAAGATATGCACCAACAAGAAACCCACCTGAATGGGTCATATACAAGTTGACCAACTATGAATTGCTGGTAAGATCAAAGTCCTTCCAGGCAAAGTCGGTTGAGCCTACTTTTGAGCTCAGTAGACCATTTACTGCCGAATATTCTAGAGGATTTCCTTGCCCGTATCTGTCTTTACTTCCCAATCATAGTAAAGACATCCCTTACAAAATATATGAGGTCAGTACAAGCGATGAGCTCCCCAACTCTTAAGGAATTAAAGGTTACATACCTCTTAAAGATAAAAGCAACCACCAAGAAAATAACAATGCAAGACGGCTTCATCAACAAGTGGCTTACTATCTTTTCTTGACCTTAAATGTGATGCAGCACAAAAATTAAAGAACTTAAACTTGATAATTTGCTCCTCCAAGCAGGGAATTCGCGTATCCGCAAGCAGAAAGGGGAAGCACAGTGCTTTCTAATAATAACTCCTGATAACAAACTGAATCAAGATTGATCCTTTACCAAATGACCAAGCTATATAAAGAATACTATCTAAGGTCAAGTAAAGTGTTCTAGACAGTAAATAAGTAACGAAGATGCTTTGAGGCACGATCCCTATCATTTCCCCTGGTTTCTCAAGATTTGTCTCTGGAGTAGTAAATCCACAGTAACGCTCCAGCAGATCAGAATCTGGCCTCTGAAACTCCTCAGCAGCAATACATATAAAATCACTTGAAGAACAGCCAGGCCATTTGACCAAGAACTATCTATAGCATCCGTGCCTCGTCGGCACAATCCGCTCATCAACCACACCCTCAATCACTCAGCTTCTTGCTTCTCAGACGAAGCATAGGATGGATCACGTGGAACTGGTAATAGAGCCAAGGACACAGGACTGGATGGGCTGGAGAGGAAACTGGTGAAGAAAGTCCAAAAGATGGAGCAGAAATATTCTCAAGCAAATAGTAAAATATAAGGTCCTCCACCTTAAACACTGGGCTGATCCCCATTTTAAGAGGGAGTTCCAAATCGTAGGTATTAGCACTAATTTTGCGTCAAAAATGACATGGACCCACCCACAGAGCATGTAGCTTATCTCAAGTCCCTGGAGGAAACCTCCCAAAAAGATGGCAAATCATTACCTTGTCATTTTCATAAAACTCTTGGTGCCTACGATAAACATCTGCAAAATTGCTCAAACTGATTGTCCTTCACATCTTAAATCATGGATGTAACGTGAAAATGGATTCTGCAGACTCACTGATCTTAGATGATAGGGGAAGTGGAACCAAACAATAGGCAAACTAGGCTGGTACCCTCAATAAATCTGTACTGGGCTTGTACCAGTAGAGCGATACACAATGCAAGTAGAGCGGTGATCTCCAACAACACATCCCAAAGCTCCTATTGACTACAACTTTCTAGCCATCAGTCTGAGGGTGGTACGCAGTGGGGAACGGAAGCGTAGTATTTAGATCTAATTTCCAAAAAGACATGTCAATATTCCAAAGGACATAAACGTGAGGGTGGTACAGAGTAGAGAACTGAAGTCTAGTGTTTTGTGTCTTCCAAAGTGTTTCTCAAAACAACTCATAAATTTTAAATCTCCATCAGATAAAGGAGACCCCGCTACCTCACAACCTCAACAAAGAAGATATTCACTATATGCAAGGCATCAGCTCTTTTGCAGCAGGGAACAAAGTGTGCCACAATAAAATGGGCCATATCCAGAAAGAGGTCAACCACAACAAAAATAAGTCGCGTTTCCTAACTGTCCTCAGTAGCCCAAAAGCAAAGTCCAGGCTAACGTACTTTCAAGGGCTAGAGGTATGAGAAGAGGGGCGTACAAACCCGTCTTCTCTTACCTAGCGTTAGCTATCCAACATCTATGACACTGGGAACAATACGAGCTACATCACGCTTTAGACTTGGTCCAAAGAACCTATCATCCACAAACCCAGAAAGTCCTAAATTGAATAATCTCTCAAAGACGAGCTAAGAATAAAATATTGGGTCCCCTTAAACAGGAACCCACTGCGGACAACAAATCGGTGACCGGATGGCAACTCTTATCCTGAAGGGCTGCATAGGTGTCACTAATTTCGGCAATTAGGGTAATCAAAAATAACACTCTCACGGCCCAACATTTTCACATTCATGGAGTGTTACTTGGCTAAAACCCTAGTGAGTGCATCATGGCTACAAATCGTGCTTTCACATCAACGAATTCCACCTTGAAGGACATGGCCAGAGAATTTTAAACGAGCAAAACAAACTTCATAGAACTCATGCAACCCATGTATGGAAAAATATGTTTCTAACTGATCTATCCATGTATCCAGTTTTTCAGTGTTAACTTCGCCTTGCAAAACTAGGATCTCAATTCTTGCCTCTAGAAGGTTGCAGAGAGTTTTGGCTACCTAAAGGGGAACTACCTTCTTAACCCATTCTTTCCCCATCATGCTGGCTTGATTTCTCCCTTTTTGTCAAAACCGCATTTGCAAGCCGTCAGAAAATCCTTCTACGGAGAGTTTGTTTAACGACGAAGGAACAGTAGAGATCATGGATGTTCAGATGGGAGCTTTCTAGAGTAGAGCTATTAATAATGCCTTCCAACAATGATTCAATAGTGCGGCAGTTGTCTGACAAGCTATTAATTGATCATCTATGGTGTTGTATAGAGTCAGTTACAATGATTACGGAACCAGTGGTGAATCAGCCGTGTTTTAATGAACAGAGATGACTCCTTTTTATTATTTGTTTTGTTTGGACAATCAAAACTCAGTCCAGCCTTCGGCTTTGATGGCACAATAATGGAGCACAGTTAAAGAATGTACACGATAGTTTCTCACCCTCCCGCAGAGGTCGTTCTAGTCCGCAAATTTTTTGTGTGTTCACCCCTTAGCAGGTAAAAGGGCAAAGACAGCTTTTTCTAGTAATAACTCATTATAAAAAGCTGAATCCAGAGTGATCCCCCAACAGAGTGCCCAAGAAATAATAAATGAAGGAAGATAACAAAACTCCAAATGTTCTACTTTGAGGTATGGATGCTTTGAGGCAAGATCCAAATCAAAATGAGTATTCCATTTTTCTTAGCTCTCAAATCTGATTATTCATTAGGCCATCACTTGCTTTACATTGCCTATTTGTTAATAAAACCAACAATATTCTCCTCCTGATACCAAAGGATAGGCCCACACATAAAAGCTTCCCTTTGTGATGACACCTCCTTGACCTTTGTCTGCTTCATAATATCAGAAGGTAAATAGGCTTGCCTCATCCTCCAAAGTCACATCCAAAGTCACCTTATAAGTGTACCATTCGCTAGTCAAGTCAACCCAATATCGGCTCACGTGCTCAACTAAATAATCCACATGCCTCTTTGAATCAAACCACACTATATTATGCTCTTCCACAGCCTCACTTTTTGCTGACAATTAGATTAGTGACACAACGTAAATCTTTTAGCCAAAGATGAGGGTGTGGAAAAGATTAATAAGTCGTGGAACTCCCAACAACAAAACGGCCATTTTTTAATTGCCAATGGTTCAGGAAAACAAGTTATCCTTTTTCTTCTTGTCTAACTTCCGCAAGCTAAGCTACCATGTATTCCTTGACAAGGTAAAATTAGGAGAGAAGTAAAGGATTCCTCCTCCTGCGTCATAAACGCAATCATCTTATTATACTGGAAATTGGAGAAGATGCGTTATCCATTTGGTCACTGGACTTCAAACCCAAGGCCACTTGCTTTTCCAATCAAATTTTCAATTTATCTTTGGATCAATTGCACATAAAACCTTATAGTTTGAAGGTTTGTGTGCATTTCACCTTGCTATTTCAATTTTAACGCAATTCACCTCACTGTTCATCAATTGGCGCACAATTCACCAATTGACGGTCCGGATTTTTTGAACGCCCGTTAATCTTTTAGGGGTAAAATCGTAAGTTCATTGTTTTTTCCACCCTGGCATTAAGTGATCTTAGCTTCTCTCAAAACCCCAATCTGCAATCCCCTACCTTCTTCCTTACGCACCCATAGAACACCGTCCGCACCCAAGAACAACCAACCACCCACGCACCCATAGAGCAACCAACCACCCCATTAACCCCTCATTTCTCTCTCTCTCTCTCTACACAGACAGCAAACCCCAGCCATCGAACCACAACCAATCTTCACTTTGGTTGGACGACTCACCGGTGATGTAGAAGTTTTCAGCGCTGGCAGTGGCTCCGCGGGGGGTTGGACGACTCTGTGATGGAGGAAGACAGGACGGCGCTGCGGTGGTGGGTTTTGGACGGCGCTGCAGTGGTGGAGTTTGAACGGTGCTAGTGTTGTTGGGGGTTTGAAGGGTTGGCGTTGGAGGGTGTTGGACGAATCTATGATGGAAGAGGGTTGGATGGCGCTGCGGTGGTAAGGTTCAGACGGCGATGCGGTGGTTTGTTTGGGCGGGGTTTGGAGGGCTGGCGCCGCTGGGGGTTCGAATGGCAGTGTCTGAACCATGGCCCTTTTCCGTTGGGCTTTGGATTTTGACTGTAAAGAATGTGTTGGGCAGTGGTGATATGGTTTGCACAGGTGGATGGTTTTGATTAGGTCAACATTTTGTGAGGTGGACTTGTGGTTGCCAAGGTGGATCATAGGATTGAAGTAATTTGCCCTTGAGAAATTGACAGGCATCCAAGAAATTGGACTTCAGCCCGTCAATTGGTAAATTGGGCACAAATTAATAAACAGTGAGGTAAATTGCGCCAAAATTGAAATAGTAAGGTGAAATGCGCACAAACCCTTAAACTATAGGGTTTTATGTGTAATTAATCCTTTATCTTTTTGTAGATGCTGCAATAAATTAAGACATTGTGCCAAGTTCCCTCAAGATGCATTATTTTTGCTAATGAGTTGAAAGAGATGGGACTAGTTAACTGTGTAACCTAGGATTTTGTTCCTTCAGTTTCTTATCTACCTCTGAAACCCTAAAAAACTCAAGGTCATAAAGCCAAATGGAGTTAGCCACCGATTCTTTTTCAATGTAAGTTCCATCATATTATCCACATATACGTGCTTCCTTTCACAAAGGTGGTTGGTTGACCCAAGAATGTACAACAACCTAAATCATGTGAGCAAGAACCTAGAAATAAGGAGTGCCCACAGGCCGAATAGTAGCGTGAAATCATCTGATGGAATGATGGAGTGACTAGTGAGTTCCCAATTATGATTGGGCTTCACCAAGGGTCAGCTTTAAGCCCACATCTTTTTACTTTGGCTATGGACGCGCTAACTAAAAATCCTGCGGACGAGCTCCTATGGTGTATGTTAGTTATAGATGATATGGTTTTAACTTATGAGATTAAAGCAGGATCAAATGTTAGGTTGGGGTTGAGGAGAAGTACCTTAAAATCCAAAGGCTTTAGGTTAAGCACGACTAAGACGAAGTACTTGGGGTGCAATTTTAAATTACGAGGAGGTCAGGAGGGCAGTAAACATGGACGGCCAACAAGTACCTAAGCAAGATATCTTTAGGTATCTTCGATCAAATTGCGCACAAGGAGGGAGAGATTGATGATGATGTTACCCATGGGATAAAACAAGTTGGCTAAACCGGAGGTCAGGGCGCTGTGTGATCATAACATTCCTCCCAACTTAAAGGAAAATTTTATAGGACGCCGGTGAGGCCAACAAGGTTGTATGGCTCATAATGTTGGGCCACTAAGAACCACCATATAATGAGATTAGTGTAGCTAAAATGTGAATGCGTAGGCAGATGTGTGGCCACACAACGAGGGACAGTAAGAAAAAAGGATATCCGCAACAAAGGGGGGTGGTGCCAATTGAAGAAAAGATGAGCGAGCATCGCTTGAGATGGTTTGGTTATATCCAACACAGGCCTTTAGATGCCCCGGTCAAAAGAAAAAATTATTTCTACTATGTTGATAGGGTAAGCGAGGTAGGGGTAGGCTAAGGATAACTAAGGGCTTAGCAAAAGAAGACTTGATTGCAAGGATAACTCGTGCTCTAATCGAACTAAGGTTCTAAAAATGATTGCATGACATTTTGATGACATCCTACGAAGGCTTAACAAGGACATGTGTCACTAACCATGATAGCATCATCATTGCCGTGTTTAGCATTGTCCATTAACCTTGCGGGAGGCCAAACAGAATTAACTAACGCATTGCAGTCAATTATGATATCAGACTTACGGAAAGGTATATAAAAGATCAAGTTTAGTTCTAACGAAAAGAGAATTCATGACTTCTTGTTTAAATCCTCTTGACCTCATGCATGAACATCTTTTAACATAAAAAGAAATGACTTCTTCTAAGAAATTTACCACTTAATATTCTCTTTATATACTTCAGATTAAGTAACACATCTCTATATTTTACTTTATATGATTGAGAAAATTCATGACACCAGGTAATCAAATTTTTCCTCATTTCCTTAAATATTTGGTTGGTTATTCCATATTCTCTCACTTATCATAGAAAATATAATGTATAATCCTTTGTTACTAATATGTTGTTTCCATTTTGACCCCACTGGATGAGAATCCTAGCTCCACAACTGCCTGGTACCTAGGGATGCCATAATAGTCTTGGGGCTAAAACAAAATCTCAAAACTTGACTAATGGGACAGAATGCACAGAATACATTTGGGAGAGAATTAAGGCTCATTTTCAAAGAGCATTCAGCAGAACCCCAACTACAAGAAAATATTTGCAGCAGGGGGGGGGGGGGGGGGGGGGTGTTGATTACGACCCATAAGACAACCGAGAAGAAACATACCAGCCGACTATCTAGAGAAAGAAAGGAAGAATGAAATAATCAACTTTTTCATCTTCTCAGGTGACACTGCATCAGCTAGCCAAGCGAATATGTTGTTTAGGCAATGTCTTTTACTGGTTTCTTACATAAGAAACATGGACTGGAACTTTCAAGCACTAATGGGCATAACGCTTATGACAGCTCCCCAGCTGTTTCCCTAAAAATAGTTTTAAAATATAAAGCATATTAGCTGGGTTAATCGCGTGTTTCCCATGTATTTGTTGGGCGCCTTTATTGTAATTAATGGTAGTTTCTTTATGTTGTCATGATATTTATCAACCATCCGATGTAGCCAAGCGGCACTTCCCTATCCTAAATTTTAAGAAAGAACTGGCAAGTAACCGCTCCTGAGGACATATCATTATCAGCACCCCTCTACGTACTTCATAAAAAGGAAGTAACAAAGCCCAATGCAACTCAAATAAATAACTAACTGTTTACGCAATTCCTCATGAATGCTTCGAGATCGCACCTCCTAAGTAGCAGCATAACATTTGCTAGACATCCTAGTGAAGAGAACTTCACTTCACCATTTGATGTCTTACTCTGAAACACTTTCAAGCTTGGAACTTTAGAGGCAACATAGTCTCCAAGATTCTGATGCTTCAGCGCTTGTCCTGTACAATATGCAATTCAGAAACTGTGAAGAGAACTTTGATAAAAGGGAATTGGGTGGCAATTACATTTTCAAGTTCTAATAACAGGCATAGAAAAAAAAAAAACTTACTTCCAAAGAGTTTCTCAGTTGATTTAATCACCGGCTCAGTGACCCGATCAACATGAATCTTTGCCAATTGAAAGCAATCATCAGCTATAACAATATTCCTAGGATTACGTTGGACTCCAAAAGGAACTTGTAGCAGCAAATGTCCAACACGACGTAGTATACTCGGATCCTTTGCAAACCATCCTGCAGAAGTGATTAGAGTCAAACCCAATGACTAAGAGGGTTTCTTTCATAATAGTTTATGATGTTCAAGTTTTGTTAGTTCTCGCGTTTATATACAGTTCAGGGGCGGGGGCGGGAGAGGGAACGGGGTCAAGGGAGCGTAAGCACCTGGAAGAATCTAAAGTTGGGAGCGGCTTGAATAAATAAATGCGTAAAGAGTATTACCATTTGTTTAGTATAATTTATGCGAGAGAGAGAGAGACGGAGAGAAGGAGAGAGAGAGAGAGAGAGCACTGATTGACAAGCTCTATTCTCTCGAGGAGGGTAACCAGCAACGACAGACAAGGAGGCCTTAAGGACTTGAAGGAAGAGAGAAACAAGGAATTGAGTTGTATAAAGCTTGATTTTCAGGTACTCTCTCACTTGTTCCATGCATTTCTGTCCAGATGACGAGATCGAGATCGAGTTCTCATATTAGCTTGGGACGAGATCCCATGGAGCTCCTAACTTGGGATCGCAAAAGCGAGTTTCCGAGAGAGAAGCGTCATCATATTAGGAGTTTCCTACTACTAAGGTTATACATATTTGTAGGGCCTTCAATTGATCTACTCTGTCTACAGAAGCTACCTAATATGTCACCATATCATGGGTACTCCCGATAAACAAACTCACGGGCTAAACAGGCACATTTGCACATCATGGCGAGATAACCGGGGGCCCTCATAAAGGAAGTGGTTTGGTGGGCCAACGGGTAGGCACTGGTTAGTTTAATTGCAGAGGAGCCCTAAGTCAGCAAGAGTAGATCTTACTCTGGGAGTGTCCTAGGTTCCATTAGTGTAATGGGTGCCATGAGACTTCTTCGTGCAAGGAAGCCTGAGTTTCCGTGAATGTACAACATCCTCTACAGGATACTTTCCAGGAGGAGAAGAAATTGAGAGAACACGTGTCCCCTCCTCTTAACAAGTAGCTTAATAGAAACGATCCGATCTCTATTTGCTCGATTGCATGTCTACTAGGCCACAGGTTGTGGATTGAATATAGATACCCCACTATGGATTATGCTTAAGGAGGAGTTTTACATATACAATCCAGACGAACTATATGTATATTCTCTTCTCTCTCCTCGCCTCTCTCCAAATCCATTTCCATGGATTCATCAAGGTGGGGTGTTATGAATCATCAGACCCAGTGTTATTAAAGGCGCAGGCACACCTAAGGCGCAAAAGGTTCCTGGAGCCTAGGCGCAAGACGCAGTGTCACGGGCTGCCCCTTGCACCCGCCCAGCACCGTGCCCCCACACCCATCCTGCACAGCGCCCCCGCGCCCATTTGCTCAATTTTGGTGGAGATCACCATTGTATATATTTAAGTTTCCCTGTAAAATTTCAAGTCATTCCGAGTTGTATTTTTCTAAAAAGGGGCACTATGACTCCTCACACATAGTGATGTCTACTACTGTCACTTAGGAAAATCTTCTTAGTGGTACTATATGGGAGGTCATGTACACCCATACCCGAGAGTCCCTTACTTTGTTTTAGCTTGCCTGTTTAGCTAGATTGCACACTGTGGATGTAAACAAAGCATTCTGTAAGTTGTAATGATGATGTTGAAGTAATGAGAATATTTGGGACCGTTTTGCCCTTGCACTGTTTTATGCAATGTTAATGCACTGCTTGCTGTAGATTGTTGGGATTTGTTGGCGGACTCTTCTTGCAAGAGGCAAGTCGAGTGCCACACACGGTTTCCTTTGTGCCATCAAGGGCCACCGTGTGTCAGGCGGTATCAGAGCCGCGGTTGCCCAAGGGACCGTGGCTTCAGCTAAGAAAATAGTGTGGGATAGTTTGTTGAGAAAAACTATGGCCAACACGAAAGAGAGAATCGATGCTTTGGAAGCACAGATACAGAGCATGTTCAAGAGCGACCAAGATGCTCCAGGCATCCTGAAGCAATTCTCCCTTCGCCTGGAGGCGTTGGAAGTGAATCTTGAAGCCACTGATAATGCCCGATATGTTGAGAACATGGATTGGGAGGGCAGGTTTCAGGAGCTTCAGGATCGAGTGGAGCACCATACACGACATACTGAAGGTATAGACTGGGAGTCTAAATTTCAAGAGCTCCAGGATCAAGTGGAGCTTCTTAGTCGTGCAGTGGTTAACACACCCGCAGGGGGTGCGGAGCACTCATCGAGGCCCCGAGTGCCAGAGCCCAAGAGTTACGGGGGAGCCCGTGACGCTAAGGAATTAGAAAACTTCTTTTTCGATATAGAACAATACTTTCGAGCCATCAAAGTAGACTCGAAAGCGACGAAGGTGTCGATGGCTGTCATGTACTTGGTTGGAGATGCCAAGTTATGGTGGCGGAAGAAGTACGCAGAGATCGAAGATGGGTCTTGCGTCATAAACACATGGGATATACTCAAACGCGAGGTAAAGAGCCAGTTTTTCCCAGAGAACACCGCATTCAACGCGAGGAAAGCGTTGTTGGAATGCAAGCACACCGGATCGGTCCGAGAATATTGCCAGGCATTTTCTACCTTGATGTTGGACATCAGCGACATGTCTGCAGTCGACAGACTCTTCTTCTTCATCAAATGGGTTAAAACCATGGACTCGCACCGAGCTTAATAGACGTCGGGTGAACAACCTTAACGAAGCCATCATCGCTGCCGAGAGCCTTTCAGATTACAACTCCGAACCACAGAGACCCCCTCAGAGAGGGAATCCAAGCAGGAGTAATGGTGGCAAGAAGCCAGGGGGTCAAGCGCCTAACCAAAGTTGGGGCAGTAAAAGCAGTTGGGGCAGTAAAAGCAGTTGGGCGTCAAACTCTTCCACCCAACAGAAGAGTGGAGTTGGGTTCAAAGCCAAGCCTGACGCTAGCACCAGCGGAGAAGTGAAGAAACCTGCTTTCAGGGGTTGCTTCTTTTGTCAAGGGCCGCACGTGATCGCTAACTGTCCGCAACGACAGATGATGAATGCCTTCTTTGACAACATTGGGCAGGTGCAACGAGGGGAACAATCTGGCTCTCAATCAAGGCATCCACCAACAGAGGAACAAACAGACGCACAAGATTACGAAGAGGAAGATGCCGTCAGGGCCTTTCCTCAATGGTGTAATGCTGTGACAACGCAGGTTGGGAACCCCGAAGAGAGCTCGACTGGGGAAAAGCCTAAAGACATGCCGCCAAAGAAAAAGAGCGATGTACCAGGGAAAGGCTTGATGTATGTGGACATCAAGGTTAACGGGAAGGCCATTAGGGCCATGGCGGACACAGGAGCTACCCATAATTACATTTCAAGCACCGAAGTGGAAAGACTGGGCCTAACTCTAGAAAAAGGGTGCGGACGGGTGAAGGCTATCAACTCTGCCGCACAGCCAGTAGCAGGGATAGCGAGATCTGTTTTGATCAAGATTGGCCCATACGAAGGAAGGACAAACTTTTCAGTAGTCATCATGAATGACTTTAAGCTGATCCTTGGGTTGGAGTTTCTGCGTGACATGAAGACCACAGTGATGCCATGCACCAACTCTCTGGCCATGCTTGGGAGTAAACCGTGTGTCATCCCGACTATATCTCCTAGGGCGGGAGAGCGTTCTATCTCAGCCCTCCAGTTGAAAAAGGGATTAAAACGGGACGAAACAACCTACCTTGCCATGCTACGGTGGGACGAGATTGAAGAAGTATCGGGACCATTACCCAAAGAAGTTAAAGTGATATTAAATGACTCTGAAGATGTGATGCCTGATGAATTGCCGAAGAAATTACCTCCCAGAAGGGCAATTGACCATGAGATAGAGCTTGTGCCAGGCACGAAGCCACCCGCCCGAGCTCCGTATCGGATGTCACAACCAGAACTTGCGGAACTCAGAAAACAATTGACAGAGTTGCTAGACGCAAGTTTGATCACTCTAGCGAAGTCGCCTTATGGTGCACCAGTCCTCTTCCAGAAGAAACAAGATGATTCCTTGCAGATGTGTGTGGACTACAGGGCACTAAACAAGGTGACTATTCGGAACAAGTATCCTATCCCTTTAGTCGCCGATTGTTTTGATCAGCTTAGTAGGGCGAGAGTGTTTACCAAGTTGGACTTGAAGTCTAGGTATTGGCAGGTCTGAATCGCCAAAGGTGATGAGGCGAAGACAACTTGTGTCACCAGATACGGTGCGTATGAGTTCCTGGTCATGCCGTTCGGCTTGACCAACGCCCCGGCCACATTTTGCACCTTGATGAATCAGGTTTTGCGGGACTACATTGACGATTTTGTAGTGGTGTATCTCGATGATATTGTGATCTACAGTTCCAGCTTGGACGAGCATCTGAAGCACTTGAGGAAGGTGCTTACCCGACTGAGGGAGCACGAGCTATATGTGAAGCTGTCGAAATGCACCTTTGCCCAGACCAAGATTAAATTCTTGGGCCATGTGATAGAACAGGGTCAGATTAGGATGGACTCAGCTAAAGTTCAAGTGATACAGGAGTGGCAGCCGCCAACTAATGTTTCAGAACTGAGATCTTTCCTAGGATTGACCAACTATTATAGGAAATTTGTTCGAGATTATTCGAGAATGGCCCATCCCTTAACCGAACTTCTGAAGAAGAGCAAAGTTTGGGAATGGTCCAAGGAATGTCAATCAGCCTTCTTGGCCATGAAGCGGGCTATGTCTGAAGATCCGGTACTTGCTCTCCCCGATGTGTCGAAGTCCTTTGAAGTTCATACAGATGCTTCTGACTTTGCACTAGGAGGGGTTCTAATGCAAGAATGCCACCCGGTGGCATATGAGAGTAGGAAGCTCAACGAAGCAGAACGTCGCTACACCACTCATGAGAAAGAGTTACTCGCGGTAGTGCATTGTCTCAGAGTTTGGAGGCACTACCTGCTTGGTTCTAGCTTCATAGTGCGGACAGACAACACTGCTGTGAGCCACTTCTTGAGTCAATCTAAGCTCACCTCGAAACAGGCCAGGTGGCAGGAACTTCTGGCAGAATTCAACTTCATGCTCGAGTACAGGGCAGGCTCAACCAACAGCGTAGCAGACGCCCTCAGCAAGAGAGCCGAACTAGATCATGTAGCATTGATGGCCATGAATGCTATTGTTAGAGCAGACAGCCGAGTTGCCATCAACATCGGAAAAAAGATCAGGAAGGCCCTTACCAGGGACCCGGTTGCCCAACAACTGCTGAAACTGATCGAGAGCGGAAAAACTCGACAGTTTTGGCAAGAAGATGGTTTGTTGATGACCAAAGGAAGACGGGTATACGTCCCCAGAGTTGATGATCTGAGACGAACATTGATTCGAGAATGTCATGACACCCTTTGGGCAGGCCATGCCGGAGGAGAAAGAACATTAGCTCTCCTTCAACAAGGTTACTACTGGCCCCAAATGGGGGATGAAGTGCAGGAGTATGTGAAGACATGCTTTACTTGTCAGCAGGACAAGGTGGAGCCTAAGAAGAAAGCAGGGTTACTACAACCGCTGCCGGTCCCCAAGAGACCGTGGGAGAGTGTGTCGTTGGATTTCATCACTGGTCTACCGAAGGTTGAAGACTTAGGCACGATTCTTGTTGTCGTTGATCGGTTTAGCAAGTATGTGAGCTTTATCGCAACACCCAAGTATTGCTCAGCCGAAGACACAGTGCAACTTTTCTTTAAGTATGTGGTGAAGTATTGGGGCATGCCTCAAGACATTGTCAGTGATCGGGACTCCCGCTTCACTGGAAACTTTTGGACTGAACTAGTTATTCGGATCCCAACTTTCGATGAGTTCAAGTTATCATCCAGAATCAGACGGTCAGACGGAGCGGTTCAATTCCATGCTAGAAGAGTACCTCCGCCATTTTGTCAGTGCAACACAGAAAAATTGGGTCAAGCTACTGGATGTTGCCCAGCTGTGTTTCAACTCACGCAAAAGCTCTTCGACAGGGAAGAGTGCTTTTGAGATTGTGAATGGACAACAACCGTTACTACCCCACACAGTAAATGTCCCCAACGCAGGAAAATCTCCAAGGGTCATAAGCTTCAGCGAAGAATGGAGGCAGAATATAGATCTAGCTCACTCCTACCTGGAGAAAGCAGCCAGAAGAATGAAGAAACACGCCGACAAGAACAGGAGATCTCAGGAGTTCAACGTGGGCGACAAAGTTATGGTTAAGCTACTGCCACAAGATCGCAAATTTCTAAGGGGAAGAAACTCTCGTCTTTTGCAGAAATATGAGGGACCCTTGACTATAGTGAAGAAGATAGGCAAGATGGCTTACAAAGTTGATCCGCCACATTGGTGGAGCCGCCAACTCCATCCCGTCTTTCACGTCAGCATGTTGAAGCCATTCTATGAAGACACAACAGACCCCTCCAGGGGCCAAATCAGGAGACCAGGACTCAAACCCAAAGCGGCAGGAAAGCGAGTTGCTGAAGCTATTTTGAAATGATAGAGTGATTACAGCATCCCGCAAGCGCCATCAGGAGTACCTAGTCAAGTGGCAGGGATATATGGACGAAGAGAACACTTGGGAACGAGCAGCAGACTTATCATCCTACACCGATAAGATTGAAGCCTACCACATGCAGAAGTTGACGAGGGCGTCAACCGTCTAGTGGGGGAGAATGTCACGGGTTGCCCCTTGCACCCGCCCAGCACCGCGCCCCCGCGCCCATCCTGCACAGCGCCCCCGCGCCCATTTGCTCAATTTTGGTGAAGATCGCCATTGTATATATTTAAGTTTCCCTGTAAAATTTCAAGTCATTCCGAGTTGTATTTCTCTAAAAAGGGGCACTATGACTCCTCGCACATAGTGATGTCTACTACTGTCACTTAGGAAAATCCTCTTAGTGGTACTATATGGGAGGTCATGTACACCCATACCCGAGAGTCTCTTGCTTTGTTTTAACTTGCCTGTTTAACTAGATTGCACACTGTGGATGCAAACAAAGCCTTCTGTAAGTTGTAATGATGATGTTGAAGTAATGAGAATATTTGGGACCGTTTTGCCCTTGTGTTGAAATTTACTTCTTTGTGCACTGTTTTATGCAATGTTGCTGCACTGCTTGCTGTAGATTGTTGGGATTTGTTGGCGGATTCTTCTAGCAAGAGGCAAGTCGAGTGCCACACACGGTTTCCTTTGTGCCATCAAGGGCCACCGTGTGTCACGTAGGCACGCGCCTTTTCGAAGTAAGGCGCAAAATTAATATAAATATAAATAAATAAATAATAGTGCATTAAAACAATAAAATTATGTAAAAAAAATAGAACTGACAATTAATAAACTTTCAAACACTAGGAAAAGTTTCAAATTCCATAACATCATATTTAACAAGCTTCCAACATTAGAAACGTCTTAAATCAACTGAAAAATAACAAATCACTAAGTGAATATAACACCACCATATGTCATGCGACTCATCCACTCATGCAAAGCAATGTAAAATGTATTCCGCAGCAGCTTATGGCATGATTGTGGAATTGCAAGAACAATATTAGAAGAAAAAATATAAGGCATGGTATTTAAAGTTAATGTACATAAAAATTTGGAGTTTACTAGCGGGTGGACTGTCAGAGTCAAGGGTGGGAAAATCATCAAATTACACACAGAGAGAGAGAGAGGTGGACCGTGGACCGTGGACCGTGGAGTGAAGAAGCTTCAATTCGAACAGCCAAGCAGAAGTAACAGATAGGAGCAGCAGCGAGGGCGCGACGGTGACGGCGAATGGAGCAATAGGCGGCCGGCGCGAGAGAGGCGATGGTGGCGGCCGGCGGCAAGTGGGGCGATGGTGGCGGCCGGCGGCAAGTGGGGCGATGGTGGCCAGAGCAAGGGAAGAGATTATGCGAGGGTTGAGAGTCGTGACTTGTGATACTGATTTAGGATTCATGTGCTGGGATTTTGATTTAGGGATTTTGGACATAAAACCACACAGGCAGATGAAGATCCAACGGTTTACATAAAACCACACAGGCAGATCCAACGGCCAGACTTCGTGCGCCTTAGTGAGCGCCTCCACCACCGCTCAGCGCCTTGCGCCTTGGCGCCTAGGCGCACGAGGCGCGCGCCTTATTGAACGCGCTGCACCTAGGCCTAGGCGAGGCCCAATATGTGAGCCTGGGTGCGCCTTGCGCCTAGGCGCGCTTTTAATAACACTGATCAGACCACAGAAGGGTAAATCAGTTGTCAATAGAAGGACAAAAAATATAAGATTCTATTAGATGATGAGTATCCTAGTCATTATGCCAGACCAAAGGCAATTTAGTAAATTTAATTGAAGTCCTGGTTCAGGAATTAGTTCAGTGAATTCCTAATGTTCCTTTAAATTGTCTGTATTAGATCTTACGTAATTGCACATCTTCGTTTCGATTCTGGCATGTACAAGTACATTCTAACAATACATACCAACAGTGTCGAGACTTGTTGAGACGGGAACAATCCCCAGGTGTGAAACAGAACCGTGTGAAGAATGAAACCCAAGGATACCACAATGTCCAGCAGGTAATCTCACGCCACCAACAGTATCAACACCTGTCACGGAACATTAGTCCAATAGCACGTTCATAGAATACTCCCTCCATTCCATTGGATTTTGCCCAATTTGACTTTTCACAAATTCCTAAGACAGATCTAGTACATGTATGTTGACTACCCAACATATACATGAACTATATTCGTCTTAGGATTTAGCAAAAATTCATGGAGGAAAATCCAATGTAACGTATGATGTAGAATAAAGCAGCCATGATATGTTGCAGAGCCAAAGTAACATAATGCTCGTTGAGCTCTGAAAAACAAAATGCAACAGTTTTGGAAAGCGTTGTGAAGACGAGGGGGCACTGCATGCAACTTATTATAAAATGATTAGTTAATGCATTACTCGCCTATTCTTGTTCCACTAAGCCGGAAAAGAGTTCAGAAGTGCTTTCATCTAAGTGGAGTTCAATAACAAAAGTTCCTTTTTTCTGAATATCATTCCGAACAAGAACCGGCACTGCAGCTCCTTAACGAGGAGCGGCAGATTCCAGTAATATGAAAGAAAGGCTGGGTTTACAGCACCTTGGGTGCACAAGCACTGTGGAATCAAAACCACGATAAGCTCTCTGGTCCCGTAGGAATGCATAACAGTTGGTCAAAGATAATTCCTGGTCTATAATCACTTTTGCTTTCTTTTTCTTTTCTCTATTTACTTGTGTAGCTTTCATAAAGCCTCAGAACGAAGAATCTTTACACATTCCACATGCTAAGCCTGAGGTTTTCATTCCTATTTTTCAGAGTGAGATAGCTGCAAAAGTACAATTATCTACATCCAGATGTTTTGACCTTTTACTTGTACATAAAAGCCGAGTTCAACCTTCGGTCCCTAACAAGCTACCTTATCATCATTATTACAACTTGTTTAAGACTCGCCTTGTTTAAGACTCATGATGTAGCATCCTAAGTTTAGGAAGAGAGCAGAGACATAAATGCATTCTCAAAGTTTCAAAAAACCATTGATAGTTATTGTCTCTGCATTAAGAAATTAATGGTTACTTAATATAAATATTGTTTCAATATTACCAAAAGCCAGAGATAATCCATCATCATGTTCATGGTACAGAACACTTTTGACCTAAACTCACAGAAAATTATTAGAACACAGATGAACAGGTATAGAGTCTGACAACGTACAAGTCAACAAACACCACAAAAGAGTGGTACACAAATACAACAGTAATGTGCTCACCCAAGGAAAAATCAACAAGATTAGCAGACACGGCAACAGCAGCTCCACTAGAGGACCCTCCTGGTATCCGTGCAGGAGCAGCAGGATTGGTGGGTGTACCATAATGCTTGTTTTCTCCACTAATACTGAGATTGAAGTGCCAGAAACAACACACGCTAAGTAAAAGAGCTACCGGAGAAATGAATGTTTCTGGTACCACTAAGACATTGTCTAACATAAAGGTTTTTGAAAGAAGTCCATAAAACTTCTTACAGCAGACGGCATTTATTGCAATGTGTTCATCGAGTGTAAAATTGTATTCGCCAAAGATTTGAGTGCAAACCTAAAAGCCAATTCATCCACAACAGTTTTTCCAACACATGTCGCACCTCCTTCAACAAGGGTTGAAACCACAGAAGATGTCCGAGAAGCAGCTTCATGTGTAGTTGCCCAGTCTGGATGGCCAAACCCAGTTACAAATCCTTCAATATCGAACCTGAAACCACAAAAAAAAAAAAAAAAAAAAAACTTAGAATGCTTATGCAGAAATACACCTAGATATCGTATAGCAGGGGAATACGACCTAACATCCACAGAAGATGTCATATGAAGGGACCTAGCGAACAGTCATAATTACAAATATACTCAAACACTGCTCATTTTAATTGATAAATAAACACAACAACACAACTGGCTTATTATAATCATCTTTATTTATATGAACTCATAAGAAACGGCATAACAGTAAAGGCTCTCAAGGAAGTGTTTCAAGTCAAGAAGGAAGAAGAGCATGAGCTCTAGTTCACGTCAACTACATACTGAGAATAGTCCGTAAGGAAACTAGTTGCATTGGTCGACCCCCAAAAGCAGAAAAAATTGACCCACTTGTGATGTATAGTAACACTTAATCACTGGGTAAAAAGGCATGCGCAATCCATTAATTCCTGTTTAATCCATCTAGTTCTATTGCAAAAAAGGCAGTTATCCTTGGGTAATGGCGGGTATAATTGACAGATACCACAAAACAGAATACAGTGAAACCAATCACCAAGACAATATCCTATTAGCCAATTACACTTCCTATAGTTCTTCCGAAACGCCAGATAGCAGCACTAGCCTCAATTTGGCCAACTATGAAACAAAAACCAAAAAAATAAAAGCTCGAGCAGCAATTGAAACTAGTGCTATATCAATCACCAGTAACTTTAATCCTAATAAGCTTTTCGCACTAGCCTATCCCTAAAATATCGAAACAAAAAGGGTAAATTGAGGGCTGGTGCATACACGTCGGAGACGGCGAAGGAGAGGGCTGTTAGAGGGTGGGGAGCTTTCGGAGGCGCAGGCTGAGGCGGTGGCAGAAGCTGTAACCTCTCCAGAAACGCACCGAAATCCGCTTTCACGACTTTCCTCGTCAACTTTTTTGTCATCAAAAGAACTCCAGCCACTCCCAAACCCAGCAAAACCCAAAGATTTGCTGATGAAGACGCCATTACAAAGAAATAAAACTACTCACTTGCTGCTTTTATAGTTTGACACCTTTGGTGTTCTCTGGTATAGAACTGACAAGGGGTTAAAAAGATAATATTTTTGGGTTTGTACAGTTGAGCAAGGGAGTAGGGGAGAGGATATCAGAGCGAGCAGGAGGAGGTAACCTAAACTCCGGGAAGCAGAAGGATTTGTGTATTATTGGTTGGAAGTTGTAAAGATATATATCAGTTTAGAATTTCCGTAAGATATACAATTTGGCTCCCTTTTGCTTTTATAGTTCAACTTTTTTGTAAGGTTGAAAATTAATAGTCATCTTCGAGTCAAAATATATCTATCTTTTGTTTATAAGTTTATGCGCAGAATTGTTTCGGGTACTCGGTGGTGAAACCGATCAGGCTGTTTATATTGAACCACGAAATTCTACCTATTATAGATTACTGAAACAAACAATCAGTTTAGTTTAATTTTAGAAAGATCTATATATGTGATTTTGTTCATTCGATGACTCTTTTAGAATCGAAACTGAAACTAATGTATACACAGTCAAAAAATAATTTTGAGTTAAATTTGTATATTCTTGCTTTCAATCGGAAATTAGTTCCTTTTTGATAATTTGTCCTAAATTTGTTGTCTGCATCCGTAGGATCATAATCATAATATTTTAAAGTCTCAATAGCCAATTAGTAAGTCCAAACAAATCTAAAATTGACTAAGGCCCATACTGAACAACCCGTCCAAACCACGTCGTCTAACTCATCTAAAGCAATCCATCCAATCCATCCAAACTAATCAAATCGCTTAAACCGAACAATTCAACTTCAATTCAGTTTTATTTCCATAAAAACCGATGTTGGTCAGTTCCATTTCGACTTCACCCTTCAGCATATAACCAATAAAATTGAGCTCACCCCTAAAACCCATTAAACCGCTTTGTTGATTCCAATATGATTATGGTCCTCAATCATCCAATCCCATTGAACCCCTGTTTGTGGACATGTATGAAGGGACATATATATGCCTTTTCTCCCTGAAAATTAGTTTAGGAATCCTTTATACACGTCAATTTCCTCATTCACAATGTACAAAACATCCTAAACACCACGAAACTTGTTTTAAGTCAAATGTAAAATCAGTTGAGGTTCGCTATATTATTGGTTGTGATTAAGCATACAGAATCTCGAAATTGTTCACTATTGGTTGAGAGGGAAAAAAAATTATGTCAAATTACTCTACTATAAAATTGTAAGACACATTCTTTTTATAATTGCGATCTTTTAGTCCATTTTTGTAGGCTTGTTCTTTTATATTTGCAGTGCTTTAGTCCAGTGCAATTTGTTCATGTTAATCACCTTATGTTTGGGCTTGACTTAGATCAGGGTATACTGAGTCTTGTCTTTCCTAGATTGGGTTATGGTTACATTTTTTGATCTATGCACATGCATACACGGAATAGGGTATCTTTTCCATCTAAAATAAGGTATTTTTAGTGATCTTGTAAGGAGAAATGTCACGGCCAACATACATGTGTACAGGCCTGCACATGGGTATATTAGTCATTGATTCATTTATAGAATTATAAGTGCCGGCAACTTGGGTTGCGTACAAAATCTTTATTCAGCTTTTCAGCAGCACTAGGACTGTAGAACTATTTATAAATAACCCCAAAATACCCCTAGGAAAATTTACCCGAAATTACCCCTAAATATATAGGAAGTTTAATGTGAATACCACAATAGTGAATACCTTAAGGCTGTGTTTGGCGCGCGGGATAAGACCCCGGATAGGATAAAAATAATCCTATCCGGCGTTTGGACGTGCACTTTAGTCCCCGGATAAGGTACCCTTGGACTTGTTTTATCCCCCTTGAGTGGGATAAAATAATACCTGGGGGGGGGGTGGTATAAAATTAGTCCAGATCATGTCGGACTAAAATGAATGGGACCCACCCCACTTTTCTTCCTCTTTCCCTTCAACGCCATATATACATATACATTGTATATATACATATACATTGCGGGTGTGTGTGTGTATATATATATATATATACACACATATATATATATATATACACATATATATATATATATATATACATTATACATATACATATATACACCTATATACATATACATAGTTATACCTATATACATATATATATACATATATTTATATATACACATATATATATATATACACCTATATACATATACATATATACACCTATATACATATATATATACACCTATATACATATACGTATATACACCTATATACAGATATATATACATATATACACCTATATATATATATATATATATATATATACACCTATATACACCTATACATACACACCTATATACACCTATATATATACCTATATACACCTATATATACCTATAGGTATATATATAGGTGTATATAGGTGTGTATGTATAGGTGTATATAGGTGTATATATATATATATATATATATATATATATACATATACATATATACACCTATATACACCTATATACCTATATATACACCTATATATACCTATATACATATATACACCTATATATACATCTATATACATATATATATATATATATGTATATATATATATATATACACCTATATACCTATATATACACCTATATACCTATATATATACATATATAGACCTATATACCTATATATATACATATATATACCTATATACATATATACACCTATATATATATATATGTATGTATAAATATATATATGTATAAATATATATATACACCTATATACCTATATATGTATATACACCTATATACATATATATATATATATATATATATATAATGTATCTATACCTACGTATATATATATACCTATGTATATATATATATATATATATGTATATATATGTATGTATATATAGATATATATGTATATATATACATATCTATGTGTGTATATATATATATATATGTATATATGTGTATATATATATATGTATATATATACATTGATGCCAAGGAAATGGGTTCGAGCTTACGTGGAGGTGCCACAAAGACTGCAATCCGCATCAGCTTCCAAGTATGTTGATGTGAGACACAGCAAGGGTGGAGCAAGGGCAGAGACCAAGGGCTTCCCAGACAGAACTCGAGGGTGGCAGTGCTGCGAGGGCGATAGCGCGAGATGAATACGCGATGACAGTCACAGTCCGATGCTTAGGTCCAGAGTCAGGGTACTGTATGTTTCTCTCTCTAGAATTCTAGAGTGAGAAAGTGAAAATGTCCAAATGTTATCCTCTTTTATGTTCTTGTTCAAATGAATTCTCAAGACCTCTATTTATAGAGATTGAGATGATGATGTCATAAACTGACACGTGGCGCTCCCCGGGAGTGACACGTCACCGGGGGGTCCACGGGTGCCGGTGCTCCATGGACTGTCAGATCGCATATTCAACCGGCCTGCTCCTCACAGCGTCGCTCTGTCTGTCTGGAAAGACTGGCTCCCACCGCATCGGTGTGGCCAGAGAACCCCCTTGATCTAGCCTCCAATCCAAGCCCTTGCGGAGTCCCACAGGCCTGGCAGCGGTGGGGAAGACCCGACGCCCAACTGCCAGGTGAACTAGGCGCGATGCCCTCCGAAGACCTGCTCCCGTCTCGAAGTGACCCGGGGGTCATAGTCCCTAGGGGTGCCGACGCAAGCCCCCAGTGCCGGAGCACGTAGGCCAGTCACGCAGGCACCCTGACGGAGATAGTGTCCCGGAGGAGTCGTCTATTCCGCAGGCCAAGGTAGCATCCCGGAGGAGCCGTCTACCCGGCCGGCCAAGGTAGCATCCCGGAGGAGCCGTCTACCTGGCGGAAGGGGAGTTGAAGAGCTCCCTGGCAGAGATAGTGTCCCGGAGGAGTCGCCTATCCCTGCGGGTGAGTCCTTATGCCGGAGCACTTGGAGCGAGTCAAGGTAGCATCCCGGAGGAGCCGTCTACCCGACTGGCCGAGGTAGCATCCCGGAGGAGCCGTCTACCTGGCGGAAGGGGAGTTGAAGAGCTCCCTGGCAGAGATAGTGTCCCGGAGGAGTCGCCTATCCCCGCGGGTGAGTCCTTATGCCGGAGCACTCGGAGCATGTCAAGGTAGCATCCCGGAGGAGCCGTCTACCCGACTGGCCGAGGTAGCATCCCGGAGGAGCCGTCTACCTGGCGGAAGGGGAGTTGAAGAGCTCCCTGGCAGAGATAGTGTCCCGGAGGAGTCGCCTATCCCCGCGGGTGAGTCCTTGTGCCGGAGCACTCGGAGCATGTCAAGGTAGCATCCCGGAGGAGCCGTCTACCCGACTGGCCGAGGTAGCATCCCGGAGGAGCCGTCTACCTGGCGGAAGGGGAGTTGAAGAGCTCCCTGGCAGAGATAGTGTCCCGGAGGAGTCGCCTATCCCCGCAGATGATGTACACTCCGGAGAGTGGGTTGAAGCATGTTCCATGACCAAGGCAAGGTGCGCATGGTGTGATGAATGAGTGTGGTGCCCGGGGGCATGATGACATGATTGTGGCGCATGGGCGCGATGAAGTGAGTAAGGTGCCCGGGGGCATGATGACATGATTGTGGCGCATGAGCGCGATGAAGTGAGTAAGGTGCCGGGGGCACGTCTATGTCAATGGCGCGGCGCATGGGCGCGATGGAGTGCGTAAGGTGCCGGGGGCACGTTGGTGTCAATGGTGGCGCATGGGCGCGACATAGTGCGTATAGTGCCGGGGGCACGGTAGTGTGACAGAGAGCCTGGGGGCACGGCTGTATCAGCGGCGCGGCGCACGGGCGCGGCGAAGTGTTGGAGTGTGACGCCCGGACGTCGGTGACGGGGGTCACGGAGACGACGTCCGGGCGACGGATGATGAGCGTCGTGGAGTTGTGTCTGGGCGACGGGGTCGCGGAGTTGTGTCCGGGCGACGGGGTCGCGGAGTTGTGTCCGGGCGACGGGGTCGCGGAGTTGTGTCCGGGCGACGGGGGTCGCGGAGTTGTGTCCGGGCGACGGGGGTCGCGGAGTTGTGTCCGGGCGACGGGGGTCGCGGAGTTGTATTTGGTGCTGGGGCACGTGTCATGAGAATGGCGCGATGGCGCGGCGACGAACGTCGGGGAGCAATATTTGGTGCCGGGGCACGTGTCATGAGAATGGCGCGATGGCGCGGCGACGAACGTCGCGGAGCAATATTTGGTGCCGGGGCACGTGTTATGAGAATGGCGCGATGGCGCGGCGACGAACGTCGCGGAGCAATATTTGGTGTCGTGGCACGTATCATGAGAATGGCGCGATGGCGCGGCGACGAACGTCGCGGAGCAATATTTGGTGCCGGGGCACGTGTCATGAGAATGGCGCGATGGCGCGGCGACGAACGTCGCGGAGCAATATTTGGTGCTGGGGCACGTGTCATGACGATGGCGCGATGGCGCGATGGCGCGGCGACGAACGTCGCGGAGCAATATTTGGTGCCGGGGCACGTGTCATGACGATGGGCGTCGTGAGGTTGATGCACGATGACCGTCGTGAGGTTGATGTACGAACATCCGTGAACATCGCGGAGGTGCAAAGACTCAAGAAAACAAGTGCGCGCGGGAGGGGAGATCTTTGGCCAAAATGGGGGGAAGGCCAAGGCTACCACCCCTGGGGAGGCCGAGGCCGACCCCTTGGTGAGGCCGAGGCCGACCCCTTGGGGGTGGCAAAGGTGAAAGGCCAACTCCCATGAAGGGAGGCCAAGGCCACTCCCCCTTCGGCGAACTTCGGGCGCGCCGACGGTAGGTGGTTTGATGAGCAAAGACAAATCCAAAAATTGCATTATGACAAGCGTGTCGAATTGAATC
The DNA here is from genome assembly GCA_033065855.1 of Escallonia rubra. Classification (NCBI taxonomy): domain Eukaryota; kingdom Viridiplantae; phylum Streptophyta; class Magnoliopsida; order Escalloniales; family Escalloniaceae; genus Escallonia; species Escallonia rubra. The sequence continues at coordinate 24,635 of JAVXUO010002233.1, read as the reverse complement.
GTACCTTCATGACGAACGAGGTGTCAAAGTCACGCACAAAGCGTACGAAGCGAAAAAGGTGCGAAGAAGGGGTTGCGCGGAGGAGTGAACCACCGGGGGAAAGTGGCCAAGGCCAAGCCCCCCAGGAGGCCGAGGCCGACCCCTATGGCCTGGGGAAGGCCGAGGCCGACCCCCTGGGGTTGGCCAAGGCCATTTGCCCATCTTTCGTTTTCAGAGCCCAAAGTCACTTCTCCTTTTGCGAACTTCGTGCGCGCCGTCGGTAGGCGTTTTGACAAGTAATGACGAATCTGGAAGTTGCGTTATTACGAGTATGTTGCCAAGAATCGTGCCCACATGATGAACAAGGTACCAGAGTCACGTACGAAACGTACAAAGCGAAAAAAGTTCAAAAAGGACTTTGCGCGAAGAGTGAAGAACCGGGGGGGGAAAGGCCAAAGCCAAACCCCCATGGGAGGCCGAGGCCGACCCCATGGTCTTGGGTGAGGCCGAGGCCGACCCCATGGGGTTGCCCAAGGCCTTTGCCCGTTGACCCTGTTGCCCCGGTTGCGCCGTCGGTCGTCATTTTGATAAGGTGTTTGGGTGATCTTAGTGCGACGATTGCGCTAACGCGAGTGACGTCAATGCGAAAATAAAAATGTCTAAGTCGCGCACGAAGTATGTGAAGCGAGAAGAACACGTGTCTTGGGTGTGCGGGCACTGACCGGTTTGATGCGCTGGACAATTGACCGTTGACAATGCTGACGCGTTCACGCGTAGTGGGACCTCTAGCGGGCTATTGGGTCTGACCAAGATGGGTTGGGAACATACATATATATATATATATACACATATATACATATATATATACACACACATATATACATATATATATACATATATATATATACATATATATATATATATACATATATATATATCTATATATATATATATATATAACTTTGTAAATTGCATATCTGACTTATAATCCGGACTTGGTCCAAACGCTGGATAGGATTTCTTGCTTATCCGGTCTTATCCGACGGTATAGCTTGTCCGGCCTTATCCGCCCTTATTCTGTCCTTATCCTTATCCATATCCTTGTCACCAAACGCAGCCTAAGAGTGGATACAATACATAATAAGAGATAAACATAAAATATAATAAAATTTATCAAACAAGCTGTAGACAACTTATCTGCAGCAAGCCAAAATGGCGTCGTCCTCTCTCCCTCTCATTTCTCCACTTCTGGGTCCTTCCACTCTTGTATCTCCATTTCCCCACACGCAACATCTCAGTATTGATCCCTCTCTCCCTCTCGTTTCTCCATTTCTCAACTGTATCCCTCATCTCTTGCCTCTACATTTCCAGACAATCAGAAGCATTCACTGTTGGGAGTCTGCGACATCACCAGCGAACGAATAGATTTGGTGGGTGCCTCTCCTTTTCTCCTTAAAAACAAATGGGAAATTGCTCAAATCCAATTCGACAGCTTCAAAGACCAAATGTAAGTTTGATATTCTGCAAGCACCAAAAATTCGGTTTCGAACAATCTAGGCTTTTCTAATGTGAGAGATATGATGCTTTACACTCAAGTTGGGTAGAAAGCTTGAGCTTGCCATTCTCTGAACCAACACCATCGTGGGTTTTGTAGCGATGACACAAGAATTGTGTTTGCTTTGAAGGTGACAATTGCTTGAGACTAAAAAAATGGTGATGAAGGGGAAGTGAGACAATACAGTACAACGACGACATTGGCCCGATTCAGTGAGATGATTCATGGAGCAACAACATAAACCAAAATTTTTTAGTGGAGGTGGAGAGTGTCTCGACAGTGCACAATTAATGTTTTGAAAGAGTGTTGAAGAGGTGTTCGAGGAAATGTCCAAGAGAGGTGCACACATAGAATGGTGATCCATGTTTTAGTACAGTGAGGTGCGTGTGGGGAAATGGCGATGCAAGGGAGGAGGGACTGAGACATGAGAAACGAGAGGGAGAGAGAGGGACAATACCGAGAGTGAGTTTTTTTTAAGCCAAAAACGACGTCATTTTGGCTTGCTGCAAATAAGTTGTCTATCGTTTTTCTCATTGTGTTATTACCTTGTATCAACTATTAAGCTATTCACTATTGTGGTATTTACCTTTAATATCCTATTTATTTAGGGGTAATTTATGATGAATAATATATTGAAATCCTCAGAGGCTTTTGTTATTCTGCTAAGATATTCACAGACCACATTCTCTCGCATACATCCATCCATTCGTACACTTGTACTTCATTATTGCACATGGCAATCAAGTCATGATCTTTCAATTAATAGGTAAATTTTTTTTATCCCAGCAATCAGAACCCAGTAATTTTACAAAAAAAATAATTTTACAAACCAAAGATCAAGGTTAAGGTCGCCTTTTCTTATGTCAAACTACGAGGCTTTGATCCCGATTTATCAAACTGGGTATGTATGTGACTTAAACTCCCTTGTTGAGTTCAAACTAATTAGGTAGATAGAATTAGGGTTTGTAGCAACATAAAAAATGAAACCATCGAATAATACTAATACAGTTACATACCATTTACTTCGTTGTGTTGGTGTTTGCATAAACCACCAACACCTTCGTGTCTTATAACTTAATCCTTGAATTGAATCTAAGGTTTGTGCAGAGTAGATTAACTTAATTGGTGATCTAGTGTTTATTTTAGGATTTTTCTTGTTTTTGTCAATTATTATTTTAAGTAGCTAAAAAAATTAGATGGCAACTCGAAAACTAGGATTTTTGGATGCACGTTGTCATATTGTTGACTCGCTTGGGACAAATTAAAAGAACTAGACTCATATTACTTTGTAAGAATTGGTGATCTTTATTTGCTTGTGTTCTTTCGCATATTATTTTGCTTCTAATGTTTCTTCGCGTCACGCACGCACGCACAAGAGTCTCCCCCATCTACTAAGTTGGTGGTAACATTTGAAACTCATGGTCTTCCAAAGATGTAAAGGGGAATGTGATTGTGCTCTCACGACCATAGAACCAAAATGCTTCTCACCATTTATGTATCGAACAATTTGCACACATGTCAATGAGCACCAAGATTAACTGATCAAATTTATTAATGAGAGGTATATGGGGAAATTGAGCCAAGAGAGGAACCTTAAACCGTTATTGAAGATGACAACCACAGACATATCAGACCTCTCTAGGAAGATGTCATACAACAGGATGCAATTGTCAGTTTTTTTTTTTACAGGATGGCAACACTGGCTAGTACAAGTTAAACCAGTCGGTTTACCTATCTAAGGGCATAATCTTAAGAAATGGTCACTGGTGTACGGGATAGTATAGATTTTATCTTTATCAGATGGTAGATGAAAGACCAAAAATTTTAAATCACCCACAACGGTCGGTAAATCCACAATCTTAACGTTTTTTGGAGTCATTCCCTCATGTACCTTTTTTGTGCACTTTTATCTTAGTTGGCATTCGTGCCACCGAGCATAAAAGTGTATCGGCCAGTACACATAGTGGAGAATGATCCCAAAAAAATATTTCAACCAACCGTCGCACTACCTAAGTGTATCATCGGGTGCCAAATTGTGCCAGCCGGTTTAGCCATTTTGTGTTGGCCATTTGGTACTTGTTTAAAATATTTTCAGTTTTGTTTCCAGTTATCTTCAATGGATATATTTCTTTTACGACAAGAGTTCAAAAAATAGAAGGCTTAGTAGTGGGATCAGACAGGTAAACTTTCACGACTTCCCATAGTCAAAACCAGCCAGTTTAGGAATATTGTGACAACATGCAAAAGGAGCACAAGGAAGCTTTTAAGGTGTTACCCACTGACAAAGTTAACTGACAGAGGATTTGGAACTCCACAAGATAGGGAAAATCAAGATTGAGCCTAATAGAAAAGCCCATGAAGATGATAAGAAGACAGGGGACGTAAAGAAAAACGGTTGGCATTCTGACTCTGAGGATGATGAAAAGGTAGACATCCTGGAGGAATAGAAGGAAAAATTTTTGCATTAAATTTTCAAGATACTCAAATAGGAAGCACCGATGACTTCGCTTAATTTTATAGCTCTCACCTTGAGCTTCGTCTCCCTTCTAAGTTTAAGATGTCTAATATTGACAAAACTGATGGGATTTTGTATACCAAGATTCACGTCTTGATGTAAACTTGCGCATTAATTCCTCTTTGAGGTAACCTAAAGATGTTGGTTCTATTGTTTCACCACACTTTGATTGAGCTGTCACTCGATGGTTTTCCTTTCTTAAGATCCAAACATGAGAAAATATGTTCGTGTGTTTGTGAGGCAATATCAGTACAATGTGGACCTTACATCACGCTCTGTGACTTGGATACCACTAAGAAATAGCCAAAGGAGTCCATATCGTCTTTCAATGAGACGGAGAAACAAAGCACCAGAAAAGGTGAATCACCCTTCCAAAGGGGAGCAATGCAATTGGTGAGGAATACTCTTCTTCCCATTTATTGTAAGAATATTTTTGGAAATTACCATACTACCTTTAAGCCTTTAATTGACTCTTTCATGCTAATTGAGGATGATATCAGTAGGGGAACTTTAAAAGATAGAAAGGTAGAATGGCATAAGAGAAGTAAAAAAATCCATGATGCGCAACCAAAGAGACTACAACCACCAATAATGTGAATGTTACAGGTTCACAAGAAATAGTGTTGTTGGATGCTTAGCTTGAATAATCCTTTGACTGGTGTGTTCAAGTAATTTTGTTGAAGGGAAATGATCCTCTAGGTCGCACAAGTATATGATGTGAATGCTCGATGTGAATACCGCCAAGATATCGGCCACCCCTCGAGAGATGCCTTATTCTTAAGTGTGCAACTAAACACATTATCCAGCAAGGTAAGACTTCTCCCCTGGTGAAGCCAAGTGTTAAGAAGAAACTGATACCTCGGTAGTAAGTCAACATGATTGGTGTGTCTCCACAAGTAGTAGATTCTACTACACTTATTTCTCCCATCATTAAGGAAGATATTGTTCTAAATTGTAATAGCAACATAGTTATAGAGCAAATGCGATTTTGTAATGTCATATGTGGAGAGATTAATGGGGGATTTGCCTTATGTCGAAGTGGTGGAGGAATATAACGAGGAGAACGAGTTATCTTTGGAGCCAATGCCTCAGTATCCTTCTTGACTAGATTCGGTTGCACTTATCAATCTACTACCAATGCACCCACCGATACCAGCATCAAGGATCCTTTGTTTGCATAAGAACCAATAGATGACAAGGTATTAAAGTTGTCAAAGAAAAACCAAGCCAAGATATGTACTTGGGGTTTCTTATCTGCTTCTTATTCCCACTAGCTGGCTTTTATCAAGTTGCTCAATAAAGATCAAGTTGCAACTCAGACATTGCGTGAGGATCTCTCAAATATGCTAGGAACATCTATGTGAGCATTGTTCGAGTCATCAATTCTTTTATCTCGCCATTGATTAGAGCTTCAATAAAACATCTTCTTCCTATACAGAAGGATCCATTTTAAAATCTTCTTCGTATATAGAGCTTCAATTGCTCTGAAAAATCATTTCAACCAACTTGTGATAAAGCTTGGGATAGTCAAGGTTTCAAGTTTTGGATATCGTCCAAGCTTGATTCTTGGTGTGCGGATATCACCACGAGTTTGGATGTTGGTTAGGGCATGACCCAAAAGTAGACCATAGTAGTGGACTCTAAGGCTCTTCAAGGGACCTTTTTTAAGGGGTGGACCAAGTCTTGAGTGTAATTCGAGCCAAACCATTTGAATGTCCTTCCTTTGTCAACTCTTTAAAACTCAATCTCTTACTTCATTATCTTACTTGTTGTGAGATTGTTTGTGGTTGTATGATAGCATATTCATTAACTAGTCATTTAATTGATTTTAAGTATTGCTTATTTTTTAAGTTGGTCAAACTGAATATTTGTTGTTTGAGCAATTTATTCATGAATAGTTTTGATTCCAAAAAAAGACCCCGATTCCCAGCTTCTAGGGTTAACTTATTAGTTTTAAGTGGTATTAGAGCCTTGGCTCTCGATCTTTTTTTTATTAACACCAATAGAGTTAGATCAGGTAGTTTATTGGTTTTGAAGGAAGCTCTATATTTTAATTGGTTTTCATATTGTAGGGAAAATCAAAATGAAAGTATTTTTGGAATCTTTAGATTTTGAAATATGGGGGGATTATTCGGGATGGCCCTTTGTTGCCACCAAATTGGTTGAAAAAAAGCTTGTTCCAAAAAGGAATTCTAATTCTAATGATCATGATAGAACTCTAATTTGTACGAAAGCTAGAGCCAAATAATTTCTTGCTTGTGCTATACACAGTAATGAACTCAACCAAGTCATTATTTGTGATTTGGCTACGAGCATTGGAATACGTTTAAGTCACTTATGAAGGGACTTTGCTTCTAATAGATTCAAAGTCAAATGAAAATAAACTATTTTAAAAGTTTCATATGAATCTATAGTGAACATGAATGCTTATTTCACTAAAACTGTTAGTACTATAAAGCAATTGGAAAAATATTTCTCTAATTGTATTCTTAAAAATGTGACAATGTCACTAGCAAGAGTATGGGATGCAAAACTCACAGTAATTCAAGAATTGAATGATCTCAACACTTTTTTGTCGACCGAGTTAATTTGTTCATTGTTGACCTATGAGATGCAACTTGAATGTTTGGAGCAAAAATGTTTGGAGCAAAAAAATTTCGAGTAGAAAGAGAAGTACATTGCTCTTAAAACTTCATCTAAGTTGGACGTATCCTCAAGTTTTAAGTTGACAAGGACTCAGATAATAAAAAGATGAACATTTTGCAAAGGAATTCAATAAGTTTTCTAGATGAAGAAGTAAGCTCACAAAAGAGCAAGAATGATACATGTATGGGAGGTAACTCAAAGGAGGAGAAGAAAAAGAAGAAGAAAGAGTCAAGAAAGAACCATTATTTAAAAACATCAATGAAGGACATTATACGGGATGATAATGACTTATCTTGAGAAGCAAATGATGATTCTCATGGCGAGAAGGCAAATTTAATGACTCGTAGCTCAAAAGGAAGATAAGATAGATTCTTCATATAGTGATAGTGATACCAATTTCTCCAATCATGATCTCAAAACAATTGATTTTTCTTTCAAAAGAGCTAGATGACTTGAAATTGAAAAACCCAAAGTTGATTTCCTCAAATAAATGTTTAATCATCAAGATTCATGTATAAATTATGGAAGATAGCTTGATTGGCTTACTCAAATGTACTCTTTCAAATGAGACGTCATAGCATGTTTTGAACTTTGAAAAATAAAACCGTACTTTTAAAGTTGAGGTTGATGAATTGAGAAAGAGTCTTGCCAAATTTGAAGAGGACAAGGATTATTTGGATGTAATGATTGAGAATTAAAGTGTTTCCTTAAACAAGTTTTGATTAGGAATGAACCTTTGAGCTTGCCTAAAAACAATTTACAGAAACAAGCTCTAAAGTGTAATCCAAAGGAAGCAACAATGAGCTATTACATATGTCACTCAATGTGGTTGATGTAATGGCAAAGGGGATGAAACTATTCGTTGTGCATTTAAAATTGTATATGTGATTGAAAGAAGAAATGTGAGTTGTTAAATAGTTTGCTAATGTTGCTAGGATTAAAACATTTGACCCAAGAAAATGTGGTGACCAAACACTACATCTAAGTTGTGATTGTAGGATTGTCCAAAGTAATGGAAAATAGCAACAAGGAAAGCTCCATCGAATAAATTGAAAGTAGGAGCAACTAGCTAAATTTTAAGGGATAATAAATATTCAAAGATTGGAGATGCTACTTTAAATTAGGCAAGCACTGAAGCTTGTCAAAGAGCACATAACTTCAAGAAAGATCTATCATGAAATCAACGCCTTAGTAGTTTACCAAGAGGGTAAAACTTAATGTTCAAATTAACGTTGTGCTATGTGCTACACTTCTACATTCTACATGATGATGTATGCATAAGTTGTCAAAATTGTTAATGACGGTAGACGTAGTTATCTTGTTGAGCATTCGTGATGGATAGATGTGACCGTGGATCTTATTACTTTTCTCCTGATAACTTATGGATGGTCCTTGTTGGCCTTGATGGAAATATGTTGCTTATTGCAAGCTCTCGTTGGCTTAATTGGATTTCAAATTTGCATATTTGCTAAATGCATCACTTTGCATATTCCACACACACACCCCTTTCGGTGATGCCAAAAAAGGACCACAACTTGATTATATGATTAGTCAAATATAAGAAATACTATTGGCATTAATTCAAGGGGAGCATACATGAACATGGATATGCATCCAAAAAATCCTAGTTTTTAAGTTGCCATGTAATCTTTAATTATCAAACTAACAAACAAGGAAAACTAGAAAGCCGTCAATATGACCATAGATTACCAACTAAGCCAATCTTCTCTTCTTTACCCTAGATTTAGATTCAAAAACTAAATTATATAACGGGAATGTATTAGGCATCTCATTATTCCCTGATAAAAGGTCTCTACTTGTATTTTTGCGACTTTATGATATCATCTTGTTCTTAACCTAATTGTAGCACATATGCTAATTTTACTTATTTAACTGGGTTGAACTCAACCAAAAAGGGTTAAGTAACCTAAGTACCCAATTAGACATATTAGGATCAAAACCTTCATAGTTTCGACCTTAGGGGAGGCGACCTAAACCTTGACCTTTGGTTTTTCAAAAAGTAAAACTTACTGAGAAGTGAGTTCTAAATTATAAAGACTTGACTATTTTATCCAAAGATAATGATGATTGTAGGGAGGAAATCTACTTTATATTATAACCGTAAAAGGAGACATACACCTTTAGATTCTAATTGCAAGGAAGAAATCTGACTTTGATGTATCCATGATGCACAAGAATCAACAAAAGTACGAGCATATGTGTAGATGTGTGCGATATCCTGGTTAAATAACAACAACCTTTGGAGAGTTCACTAAATCTTAGGGGGAGACCGGGGGGTCTTTTCATAGTACTCTAGAGTCTTAGGTTTGCAAAATAGGCCTTCGTGCAAACTAAAATTGCTACAAAACAAATTTCTAAAAATCTAACTAAATGACCAAAAGAACCTTGATCTGCTCAGTACATTCTAGCCGCTACAACTATGTCAGCTTATATACTTTTCAATACGAAATTACTTCAAAGACCTTATTCTTGAAGGAGTAGGTAGTCTACTGTACATATGTACATAGACTAAATATCAAGAGCCCAATCTAAAGGAGACCATGAACTCTAGAGCTTTTGACTCGGGTTAAGCCTAGTGCAAATAGACTAAATGGAACTATTAGATAGGGCTAAAAAAACCAAAATAAAAACTATAAAAAATGGTATCTTTACAACCCCTCGGTGATGGAGCTCGCATGCAAGCGACCATCACAAAAATAACCCACTTTGTAGAAAAAGTCGGCAGGAAGACCCAATAGGTGAAAAACATAAAGAACTTACTAAAAAGGGGCTGAACCTTTTCAAATGACTTCTTACGTCTTATTATTAGTTCTAGCATGAGAAAATTGGAAGCTACAGAAGGGAAACAAGACAAAGAATAAAATGTATCCGGCTCACGCTAGATACCTGATGATATCACTAAAAGCCAAAGTCTACAATGTCTGGAAGCGGTTGGTTGGCGGGTGACATTCAAAGAAATTTCAGAATAAACTCTATCTAGAGCGAACAACGCGTGGACGCAGTTGGTTATCAGATAGAGGACCTTCATTCCTAGAAGTTAAAGCCAACAACACATAAAATTGGTTGGTTGTATAGAGATACATGACACATGTCTAAAAGGCAAAGCCAACATGGCATGCAAGTGGTTGTTTGGTTAGACGCGTAATGAAAAGCATGTTTGAAGCCATAGCTAACAGTGTACGAAAGTAGTTGTTCATCAAGACACCAAAAATAACACCTAGAAGTTAGAGCCAACAATGGTCGATCATCTAGGGACACTGGGAAACACATACCTAAGAGCCAGAGCCAAAAAGGCATAGAAGCAATATGTCGCGTAGATACATGGAAGGAAACATATCTAAAGTTGGAGCCAACAACGCCTGAAAGTGGTTGGCGTTTAGACACATCGAAAGCAACATAACTAAGAGGCAAATCCAACAATGTGTGAAATCGGTTGAGAGCTTAGGGACATAAGAAATTATCTAAAGGAGAAAACATTCTGGAATAAAAAAATAATCAGAAGGAAGCACAATTATCCAAAGCCAACAATCCTTAATGCGGTGGGTCGTTGAGCGACAAGAGCTGTGAAAGTCAACTCCAATTTTATGTTAATAAACACAAAATTCAAATTTTCCGGGAAGGTTGCAAGTTGCTTGAAAGGAATCTTTGTTAAGAGAATTCAATTAAGAGATAAATGTTTTGCAATAGAGAATGTCCCAAGGACAAAATAGATGACAGTCCGTACAAATAGATGTCGACCGATTTGCAAAGTTCATGAAGTGTACTGGTATGTACATTTAGCCAGTTTCTGAAGAAAAAAAAATAAGTTCCAACAGTGGATTCGAGTAAGACGTACCAAAAGCTAGTTCGAGTCCGAATTACAAGGGGGACCAAACCTAATTTTGAGAGAGCTTTGGAAGTTTGTTGCCTAGTTCGAATGAGAAAATAAAATTTGCAAGAAAGTAGGACAGAAATTCAAGTCTCTATGTTGAGGTTATGGTTTGAAAACCAATGAACTGGCCAGTACATCTTATCAGTTTATCGGCATCTAGACGCAAACTTCAGTCTCGTTTTCTCACAATTTTCTTATCTTACTTGAATTAGGGCACAAAACTTCCAAAAGTTTCTTAAATCTTTCTCTTAATCTATTTAATCATGTCTTTCAAAGGATCTTTATAGGGTGGACGAACAAAGATGGGAGCGAGATTGGCGCGAAATTGGGTCAATCAAAGAAATTATTTCCAATGTATCGATCTAATGACAAGAGTCAAGTTGTTGAGGATAATCATAACCATTTGGTAAATCTATTTTTGACTGGAAAGGCAATTCTAAACCCCCTTCTCAAAGTTAAGCACGCTTAGATAAACTAGGGCACACACATGCAAATATGTTTGACATTTATGCAAAATGTATGTAGTTAAATGCATGCCTAGGGTTAGAGTTTAGTAAAAAGAAAATGCAAAAAGTTGACAAGAAATAGAATAAGCATACTGTAGCAAACCGCCTCGAAAAAATCCCCCAGAACGTAAGATTTTAGGAGTCGTCATCTTATTTAATTAAAAAAAGGAAAAATAAGAAAAAAAAACCTAAAATGACTCTAAATAAAAGACAACTAACCACTCGAAAATAGGGAACTGGGTCCGGGGTAAAGTTATGCAGCGGGAAAGTGTAGGCACCCACTACACCATTTCGGCTTCTACTTCATTTCTATTGAATTTCAGCCTTTTAAAACATATAACATGTAAAATGCAATAAACATAAGCCTGGTTTATTTTTAGATTTTTGACTTGAACACGACATCGGGGGTCGAATTGCCAACGTATCCAGTCGGACTAACTAGAATCAAAATCACCGTAATTCAACTCTAATCCTACGGGAAGTAATCTACATTTTGCTCCTAGATTTAGACTTAGAAGTAAAAAAACTCTTTATGATATTTGTAATAGAAATGGAATTGCGGGAAGTGGGAGACAATTCTAGAATAATTATCTAGACTAGAAATCTATTAACATTTATCTCGGGAATTTGCTTGTCTAGATGACTCGGGAACGCTCTCAAAAGGATCCACGATGTAAGAGATTAGATGACTTTTTAGTGAATATGGATGGCTAAATTCTTGAGAGAGATGATATACCATTTCACAAAGAAATGGTAGAGAAATTCTAAAGAAATAAGCTTAAAACTTTGACCTAGACCCCAAAAAATGAAGGCCAAGGGGGCTATTTATGGGGCTCTAGGGCGTAGAACTGATAAGATTGGCTATACTAATTTGCAAGCTGGATATAAGTCAAAATAATTGATAAAATCACATATTGACAAAGTCAACTAACCGGTCGATTTGTCGAAAATTGGCCCGTTCATCCCATAATTTTGAAATGGTAAATTACACACGACACCCATGAGGTTTACCTAAAACTACACATGGCGCCTACTAGGTATTCTTCTTATACTAAACTACACTTTGCTATTTAGCATTTCACAGACTTAACAAAAGTAAGACAATGAGGTAATACCCCTCAAAAAATGTAAATTTACTCAACCACCAAAGCCAAGATCTGGCCAATACTCCACCACCACCACCACCAGTTGTTTTCACCACCCACCACCACCACTGAACGTGGATCTAAATCCACCATTGTTCCTCCTCCAACATTTTCTTGAAGTAAAAAAAAAAAAAACAGAGCTAAATCTGGATCTAGATCTCTGACTCCCAATCAGCAAAATTGATTCTTTTTTTTTAAGTTGTCTCAAAGTAACTCTCTGACCCAACACATCATCACGTGTCCTTGGTAAGCATAATTCTCGTCAAGTTTGGGCGACAATCTTTTTGCACTAATCGCAAGCCAAGAGGTCCCAAAATGCCTTTGAAGAACTTAAACAAGGGCGGTAACGGAGGAGAAGAGCTCTTACCGGTTGCAAGAAGTTATACGAGGTGCACAAGAATCCATCTGATTTCGAGATCTGACTCTTCCTATTGGTCGTGATTCTCCATAAGATGGATGTTGCTGGTTTGTGTGGTATGGGGGGCAGGAGAGAAGTTGAGTTATTCTTGATTGGGGTTTCCTGAGAGTTGGTGCAAGAGATTTTTGATGATTTTCTTCTTGTGGTGTAGGATTTGGGGATGATGACGGGAAGAAGAGTGTTAGTGCATGATTTGAACGGCAATTTCAATAGGATTAACGGGTGAAAAATAAGGCTGCTGCTCATTTTCTCTATCGGACTTGGCAAAATGCACCAAAAACAAAAACCCAAAATTTTTCAAGAAACAATATGATGAGAAAAATTGTTGTGTGTGTGTGTGTGTGGCATACCACAGTGGTGATGGGCAGTGGGTCTGTGTCTATGTGTCGCCAGTGGTGGTCGGCGATGTATGGGTATGGGTAAGAGGCATGTGACGGCGGTGACATGCTCTGTGTGTGTGTGCACATGCACGCGCTTGAGCGAGCGTCTTTGTGTTTGCGTGTCACCGGTTTGTATGGGTGTGAGCACGGGTAAGGGGCATGGACGGTGGTGATAGGCAATGTGGGCGTTTGTGTTTACAGACAATGTGTGCGTGCGTGCGTGCGTGTGTGTGATGGGCGAAGTGTCCACCGCCGATGTGCGTATGTGTGTGCTTGATGGGCAGTGCATGTTTGTTGTAAGATGGTGTTGGGATAGGCGGTAGTGGCCGCCAGTGTGTATGGTGCAAGATGGTGTGTATGCATGCGAGAAATTAGAAGAACTAAGCCTTTGGCAGTGGTGGTAGGGCGTCAATGGCGGTGGCTAAGCATTGGGTTGTAAGGAAGAAGAGGAAGATGACATTTTGAGAATATCATAATAATTGAAAAGTGCCCTAACTTTTCTTGACGGTTCTCTAACGTAAGTGGGCTATATATAATACAGTGACAAACTACAGGGAGTGAAGAGTAATAAAAATAGTTAGTTAGAACTGTGTGTAATTATTTATAAACCTTAGGAGTGCCATATGTAATTTACCCATTTTAAAATGATTTTTTCTGAATTTCAGGGCATTATCTGATCCTAATTTGGGTAATCATCTCTAATTTTGCAGATATAATGTATTAGACTCAAGATTTATCATCTTTAACCATATAAATCAAGGATTTAATCCAATCCATGAGGGATAACGCACAGAATAATCCCCTAAAATTATCTCGACAAATAAAATAAAATCAAAATACTTGGATTGGACTGACCACAAGATTGGACTGGGCCCAATTACTGACTGGGCTTCTAGACTGGACTAGACTTTTGGTTTAGACAAGACTACTGGAGCTGGCAACTAAACTTATGACCTTGAAAATTGGACCGGACCGGACTGGACCAAATTAATTAATTAAGTTATATTACTAAGCCTAGGCTAAGTAAAAATTTCCAACTAATTATAAAGCCCATTATTTATTTAATTAATTATAAATACAAAATATATGTTGTGTACAGAGCCCTTCGGTGAGGGAGCTGGCGCGCGAGCAACCATCACCGAAAAACAACACATTTTTGTAGTGAAATACGAAAAAAATCACAAGACTTTGAACAGACTCGAGGACCATGACATAGATATGAGGCCGGACCTTTACATGGCTTCCTATGTATCCTCCGGGGAGGAATCATACCAACGTAGTTCGTTAGTATACAGATAATGTTCGAAGTCGGAGCCAACAGTAACAATGGTTGGTTGTCGAGCAATATACTAACGAAGATTTTGTCTGTTCTCGGAGCCACCAAACCGATTTGAATGATCGACAGACAAAATCCATATCTAGATGTTGAAGCCCCTAAATCGATTTGAAAGGGTCGTCTAGATATGCAAAAGAAGTAATAACCCTACCCGTTACCGGAGCCACCAAATCAATTTGAGTGGTCGACGGATAGAGCCGTACATCTAGATATAGAAGCCCCCAAATCAATTTGAAAGGGTTGTCTAGATGTATATAAGAGGGAATCTTGCATGTTGTCAGACCCATCAAATCAATTTGAATGGTCATCTACCCAATATGACAATAACTTTAGACATTGCCGGAGCCACCAAATTAGTTCGAGTGGTCGATAGACCAAGTAAACACTGGACTAAGAGCCGGAGCCAACAACGTGTCACGGCGGTTGGTCGCTTAGACATAAAATGTTTTTTGGAAATATCATTCAAAGCCAAAGCCAATAGTGTCCAAGGACAGCTGGTCGTTGAGTGCCGAGCGTATCAAATTAATTGATATGAAGACAATGTTGCTTCTAGCAACAAATGGGGGATTTTGCACTGACCTTACACTGTACAAAAAACACAGAATTGACCAACATATTCAAGCATTTGGATTGCAAATAATCCGAAGATAGGATAGCGGACATGCACATGCAAGCACACAAATATTAGATAAAACCCCCTAAGTAGAAAGAGCTATGTATTCTGCGAGATGTACATGGAGGCAAAACACGCACATTTAGGCAACTTAACAATTACGCAAGCACACATGTACGTAAAAATGTATTTCACACAAGGATGCGGACTTTTTTCTTTTTTGAGAGGTCGAAAACTGCCCGGTTAGTTTGAGGATAGAAATAGTTTAAATATTGAGTCAAAAACCAGCCGTTTAGTCAGCGGGTTTGATTTTTTGAAAATTGAAGAGTCGAAAATGCCGATTAGTTAGCAGGTTTGACCAATTTAAAACGAAAAAAATCGGCCGGTTAATCTTTTCAGATTTATGTGCGATATTTAAGCTTTTTTCAACACTTGAAACACAATCCAATGACATTCTCTCTCAAATTTCTTTCTCCCAAGGACTCCTAATCATCTAATCCTAACCCAATTATATCTCTAGCCCAT
Source organism: Escallonia rubra (assembly GCA_033065855.1). Taxonomy (NCBI): domain Eukaryota; kingdom Viridiplantae; phylum Streptophyta; class Magnoliopsida; order Escalloniales; family Escalloniaceae; genus Escallonia; species Escallonia rubra. The sequence continues at coordinate 9,125 of JAVXUO010002233.1, read as the reverse complement.
AAATTCCTTCAATCCTCTTGTAGTGTGATACCTCCAGCCCAAGTGATGTCACCGGAGCTGAGATGTCAATCCTGTCAACGTCACAACCCTTTCAATATAACACAGAGCTACTACAACATCCGAGTTACAAAGGAATGTCACAAAATGCGTCCATACAAAAATTTTCCTTTCAAGATACACCTTGTACTACGGCGAAAACTACCCAACTTTAATACAACTTAATAATTACACCCAAATTCGCACCATCATGGCGACACACCCTCACAAAATCTCAGTATAATTTCTCTTTACCTTTACCAGAGGTTTCTCATCGTTCAAATCTAGAACCTGAAAAACACATCAGGTAAGAAATGAGTGCAAATCGCCAGTAAAGATAATAGAGGAAAATTCAGAAAGAATTTCCGGAAAGTTTCAATTAAGAAGTTGTTCACAACCTATCCGGACCGTATCCCGGGGCCCGCTAAGAGACCCCAGTGACACGACGCGTCACCCGCGGACCACACCCCAGGGCCCGCTAAAAGGCTCCAGTGGCACGACACGTCACACGCTCGCTAGTCGAACTTGCTCAACATCATTCCTCAGTGAAAACGCTCCGATACTTAAACATCATCATCGCTCGGTCAAAGCGCTCCGCGCCGCAAGCACTCAGACGACGATCGAAGGTACCCGCCCCCCGAGGGGTCGGCCACACCCCTGAGAAGGGGGTCGGCCACCCCATTGCTGAGGGGGTCGGCCACCCCATTGCTGAGGGGGTCGGCCACCCCATTGCTGAGGGGGTCGGCCACCCCTTTGGTGAGGGGGTCGGCCACCCCTTTGGTGAGGGGGTCGGCCACCCCATTGCTGAGAGGGTCGGCCACCCCTCTGGTAAGGGGGGCGGCCACCATTGTCCTTGAGGGGGTAGGGGACCTGCTCACCACTGCCATCACCCCACTCAACTCATTCAGCAACGCTCACTCATCGCTAGTAGATGCGCGACGCCCATTATCGCCAACACAATCAGCCGGGGGCTCCGGCCCTCGCACGCACAATCAATCGGAGGCTCCGGCCTTCGCCAGCACAATCAATCGACGGGCTCCGGCCCTCGCAGACACAATCAACCGGAGGCTCCGGCCTTCGTAACAGGAATGAGCTCACGACCCTAAGGCCATCGCCGGCACAATCACCCGACGAGCTTCAGGGGGCTCCGCTCATAGTGCCCCGTCACGAGGACCCACCGCCACGGACTCTAAGTATCGAGTTATGAGCATGTACGCTGATGTTTCCATCAATCATCGACACCGCCAGGGCAATGAACCGCGAGCCACTCCGGGACGGGAGCAGGTCTGCGGAGGGCATCGTGTCCAGCACGCCTGGCAGTTGGCTGCAGGGGCAACCCTCACCGCTGTCAGGATCTCGGCGCGTCTCTTGACGCATCCCGTGGGATTCAGTAAGGGCTTGGACTAGAGGCTGGGGCAACGGGCTACTCTGACCATGCTACCGCAGTGTGGTCAGTCTCCTCAGACAGGCAGAGGGACGCTGCAAGGGCAGGACGACACGAACACGGGGACCGGTAATTCGACGGACAATCAAGACTGCGGGACCCTATACGGCGACGTGTCACTCCCACAGGACGACACGTGTCAGCTGATGACACGCGCATACTTGTGCCTATATATAGTGGATTCTGGAGCTTATTCAAGGACTTCTGCCTCATTTGCCATTTTTACTTTCTCTCTCTAAAACCTATTCGCTCTGGATTTCTAGTGAGAGAAAGACACTTGAGCTTACGACTTCGAGCCCTCGGCGTTGCACTCTTGACACATACTGTCGACTGCTGACCCTGTTCGTCGTCACCCTGCCTGCGCGACACTGCCAGCCCTCGTGACCTGCCTGAGGAGCCTTGCTCTCAGCCCTTACGTCATCCCTGTTGTCTCCCACTCTGCCTACGTGGAAGCCAACTCAGACTGCATCCCTTGTGGCACCTCGACGTGGCAAAGGACCCTCTTTCGGCATCAACATTTGGCGACTCTGCTGGGGAGGTGAACATCGTGTTGCAGTCTGCTTCATCCTAGCAACCATGCCTGTACAACGAAAAGTTACCAGGGCAACCAGCCAAGGCCTCAACCCCACCATCCGCGAGGAACATCACTCTGACGACCAAGAAGGGACTAGCGCTGTGCGCCCCCAAGATCCTCCCACACCTGACGTACAAGTGGCAGTCAACGCAGCCATCCAACAGTTCACTCCCACCATAGCCAGCATACAGGACTCTCAAGCTTCACTCATTTCTGCCATACTGGAAATGCAAAAATCCATACAAGCGATGGCCTCGCAATAGATTATCTGCCGGTTCAGCCTGCAGCACCCGAGCCGTCCCCTGACACTGCCCAGGCGCCGGTGTCACGACCACTGCCATCTCAACCCTCCAGACCCCTGGCGATAGGACTCGCGACATCTTCGCCTCCCGTGGCAGACACGCCGCGTCCCGTGATGCCCCCACGCAGGCAGTAGCCAGATCTTGGGCCATTAGTACAACAAGTCTCTCCCACTATGGCGCCTCAACATCTTCCAGCCAGAAGCTCTTCTGAGACTCACGAGTCCATTGAGATGGAGCCTAACCCCTACTTGATGGAACAGCACCGAATGACAGGCCAGGTGGTGGATATGCCTCGTCAGCCCACCCATGCCACCCTCCACCTGCCCGCATCAGCACCCGCCATGTATCGCCCTTCAGACGCTCCAGCCCGTCAAGTTATACCATCCGGGGACTCCGGGGCTCGCGTAGCACCGGCCGGCCACCAAACTTTGATCAGCCAAGAGGAGCCACCCTCCAATTATGTTTCAAAGGCTGACTTTGACGCGCTTCTTCGCCGGCTGTCACAGCAGTCCGCACCCGACTCATCGAGTCGATTGACAAGCCACGCGCCATATGCTGACGAGATAGCCATCACTCCCTATCCGTTCAAGTACAAACAACCAGCCTTTGTACTCTTCAACGGGCGCGAGGGAAAGGCCTGTGAGCACTTGACCAGATTTGCAGGCTCATTAGAGCAGTATGGACCGGGAGACAGCTTGAAGTTGAGAGAATTCCACAAGTCCCTTACAGGCTTGGCCTACACTTGGTACCACCAGATCCCTGCGGGGACAGTCCATTCATGGCATGAAATGGTCCAACTCTTCATGGACAAATTCCACTATGAAGCTGAGCGTGTCACCGTAGTGGACATCGTCGGCATTCGCCAAGCCCCCGGCGAAGACTTGACCAAATATGTACATCGCTTTCATCTTAAGTGCCTCGAGTGCACGGATTTCAGTAAGGATGAGACGCTGGTACCCATATGCATCAAGAATATGAACGACGTGTACCGGGTGCACCTCGAGAACTTACAATTGAGATCATGGGGACATCTCAAAGAGACGGCAAGACGTACTTACGAGACGGTCGGGCCTGTCAAGCCATGGAGGCCTCGGCCACAGAATGCACTGGTAGCCTCAGCAGCCCCACCCGGTACCCAGCGCGGCGGCACCAGCACCGGCAGTAACAACAGTAACAACAACAACATCAGTAATTACACTGGCTTTAAACGCCAGCTCCCGGACAGGGACCAACAACCAGACAAGCGGCGACAACAGGAGACTCCACCTGCCTTTCCGTGCGATTTAAATACGGTGAAGGATCTATTGACAGAATGGGTTGTCAACGACAACAACTTTCACTTACCACCTGTGCGGGTCCCCATCACGGACAAGGAAAGAACCAGGCCCAACTACTGTCCCTTCCACCAGGCCCTCGGTCATCCTCTCAAGAATTACAATGCGTTGCGGGCCATCTTTGCAAGAAAAGTCGCGTCAGGCGAGCTACAACTGCGGAAGAACAATGATGTGAGGAAAGAACCATACCCAAACCATGGCAACGACAACCGCGAGCACCAGGTGCTCATGGTTACCACCGACCACGTCGAGCCGCTCGCCCCCGAAGCTTCTACGGAAGTCTCGCCTTTGATCACAGCACACATACTTCCTACCCCCCAGCCAGTGTCCTCGGCTGGCCAAATGACGAAGATCAAAGGCTTCTTCGATGAAATGGGGTTTTCACCCGCGGCGCGGACCTATCTCTCAATTGCTTGATCGAGGTCACCACCGGCCTCGGACCCGAGTGCTTCACCGCCCAGGCTGAGCTCAGACATGTCCCTTCCACCGCATTTATATTTTCAGATGAGGACTCACCTACCGTTGAGCACCATAACCGGCCACTATACCTTGAATGCACTGTCAACGGCACCGGCTTCCGCCGCGCCTTGGTAGATTGCGGCGCCTCAATCAACATCATCCCCCTCATTACTTTGCAGCGGGCCGGTATACCGCCAAGAAAGATCATTCGGGACCCCATCAAAATCACTGGCTTTGGGCAGGGCCCCAGTCCACTCTCGGCCACATCACTGTCGACCTAATGGTCGGAACTGTCCGGCGTGACACCACTTTCCATGTGATAGATAGCGAGTCTTCTTTCCACCTCCTACTTGGGCGACCTTGGATCCATGTCAACAAGGCTGTTCCCTCGACGTACCACCAGTGTGTGAAACTGGTGGCCGGTCCTGCGGGACATGAGGTAGCAGTAACCATCCCCGCAACCAAGGCCCCTTTCGAGTGCGCCGAGTCTTATTTTGCCGAGGCCTCCTTCTTCACCGAACTTGCTGCAGACAATGAGAATGCCACTAACCTCCACTCTACCAAGCTGCCAGATTGGGATGAGCTGTGTGGGAACAAGCCACCCAAATCCAAGTCCAAGTCCAAGAAAAACAGCAAGAGCAAGGCATCAACCTCCACATCACTATCTGATGCCCCTATCATTTCCCCGCCTTCATCCCCCAAGCCCAAAAAGCCCAAGTTTGAGACCACCTTCCAGCGCGTCATCTAGGACGGAAGGGTCATCTACCAGTTATGACGGTGTCCGGGGGGGCCGCGACCCGACTGCCTTGACCACTGCCCACTGACGGAGACAGAATGGTGTTGCACGGCCGAACATTGTCCGCCAGATCACGAGCTTACCCCGGGCGCTGCACCCCCCTGCTATGAAGACGGCCCGCGACCGCAGGCCGAAGATCTTGAAGAAATTAACCTGGTTGATCCGGGCGAGAGACCTCGACTGACCTACATTGGCACGAAACTCGCCCCAGGCCGAAGAGAGGAACTGGTTACCCTCCTCCGCGAATATCGCGACGTGTTGGCATGGAGTTACAATGAAATGCCCGGATTAGACCCTGCCTTGGTAACACACCATCTCAACATCACCAACGGGTTCAGCCCAGTTCGACAGCATACGCGATCATTTCGCCCCGAACTTGAAATAAAAATCAAGCAAGAGATCGAACGACTTCTGCAGGCTGGCTTTATCGAACCCATCACTCATCCTATCTGGTTGGCCAATGTTGTTCCTGTGCAAAAGAAAAATGGACAAGTTCGCATTTGTATTGACTTCCGCGATTTGAATAAGGCATGCCCTAAAGACGAGTTCCCACTGCCCAATATTGATATGCTCACGGAGGCTGCCGCCGGACACGAGACCCTGTCCTTCATGGACGGCTTCGCCGGCTACAACCAGATTCAAATGAACCCAGATGACTGTGCCAAGACAGCTTTTCGGACCCCGATGGGTAACTTTTGTTGGAAGGTCATGCCTATCAGAGAGCCATGACAGCCATCTTTCACGATATGATACACCGTACAGTGGAAGACTATGTTGACGACCTCATTATCAAGTCTAAGAAGGAAAGTGACCATCTTGCGGACCTTCGGGCAGTCTTTGACCGATGCCGTCAATACAACATGCGGATGAACCCGCTCAAGTGTGCCTTTGGAGTCTCCTCTGGCAAATTCCTCGGCTTCCTGGTCAGTCGACAGGGTATCGACGTTGACCCCTCCAAGGCCGCCTCTATCCGAGAGATGCCACCGCCCAGGAACACCAAGCAGTTAAAAAGTTTCCTTGGCAAGGTTTCTTATCTCCGCAGATTTATCCCTGCCTTGGCCGAACTCATCGCGCCCTTCCAGCACTTGACGCGCAAGAGCGCACCGTGGAGTTGGGGTGCGCCCCAAGAACAAGCATTCGAACAAATCAAGGCGGTCCTCATGTCACCGCAGACCATGGCCGTTCCGCAACGAGGCCTACCACTCTTGCTTTACCTAACTTCCACACCCAGATCTATAGGGGCGTTACTCGCTCAAGAAGTGGACGGAGTGGAACGTCTGGTTTATTATCTCAGTCGGTCAATTAGAGGACCCGAGGCCAATTATTCTGAGCTTGAGAAGCATTGTTTCGCCTTGGTCTACGCCTCGCAGAAATTCAGACACTATTTCTTGTCGCACCAGATTATGCTCGTCACCAAGGCTGATCCATTACGATACATGCTCACTCGTCCCGCCCTGTCTGGCCGACTTACTCGCTGGTTACTGCTGCTGGCCGAATTCGGCCTATCCATCAAGAATCCTACGGCTTTGCGAAGCCAAGCACTTGCAGACCTCTTGGCCTTCTTCCCACGTCAACAATGTGAACCAACCTCACATCAATTGCCTGGAGAAGAGACGGCCCTGACCTCTGATGTTGATGAATTGTGGACAATTGAGTTCGACGGCTCAGCCACTGGCAAGGACCCTAATGGAGCTCCCATCCGGCAAGGAGGTGCCGGCATTGTCCTACGGAATCCAGAGGGTGTTACCACGTCCCTATCCTTCAAACTTGCATTCCCGGTATCTAACAATGAAGCCGAGTACGAGGCCCTCGTCATCGGCCTCATGCTAGCTGTTAGCATGGGGGCTAAATCATTGCATATAAAAGGAGACTCGAACCTAATCATGAAGCAGGCCGATGGGGAGTTTGCAGTCAGGGAACCAGCCTTGGCACCTTATCGTACCTTAGTACAACACTTGGAGGGGCAGCTTGGTCGTGTCCAATACGAGCATCACAGCAGAAGCCACAACCGACATGCGGACAGCTTAGCCACGATCGCGTCAAAAATAGACATTGACGGTGAACAACATGTGCTAACCATTATCAAAAGGGCGGCACCGTGCACGACGTTGGACTTGGTACCAACGGACGCTATGACTGATGATTGGAGGCAGCCGATCATCGACCAGCTTAGAACACCATCACTCGCTTCCATCTCCACTCTTACAGAATTCTTCATGTTAGGAGACATCCTGTACAAGCGATGTCCCGGAGGCACTCTGGCACGATGTTTGGCCCCGACAGAAGCAAAGCACAAACTGCAATATGGGCATCAAAAGTGTTGCGGCCTCGACGGACCGCCACTATACCGTCGTCTCCAGCGAATGGGTCTCTTTTGGCCGTCCATGGCCAAGGATGCTTCAGATGTACAGCAGGGTTGCTCAGAATGCCTATATGCCCCAGACCGTACGGAAGCTCTCGTCGCCAACATTGAGGGTGACTGGCGCCAGCCCTTCCTGCAATATCTGTCCCACGGACTGCTACCCTCTGACCACAGCTCGGCACGCTCTATCAAACGCAAGTCGGTCAAGTACTTTGAGACGGAAGGCGAATTATTTCGCAAGGGATTTTCGGGACGCACCCTACGATGCTTGCAGGGTGCCCAAGCAGTCGAGGTGATCAACGAAGTGCACAATGGTGCTTGTGGCGAACATCAAGGCTCTCAGAAGTTGTATGCAGAACTACTCAGGCTGGGGTACTACTGGCCGACTATGGAATACGACGCAATCTCCCATGTACGACACTGTCAACCCTGCCAGAGACATGCAGATAGAATACACATGCCAGCATCCGACCTACGTATGATTGCGGCCCCTTGGCCATTCCACTCTTGGGCTCTCGACCTTATTGGCCCTATACATCCACCGTCAAAAGGTCACATTTGGATCATGGTCGTAACGGAGCGTTTCACAAAATGGGTCGAAGCCATACCTCTGCGAAAAGCCACGGGGGGGGGGGGGCATCGCCAACTTTTTACGCGACCACATCATATGTCGCTTCGGCATCCCCCGATGTATTATCTCTGACAACGGCACGTCATTCATGAATCGGGATGTTCGGACTTTTATGGAAGCAGAAGATATGAATCATGCCATGTCGACTCCTTATTACCCACAACGCAACGGTCAGGCTGAAGCCTCTAACAAAACGCTGTTGCGCGTTCTGTCGCGCATGGTCCATGACGCAAGCAACTCTTGGTCCGAAAAGCTAAGTCATGCCCTCTGGGCCTACAGAACTTCCAGACACACAGCTACGAAGGCCACACCCTTCTCCCTCGTCTACGGGGACGAATGTGTGGTGCCGGACGAAAGCGCAGTCGCCTCGGCGCGTCTATCCCTCAACAGTGGTCTCGGGGAAAAGAAAAACAGAATGGTAGCACTTGAGAGCCTTGATGAAAAGAGAGCTACTGCCATGCGACGAATGAAAGCATATCATGAGAAGCTTGTCAAAGCCTACGGGAAGACCGTCAAACCTCGCTCCTTCGCAGCAGGCGACCTTGTCCTCCAAGCCGCCAAGCATGTACGGGCCAATTTGTCAGCTCCTAAATTTGCACCTAACTGGGAGGGGCCATTCGAAATACATACTGCCAGGAACAATGGTTCGTACCTCTTGCTCAATCCAGACGACGGGCAACTTACCGCCCCAGTCAATGGTCGCTATCTGAAGAAGTACTATGCATGATCAGCTTGCGGAATGTCCCCCCCCCCAACGACCCGACCTTTTGTGTATGTACGCACATGCACTAACATGTACTTTTGTTCCTTGTTACGAGTTCTTTTTTATGTAAAGATACTTCCTTAATCTACGCACTATCCATATACAATCTTTTCACTCCCTACTTGGCCTTTACTGTTATATTTCATTTCTGGTTATTAAGTATTTGTCCTCGATTACAAAAAAGGGAAAAAGGGGGGGGGGGGGACACGACCGACATCCAACAGACGCAACGCACAATCGCAATATACAAACGACTACACCATGCATCCACGACAGTGTTAACAAAACAACATGCAATCACGCTTCATGTACCAGCAAAATAGATGTCTATGCATACATAAAACGTCTTTGGCCACTATCGGGCACTCCCTAGACAACAAGTCTATGATAAACCTATCGGAAGCTAGATAACAAAACGGCTACC
>JAVXUO010001734.1:0-227628 GCA_033065855.1 Escallonia rubra | reverse complement strand
TTGAAGTGCCTACTTGTGAAGATCTACTTTCTTATTCACTTTCTAGGGCATTTTCTGTAGAGCTAGTAGACGACGAAGAATTAATTGACGATGTTGAAGACATTCTGTATCGAGAACCTAATAAGGAAGACTACAAAAGGCAAACATAAATAGTGTCGAACAAGAAGGAATGGGGAAAAGAAACTTGCTTAGACTGAGCTGAGCCTGAAGAGAGTGATTAGCAGGGGGCAAATGATGCCTGGAACCTCAATATATGGAAGGTGCTTGAGTAACCGCCTCTAAGTTGGCGACAACATTCATTGTACCAGTCTGGCGCGATCTTCGGAGTAATAAATTTTGAAATTTGATTGGTAACCGCCTTTGTTTTGGCGGCAAAATGACCGTTGTACTTGCACATCTCTCGAAAAGATTTTGAGTAAAATTCCTTAAAGGTCCCTGCCATGTGGCAGGGAAGGGTAGAAGTTAGATTGCCCGAGCAGGGTGCTCAAGCACCTTGCCATGGCTACGCCCGAGTAGGGCGCTCAAGCACCTTGCATGTCCACGCCCGAGCAGGGTGCTCAAGCACCTTGCCATGGCCATGACCGAGCAGACTACCCGAACAGGGTGCTCAAGCACCTTGCCAAGGCCATGCCCGAGCAGGGTGCTCAAGCACCTTGCCATGGCCATGCCCGTGCAGACTGCCTGAGCGGGCCTCTCGAGCAGGGTGCTCAAGTACCTTGCCAAGGCCACGCCCGAGTAGGCCTCTCGAGCAGGGTGCTCAAGCACCTTGCCATGGCCACGCCCGAGCAGGCCTCCCAAGCAAGGTGCTCAAGCACCTTGTCATGGCCACGCCCGAGCAGATTGCCTGAGCAGGCCTCCCGAGCAGGGTGCTCAAGCACCTTGCCAAGGCCACGCCCGAGCAGATTGCCTGACCAGGCCTCCCGAGCAGGTGCTCAAGCACCTTGCCCACGCCCGAACAGGCCTCCCGAGCAGGGTGCTCAAGCACCTTGCCATGGCCACACCCGAGCAGGTTTCCCGAGCAGACTGTCTGGAAAAAAAAAATTACAAGCTTCTTTCATGGTTCCCTCCAAATAATGATAACTGGGAATAGAGGACTTCAGTTACGCCATTTCGGGTGGATTTCTTCTTACATTATATGCTTTTAGCTGTTCTGGAAGAACCGTCAAAGCAGGGGGCATTATGATATGGCTAAATGTGCTCGCCATACCAGGTGGTGACATGTGGCAGGATTAACTTGTGGTCAACAGTGGGTCCTGTATCTGAAAGAATCTCTATAAGAGAAGTTAGCGTCATATAAGAATACTGATGCTATCAAGAGAGGATGATGACGTGATCTTAGCTGGTCTCTAGACCTATCAGAAAAGAGTTGCAAGACGATCAGGACTTTGTCAGCCGAGTCTATATTATGGAGAGGCCTTCAGGTATGTGGACAGGTTCACACACACGCACACCTAGTGCATTTCTGCTATTTAGAGCTCTACCCATGTAGTCACGTTCTGACTTTAGCATCAGAGCTTCCTCCGCCAGAACACCCCTGGCGGTCACTTCGTGTTCTATTTTGCAGGTCCATTTTCCGGCTGTGGTTCCCGAGCAATATTCTAGCAGCAACATCTAGTTTTGTATGCTTCTTAGTTAAATGCCATAGATTTATGTTAAGCCAGAATCCACCTAAAGCACCATAAACCTAATAATATGTTATGTAAAAGATAAGCAGCAAAGTTGATTAGAATGGCCATGCCTATAATACATTAGTCTAGAGTTCTAATTTTAGATAAATCAAACCATCAAAGTGTTGGATGTTCTTTTGGCAAAGCTATATCAAGAGCTTGACCACGGTCAAGAGGCATCTGTCAGAACTTTTTCCAGAGCTAATATGCAAATGATTGGCTTTGAAAATTTCATTACCAAGAAAAGGAATCACTAAAATAAAATGGCAGCCTAGGATTTCTTTGTAACTTCTGGTCTTATTTAGTAACAACACAAACACAACTTGAATTACAAGTTTCAGTTTCTTACATATGTAACTCTCTGCATTTCTCAACCACGCATGGGGGATCAACAGGGGTCGTAGAGATCTTTGGAGGTCTATAGTAGGTGATACACCATTATGTCCGTATTTAAAACCTAGAAATAAACATCAGTTTTATGATAGCTTCAAAATACTAATACACTTGTATTCAAACCTATCTTTATGTGCAAGAATTTGGATATGTAGCATATGCATCGACATACCAATACAAAATACAAAATAAAACAGCATAGAGTTTATGACAAAATATTCAATTTAGTCTAAGGTGAAATATTAGCTTCCTCGTTTTGTCGTAGAAAAGGTTACATGGAACACTTTGTAACTTGTATTCTTTAATAGAGAAAATATATTTGCACTAGGGTAGTTTGCTTTAACGTGAATAGAGGCAGGTGTTGATTGGGGTTTTCAGTAACAATGTTCTGATACCATCCATGAGTTTAAAGGTAATTTTATAGGATTATGATAGGGTCTTTTGTTAAATAAAAGACAAACAATCCTTAATTCTAATCAAAGAACGTATTACAACAAGGATATTGTAAGAAAAGAGGTTTGATATATAGTATGAGAAGTCAAGCATACCCTTATTGATTAATAACTCTTCCACTTGGGTAGTGTACAGGAAAAAAAGTTGTCTATAATACAACTAATGTTTTATGAAGACTCCAATTTCAGAAAGGACATTTTGATGAAAAAAGATTAGTAATCTAACTTCGTCCATGCTTTTATATTAATGCACCTAACATGTATCCGTGTAATAATAGTACAGAATTGCAAACAGGTTTCATGGTTGCCAAGATACCAGTCCATCGCAGTTTGGCTCTAAACCATTTTTAAAACTTATGACTACAGTGACTACAAACAGTTGCTAAGCTTAATTTTTAATCTCCGAGGAAGGAAAATTTTCTTCTTGCGTGTTTTGATGTCAATATCTCCAGCCAAATGCACACTATTAGAAAAAGTAATATGAGTACATATAAATAACAATGTAGTGATGGGCGACTAATAACTTGAAAACCCATTTTTTACACTTGGCTGCTTCTTGAATTTTTTTGGTTTAGGATGCTTCTTGGTTGAATGCATAAAATGATACTAAACCATAAGCCACCTCAAGCACCATAAATCCAATTATATGAGATGTCGAAACAAGCAGGATCGTTCATTAGAAAGGCCATACTGGTAATACCTAAGTCCACAGTTCTAATTTGAGATAATCCGAGAGCTTGACCAAGGTCGCTCAAGAGGTATTTGTCAAAAACATTTCCAGCTCTAATAAACACATGATTGACTTTGAAAATTTTATTAAAGGAAAAATATCACTAAAAACATTGGTACACTCGGATTTCTTTGTAACACTTTATCTCATTTGGTAACAGCACACTCACAATTCAATTACAAGTTTCAATTTCTTACATAAGTATCTCTCCGCATTTCAGAACCAAACATTCTTGGGGAACCTGTAGTGGTCATCGAGACTTTTGGAGGGTCTGTAATATGTCATATATACCATAACGTATCGTCCACTATAGGTGATACACCTAGAGGTGTCAATGGGTAGGGCTTGGGCCGGCCCAGCCTAGGCCCAGCAGGCTTGATGTGAAAATGGGCCGGGGCCGGGCCAGATTAATGGGGTATCTAGGCCCAGTCCAAGCCCTAGCCCTAGGCCCAATATTTATATTTATTAAACTTTTTATCCATCACTTTTACTATTTCCTGAAAGGTTCCTATATATCTCCATTTTGTTAACATTGTAACCATCTTGAGAATTTCTATTACAGCGAGAGGAGAGGTGGGATAGTACGTACCAGACAATAAATTGGTCGATGTGTAAAATACCTCAAAAAATTCAGATAGGTGTGTAGTCATCTGCCATTCCGTGGGAGTTGGCAAGCCGGCTGGGAATAAGGTTAGTAGAAAATGCGTATAGACTTCTTTGTATGCCAGAATATGTAAAAGCATATGATATGTAGAGTTCCACCTATGGACCACATCTGTAAGTGGTCTCCTGCGAGGCATATTATATTGAACACACAACGCTTTAAATTGTTGTGTTCTCGGACCCGAACTATTAACATACGCTATCATACCCCTCATTTTGAGAAGAATATCTCTTGCAACAGCTAAATCATCTTGAACAATTAAATTAATTATATGACAAACACAACGAACATGAAATAATTTACCATAAAGTACAGGTTTGAGGCTCTCCTCTAAAGCATCAACAACACTTTTATTGTTAGTAGCATTATCAAAACTAATACTCATAATCTTATCCTTTAATTTAAACGTGGTACATGCATTAAGTATAATAGTAGCAACGTTAATTCCATCATGCGAAAAAGGAAAGAGTTCGAAAGCGATGATTCTCTTGTTCATAATCCAATCTGCATCAATCCAATGGGCCGTCACACAAGTATAACTAACAAAAGTAAACGGAGATTGCCAAATATCAGAAGCAAGACTAATTTTACCGTCAAAATTATCGAAATAATCGATCAGGCGTGCTTTAGCAGATTATACTACTGGGGTGCATCGGATCTAGTTGTGTTTCTCTGAACCTTTTTGTACAAATGTTGCACGTAAGTGTTCACATATCTAGAGTGCTTAGCATTATCGACAAAACTAAAGGCTTGTTCATCGTGAATAGCAAATTCAGCGAGACCGTCTCTTTGCTCTCGCTGATTATAAACAAATAACTTACAGTCAAAAGATAACTGCGTTTGGCTAGGTTCGACGTGGCCTTGTCGAGGTGCACACTAAGGGTAATGCCTTTTAAGATGTCCATTACCACTACCAGACAAAAATAATTTAGCACAGTACTTACATCGAGCTTTTCGGACCCGTCCACCATAATTTCATCGAAATGATTCCAACAATCGACTTTCTTTTTTTTTTTTGCCTTTTAGACTTCTGGCTGACTACTGGAAGGATTGCTCGGCCCTTCTCCATCACGTCCGCTCATCGGGTTAATATTATGCCATGGAGTAATAGCTTCGCCAATCGAGTTACGTCATTGACTAAAATGCGGGCTATCTCTTGAAGGCGTGTATTCAATATCTGGAATGTTTTGATTGAACTCCCAATTGGCTTGGGTATCTATCATACAGTCTGTACTCATTCGTCCAGGAACGAATGGTTGTTGTGGTGCTTGGATTGGTGTTTATGATGGCCGTGGTGGCGGTGCTTGTGCTGGTGGTGGTGTTTTTTGTGATGATGATGATCTAGGCTTCAGTTTCTTCAGTAATCCAGCCATATTTGACGCTAAACTTTTTTACTAGATTGGAAAATAAAACTAGAGCAGTAACAAGTAATTAGAAATAATAATTAAAAAGAATTAAAGAGTAACAAATGAATAAGAGTAATTAGTAATTCAAAATTGGAGAGAGTTAGTAATTAAAAAGAATTTGGTAATAGTAATTAATAAATAAGAATTCACTAATTACAAATTAGTAAACAAAATAATTAGAGAGTAACAAATGAATAAGAGAAGTAGCTAGTAATTAGAATTTAGCAAGAGTAGTAATTAGTAAACAAGAGTAGTAATTGGAGAGGGAAATAGTAGCAAAGCTTGTAGAAATGTAGAATGTTTAAATAAGAGAGAGTAAGAAGATTGGTGTAAAATTTTTGAAAGAAAGGGTGTGAATTTATAGATTTTTTAAAGTCCATAAAAGACCAAAATGCCCCTTAAAACTAGTTGTTTATAATTGTTGGGGAGGATAAAAGTGTAAAAACCCATAAAAGAGTTGAAAAAATTAAGTTGGACCAAAATACCCCCCAAACTAGCCGTTATATTGGTGTTGGGGGGTAAAAGTGGAATTTAGGGAAATAATGGGGAATATGGCCGTTGGGGGGAAAAGGGGGGGGGGAAATAATTTTGAAAATCTATGGGGCCAATCACTTTAGGGCCAAAAGAGGGCCGAACCCCGGGCCAAATTCAGGCCAGCCCATTTTTTCGGGACTGACCCAGGCTTTTTTGGGCCGGGCCTGACCCGGCCTTTTTCTGGAAATCTTCGGCCTGGTCCAAAGCCCTAAAAAATGGGCCGCTACTGTTCACCTACAGGGCTGGGTCGGGCTAGCCCGGGCCAAAAATGGGCCGGGTCGGGCTAGCCCGGGCCAAAAATGGGCCGGGTCGGTCCAGCCCGCGGGCCGCCCAGCACTTTTGACACCTCTAGATACACCAATAGGTTTGTATCTAAAACCTAAAAATAAACTTCAGTTTTATGATTGTTTCATTTAACTAATATGTTTGTAGTAAAATCTTTATACATGCACAATAATTAAAACATGTAGTGCATGCATCAACACACCAATATGAAATACGAAATTTAAAAGGATTGAGCTTCTAACAAAATATTCAATCTAGTAACGGATAAAGTATCACTTTTCTCCTTCTGTTGCAGAAAGGCTACATGGAAGGGTTTGTAAGTTGTTTTCTTTATTAGAATTTGATGAAGAAGATATAGTAGCTCTAGGATAGTTTACTTATAACGTGGATGAAGATAGGTTTTGATAGGATTTTTGTGCTAACAATGTTCAGAGGTTGTGCATGAGTTTTAAAGGCGATTTTGTAGGGTTTCTATAGCGTTTTTTTTTTTTAGTAAGAGTCAAAGAAACTCTTAACTCTAACAAAAGAATATAATCTTATTGTAAGGGTGTTTTAAGAAAAAGACTTGATGTTTTATGAGAAATCAAAAATACCCTTATCTTTTAGTAACAGTCTACTCCAAAAAGGGTGTTTTATAGGGGAAAAAAGTTATAATTCAATAGCACCCCTAATATTTTATGAAGACTTCAATTAAAGGGCATTTTAAAGAAATAAAAATTAGCCATTTAATCGCATCTATGCTTTATATATAGTACAGTGATAGTAAACATGACAGAAGGAGACAGACAAAAAGTATGTGAGAAGAGCAACCATGGTTATCAGCTCTAGAAAATAGTCCATCCAAACCTTTTTAAAAATATGTCCATTAGAGTGTTCTAAAGAACAAAATCTAGTATTTTGATGTTTCACTATTTACACTTTCGTTCCATGTGGATGCTTATTTGAAAATCCTTCGCGGCACTGAAGCTATGCTTTTTCCCTTAGAAGGTAGATATGATTGGTGCTTTACATCCAAATTGAATTGAATTGAATTGATGCCAACTGTAAGTCGGTGGATCTGGTTGTGTTCTTCTTATTGGGTCTGAGTTTACGATACCTTGTTCAATCAATTTAAGATCATTTGAGATGTTGGTCCCTTCTTATACATGGATAAAGAATGTTCACAGGCGTGAAGTTATATATACCAGAAAGTTCATTAAGGGAGCTTTTGATTGTTGAACTGCATGGAGGGGGCCTTGGTGGTCATTTTGGCAGGGATAAGACACTGAATTTGGTGTCTGAAAGGTACTTTTGGCTAACAATACGGAGAGATGTCACTAGGTCCCGAGACTAAAGCATTCTGAATAGAGAAACTAGGTCACTCATAATAGGCTTCAGGCAATTGACAATGCCCTTTGAAATGATCTTATAATTACATTACACTGGCTAATAGGTCTGAAATCCGCAATTATCTCAACTGCATTATTTCCAGGATAAAATAAATAAACAACTTCCCGGAGTTGAGAAAGGATAGAACAAGAGGACCCATAATATCTCAACAACGCATAAGACAAGTGCTAGAAAACCATCTGGGCCCGATGCTTTCAAATCTACAAACTGGAACACCACACTTTAATTTCGGCTAGCGTGAAGGGTTGTTGAAGATGAAGGGAAAGATATTTGATAGGAAGAGAGGCCAAATGGTTATAAACCAGAGAATCATGATTCCCAAAGGAAAACAACTCCTGAAAATAGGATACTATATGGGACCGAAAAACATCTACATCTGAAATACACAATCCCTTATGATAATTAAGAGAGTTGATTTTACTTTTTCGGCGTCTAATGATGGTAGAGGCATGTAAAACTTTGGTATTATGATCCCCCAAATTTAACTAGAAGATCTTAGAACGCTGGGCCCAAAATAGTTCCTTTCAAATTAAAAGGAAATCCAACCGACATTGATTATTATAATCCACAGTTTGAGATTCCTCAGAGGAAGAAACTAACATTTCGTTATTGTAAAAAACTCCTTTTTAGGTCAATTATTTGGTCCTCAATTTTTCCAAAATTGCCTTTACTCCAAGTACATAAAGCAACTATTAAAGAGCTCAGCCTTGTTATCAATTGATAAAGAGGTGAACCAAACATAGAGGAAGACCAGACCGCCCGAATAAGACTAACGCACTGGGGGGACGAAGCCCACATGGCCTCACATGAATAGGCAAAGGAAAATATATTTCAGATAAGGGGTAGTGTTACACAAAATGGGAGCATGACCAGATCTTTGGATAGCAAGCGCATGAGAATACAACAAAATCCACGAGGCTGAGGTTATAACAAAATCAAGTTTTTTGTAAATAAATCTGCACATAGGAGATCCCATAGTCCATGTTAACACTGGTCCCTCCAACAAATATCTTCCAACCCAAAGTTTCTAAAAAATCACGAATGCCATAGACTTTCGGAATGACTGAAGAGTTAAGACCTAATTTTTCGGAGGGATCTAGAACCTGGTTGAAGTCGTTACATAACCAGATAAGATAGGACTAAAAGGGCAAGAGGCTGGCTATAAAAAAAACCAAGCACTCTCCTGAAGAAAAACATTAAGATGCCCATAGATAAACCCATATAGTTCTTCTGCCCCCCCCCCGCCCCCGCAACCCCTTACAGGTAGTTAAAATACAATTTTTTATGTACATGAGTTACAGTCAAAACAAGCGGGGCATGCCAACCTAACCTAACCATAAACCACCACTCAATACCAATGGATCAACCCCCACAGAAGACATAAACCCAAATTTAGAAAATAAAGAGGCAACCTTAAGATAACCGAATTTGGTTTTCATAAGAAAAACAATATCCAAATTATGAACCTTGATCAATCCAACTGCTGCCTGAATGGTGGTGGCCTGACCAACACTACCATAGTTCTAGCTAAGAATTATTACTGAGACACCTGTGGTTGGTTAGGCCCGACCACCAAAGCCAACCAAGAAACAACAAGACAATCAATACAAGATTTAACTACTAGCAGTACCAAAGGATACAACACATGAGCAGTATCACTACAAGTTCCAAGTTCAATCCCAGAGAAACCAAACTGAATGCAATATTCCCCCAGCATACTCAAATATGAACCCACAACCAAACTAATAAACTAAAATACGGTATGCAAAGTGAGAGACAACTGAGACAGAGCCATACCTGGGGTTGATCCGAGGGAGACACTTCTGAAGTTTTGGATTTCTTAATGTCCAAATCAGTACCATCACACTTAAATTCCTCAAGCTTTATTTTGCGGCAGCTATAATGAGAAGAAGATGTCAAGGTTTATGTAGTTGAAGTACTTTCAATCTCAAACGACGGAGTCATTGGTATACCTTACTCTGAAGGAATGATGACTGCCCAAGTCGTGTTCTCCACCATCTTCACATCTGATTCATGTTCATGAATTTCCATATTCTCCACTGTATCAAACTCAACATCCATGGTAGATAAATAGGCACACGAGTCTATCCTAACATGAAGAATAGCATATGGCGTACCGCCTCAGCAAAATCCCTAAAGAAGGATTTTACGAGTCGTCATCTCATTCAATTGAAGAAAGGGGGAAATAAGAAAAACCTTAAAGAATGACTCTAAAGTGTCCAAAATGACGACTACTCTGTCAAAACTGGGAGATCGATTCGGGTAATAAGTTACGTAACAGGAATGTGTTAGGCATCCGTCGTGCCATTTCGGTCTCTACTTCATTTTTAAATGTTTTTTGGCCTAAAGAACACATAGAATGCACAATATAACAAGACTCACCCTAAGCTAATTTTATTATTTTTGGCTTGAACTCGACAATACGGGTCAAGTGGCCTACGTATCCAATCAGACTAATCGGAATCAAAACCACCGTAGTTCGACAATGGTCCTACGGGAATAGTCTACAATTCGAACCTAGACTTAGACAAAGAAATAAGAACGTTTTCTTTTTTTTTTAAATGAAATGTGACCACGAGAAATGTGAGACAATCTATATGATTTCTACCCTAAGAAATCTGGTAAAAGTTACCTCGCGATGTTTCTTGTCTTAAAGATTCGGGGATGTTCTTTGTGGTATCCACGATACAAAGAACAAAGCGACATTTTTAGGGTGATCTGAATGGCTAAGTTTCTCAAGAGAGCCTGGACGTCACTTCACTAGGAAATGACATGCAAACTCTAGAGAGAATAAGCTTAGAGACCGACCCCTGAAAATAAAGACCAAGACCCATTTTTATAGTGCTCAAGGTCACAGAATCTGATAAGATAAGCAATGTCAATCTGCATGGCTGGAGATAAGTCAGGATAAGTGATAAAATCGTTGATCGACAAAAGTCCACTAACCTGTCGGTTCACTCCATTTATTAGAAACATTTTTTTCCAAAATTTAGGGGCATTATTTGATCCAAATTTTGGTTATTATCTCTGAAATCACAAATGAGATGTACTGATTCAGGATAAGTCATTTCTTAACCAATTAATAGATTTATTTTATCATTATATCAAGGATAAATCACGGAGTATTTTCCCAAATCATCTAGATAAACTTCATCAGTGAGAATAATCTAGACCCTATACCGGACTTGACCTACATGGACTGGATCAATGCAGTGGACTGGACTAACAGACCGGACTAGACTGGACATGCAAGGACTGGACTGGATAATTAAACTAGACAAGACTAGACTGGACAATTAAACTGGACCCAATTAATTAAATAAAATTGGACTGGATTAACTAATTAAATTACATCACTAAGCCCATACTCAATAATGCATTTTAATTAATAATGAAGCCCATTATTTAATTAGTCTAAAGTGCCTAGAAAAATGGAGCGTCTATAGAGGCCCTTGAGGATGGAGCATGCTGGGGTGCAAATATCACTGAAAAAGAAAGAGAACGTATTTTTGTAGTGAAAACATTGAAAATGACCACATGACTCA
This sequence comes from Escallonia rubra, assembly GCA_033065855.1. NCBI lineage: Eukaryota > Viridiplantae > Streptophyta > Magnoliopsida > Escalloniales > Escalloniaceae > Escallonia > Escallonia rubra. The sequence goes on along the minus strand of JAVXUO010001734.1, from coordinate 216,542 downwards.
AAAACAGACTCAAAGATTCACACAGATATGAGGTTGGACCTTCACAAAGCTTCTTGCGTATCCTCTCAAGAGGAATCAGACCAACATAGTTCGGAAAAGATAGGGATATTGTTCAAAGTCGGACCCAACAGTAACAAAGATTTGTCGTCAAACAATATAGAAGAGAAAAATTATGCCTGCTACTGGAGCCACCAAATCGATTTAAATGGTCGATAGGCAAAAATTAGGTCTGGATATCTAAGCCCACAAATCAATTTAAAAGGGTCGTCTAGACACAAGAAAGAAATAACAAATCAATTCGTTATTGGAGCCCCCAAATCGATTTGAAAGGGTCGACGGATGATATATCGAAGAAAACACCTTGTCTATTATCGGAGCCACCAAATCGATTTAGATGGTCGACGGAAAACTACATGTCTAGATACCAGAGCTCTCAAATCAATTTGAAAAGGTCGTCTAAACGCGTAAAGGAATCTTGTATGTGGTCGGAGCCCCCAAATCGATTTGAAATGGTCGACATATAAGATGAAAAGGATTTTGACCATTAGTAAAGCCCTCAAATCAATTTAAAAGGATTGAAGGACAAAATGAAAACAACTTTGAACGTTACTGGAGCCCTCGATTCGATTTGAAAAGGGTCGACGAGCAAAGTAAGAGTTCAACTGGTAGCTGGAGCTGGAAATGTCATGGAGGCAATTGATTGTTCGACATGAAGGAGTCAGTTCGCTTCACAAGGAGATATTGTTGTGACTAGCATCAAACACAAAATCTAGTGTTAGCCTTACACCGTACAACAGCCGTTTGGACAGAGCAATTGATTTGAAAGACCTGGGTTATGAACCACCTAGGGATCAGATGTCGGACATGTTCAGGCGGGCATGCAGGCATGCAAATGCTACATAACAGCACCTTCGAGCAAATGAACAGATATCATGCAACAATGCACAAGCAAGCAAACACAAATTTATACTTATGGTGTTGATATTTGAAGCATAAAAGCACCCAAGCATGCATTTAATTTTTTTTTAAGTTGAAAATCGGCTAGTTGTCAGAGCTGCTGAGAAGTTTGAAAATTTGAAATTTTAAGTCAAAAACTGGCCTATTAGTCAGCAGGTTTTTGAAATTTTTGAAATTCGGAAGGAAAACTGGCCGGTTAGTTAGAGACTTTGGGATTTTTGAAATTTGAAGAATAAAAAATCGGCCGGTTAGGCAGCCCGGTTTTGTGTGCAATTTTAGGATTTTTTTTCACAATACTTCCAATTTAATTCCACACCAATGTCTCCCAGATTTCTTCTCTCTAGGAGTCCTAGATCACCTGCTCTAGCCCTAATCACACTCCTAGCCCATAAATACAACCAATTCCCTTTTCTATCTCTCTCAATTTTGCATAAACATGGAGAATTATGTGCAAACTCGCAAGGGACACGAGGGAGGTCCCCAAATCGGCAAAATTAGTCAATTCCAACCAAAGAATCGATCTGATGATCTTTCATTGCTCACCCCGGAGCAAGGCACTCACCTTAGTGCGCTATACTTTGCAGATGAGGTATATTTGTTCGAATTTTCCTTCTAGACACACACTATTTCACCTTGCTTCACACATATCATGCCCATGCATGGTAGGTCCCACACATTAGGTTTTTCACGCAATTCTTTCATGAACCGGACGGTTCTTTAGATTTTCTTCTTTGTGTTGCAAATTTTTAGCCCCTCCTCATGAACATGCGATGTAGGGGTTCGTCTAACCTTGTGAGAGATTGGTAGGCGAAAATCCCCCCTCTTGTTAAGAATAGAGTAGCCGCTACAGGCTTCCGTCCTTTTTTGGATGGGTTGAATGCTTTTACCCGGAGTAAAAAACATCTCATATGTCTTGTCGTACGTTCGTGGGATTCTACCAACACTTTCCATATGCCATCCGGGGAGGCCACGATCATTTCGTTTAGTTTTATGAACATCACTGGTGTTCATTGTTAAGGGAAGCCCATTCCTTGGGCTCATGATCTCAATAAGGATCGAGACCTTGTGGTCTGTTTGCTCGGCTACGAGCTATCCTTCAAGAAAGGTGGTTCGATACTCTTAGGTTTCGTTTGTCTTTACTATGAACACATGAACTTGGAGACAATGGAGCCCATGGCGGTTCATCAGTTTATCCATGGTTTCTTGCTCTACACTCTAGGGAAAACCTTATTTAGCAACGGGGATGAATTTGTCCAGCTGTGGTGCCTTCGGGTTCTTAAGGTGATCGAGGAGATTGGGGAGTACGACAAGGGTACTCCCGCTCTAGCTTATTTATATCGATCGATGGGTGTTGTATCTCGGAGACAGTCCCTTACTTCATGGGATTTTGTGATGTCTGGAGGTATGTCTTAAGCTCATTAATTATTTCCAATAATTCCATGCTTAATCTAGACATAAACTCACATGTGCCATGTTCCTCCAGATTTGGGCTTTTGTGATTTTAGGTTCTTGTGCTCCTTGACTTACGGATGCAGCTCTTACTGTGACTACACTGGCGATGACCCGTTGGAATTTTATAGATGAGCGGGTTAAGGCCTTGGAGTTCGTGCACCGAGAAAGTTTTAAAGGGTTGAAAGAGTGCCAAGTAAGCAAACTACTAGTTCATGCAATTATTCTCTCTAAGACATTTTTATTAACTTCATTTGTCTTTTTCAATTCAGGAATCCCTGTCAAGGTGGTTACACAAGGTGGACAAGTACACTGAAGAGTTGGGTCGTACTCGGTGTCAAATGCTATTGGTGGAACCCTCACAAGAGGAGTTCTACCTTAAAGATAGAGTGCTCCTTTAGCATCATGCGGAAGGAATGGGCTTTAAGATACCAATGGTCCCTCTTGAGGAGATATACCACACCTCATAGCTAGATAGGGGGTTGAGGCTGACTTTGCTTAGGGGGATCCCGGTGTCATCATTGCGGTGGCCGAACGATCCTCGGACATATGAGGCATTCGTGCGGGAGGATTTAGCATTCGTGCAGGAGGATTTGACGCCCTCCCAAAATTTTAAAATGATGAAGAAGATCCAACAGGAGAAGGCAGCTCGGGACAAAAAGGCAAGGGGAAGAAAGAGGACAACTTGGCCAAGGGTCTTCCATTCTCTCAATAGACGGTGTCGCACTACCCTAAGGGAAAAACCCCTGATTATAAGCCCATCCCGCTACTGGAGAGAGATTCTGAGATATTTGGCCTCAAAGAATTGGCTTGAATCCATATAGTAAATCTCTAGACTCAATCTTATTTCATTTCTTCATATTACTTTTGTGAAGCCTTGACTTGATGTTTTTTCCTTATGTAGGTCCCATGCTTCCTACTCCGAGACACTTACAGGATGATACATAGCCTTAAAGGCATGGTATCCTGCTACTAGGATATGCTCTATGTGTATGGGACTTTGAAGGGAGATACACATACACCTACTCCCACTCCTTTGGTTCAGCCTTTAGGAGGTAGATCAAGCAGCCAGCCGAGCTCTTCGGAGCCCTTAACCCCTACTGCTTCTACTACTGGTACCCTTAGGGCGACCCCGTTCATGCCCAAGGAGCGGATAAAGAGTATTGTTGTGAATAGGCCTTAGACTAATGAGTCTCTAAAGCCTAGACCACCACCGTCTAAAGGGAAGGAAGTTCCAACCGATAGCAAAAGGGAAGTGCCATCTCCTCCGTCGAAGAGGCCAATGCTAAAGTTGTCCCGAGGTGCTGAAAAAGAAAACTATGCGGGGAGGAGACAAGGAGGAAACATAAGGAGATAAAGCCGAAGCAGAGGCCGAGGATGAGCCCAGTGAGGAAATCGAGGAGGAAGCCCAGGAGGTCTCAGAGTCTAGTCGTAAGGAGGTGCCCATCTTTAGGAGATCCCATAAGAAGCCTTGAGGACAACCGCTACTGTTAGCCCCTAGATCTAGAGTTAAGCCATCGCTAGGACATTTCTTAGAGTCCATTAGGGACTAAATTTCAAACAATTTGTTAAACATTTATTTTTGTATTTTTTTAAATTAATGACTACTAGTTAGTTTCCTATGTTAATGTGTATTACAAGTATATGCTTGCACACATGCACAGAACGAAGGAGAATAGGACCAGAATGAATGAAAAGTGGAGTTTGATGATTTGAGAATTGGGAATCGAGGTTTGACAAGTACAGGGTTTGGCCTAAAAGTAGGCAAACCCTGTGAAAATTTAACAAAGACTTACTAATCGGCCAGTTAGTCAGTTGGTTAGTGATCAAATCTATTCTTGAGGAAAATCGACCTGTTGGTCAAAGCCTAAATCCAATTTCAGGGCTGAACCAAACGGTTGGCCAGAGACAAACTCGAATCTCAAGCCAAAACTGGCCGATTGGTCACAAGAAAATTAAACTTGAGAGAACCGGACGGTTGATCAAAAACAAAGACCATCACTGTGCAAATTATATAGGAAAATCGGATGATTTTTTCGTAAAATTTTATGAATTTTTTAAAATTTTGACTCCTAACTCTCTACAAATTAGGGATACTTGATTATATATATTCAGGACTCATCCTAGAACGAAATTCGTCCCTTCTTCTCTTTTCAGAACTCTCAATGGCTTTCGAAGATGATTCCACAATCTTCATACTCTAATTCTGTGCATTCGCGGACTCCATCAATAGGATCAAATTGATCCATATGGACAGAATGTTCAAAATGAAATATGTGATGAGCCTGAGGAGCGTGATGATTCATGAAGACATTCTTCGTACTGCTTGCAAATTCTGGGATGTTGAAGATCATAGTTTTCACTTTCGGTCTGATCGAACTCTGCCCCACTTTTAGAGAATTCTATGCCCTGGTAGATATCCCAACCAATCCTCCAATTTTTGTTTCGACCATTCAAGATGGTGATGTCAAGTCCCTCAAAACTTTATTGAAGGTCCTAATGGAGCGTGCCCTATCTTTCATTCGAGGTGATGGTATTCAACTCTCTCCCCTGATAGAATATTTTTCTATCAAGCCTACTGGTCGCGATGAGAAATATTCCCATGGTCGATTGTCCACCCTGGAATTATGCTTGGTAGCCAAATATCTCACCTTTTCTGGCCCTGAGGTTGCTGAGGTGAAGCTAGCTGACATTCCGCTTCAAGTGTCCACCCGGGATAAAACCCTGATCCCCTTAGTGATTGCTGAAACTTTACTTGGCATTACCGATGTTCATAAAGATCGTAGTATTCCAGTCGAAGGTAGTTCTTTGCTTTTGTACATGTGGCTACTGGACCATATGTGCCTGATAGCCAAAGTTGCTACAGCAGGGTATAACCCCAGCGGTATCCATTCTCGACCTTTACTCTTTGAAGGTCATTCTGGCATAGACAAGTGGACTCACTTCTTCTGTGTACGAGAGTCCAAGGATATCCGTTGGTACTGTAAATAGTGGAGAGCTCATGGGCCTAATTTGAGAACAGCCGAATATTCCTGTGTTTATCCCTTCATATTGCGCTACACATTCTTCTACTTTTCATGTCGGCTCGTGAGGCATATTGGTTATGAGTAGGTGATTCCAAAATTCTATGGGGAATTCGTAGTGGAACAAGCCCTTAGTCCTTCCATAATCGAGGCTGTTTTACAAGGCTGGGGTTCTCCGCCTTATACCCAAAGATCCATTAAATATAGGCTATTCATTACCGATATATAGCCAGTTTCTTCTTTGTTGCCTAATGCATACATGTGTTGGATTTGGCCCCCTGTTCGTGAAAAGGTGTTAGCTTTAGAGAGCAAAAAGAGGGCGTAGCTAAAATGGGACTTCCCGAGTGCTTATGAGATACAATCTTTTGAACAAGCCAATGGGGAAGCTCGTGCTGCTATCGGATTAGGCCCGAAGATGTCTGAGTCCGACAAGTCTTCTCAGAACATAATACAAATTTTATGTCATCCTCAGGTTAAAAGCAAAGTTCAGGTCATTTGGATTAGGCGGTCTTGGATTGGTTCCCATATGTTCGTGGAGAAGTTTGGTGCTGATGAGAATCCGATACGGTCCTTACATATGGACGAGCCCCAGCGACATCCCACTTTGTTGCTGAAGGAGAAGCCACCTATGAGGGATCCGACTATCAAAGTTACTCAGAACCAGAAGGTCGGTGTCGATGCTTATCTCGAGGGTTAGTTTGACAAGCATGGTAATAAAGACAAATAAAAACTAGGGCAAAGGCCCACTTTTTCGGTGGATGAATTGGAGGATGTCATTCTTATATCTTAGAGGCCGGTTTATAAGAAAAGTATGGAGGCATGGAAATCAGCCTTGAATGGTGAGGAGAGTCCAGCTATGAAGATTTTTAAATAGATGTTGGTCGATATCCCATAGATTGCTGATAAGATTTAGAATTTTCTTGCCCTAACTTTTGCCTAGGCTGCCTTTGCAGGATTTTTGTCCTAGCAGGCATTTTTATTATTTTTCTTTGCCCTAACTTTTGCATAGGCCGCCATTTATAGGCTTTTCTTCCTAGTGGGCATTTTTATTTTTTTAAAAATGTATTCAGTGTTTTAGCTAGTGGAATACAAGATTTTTATCAAAATTTGACCGCACACGAGGTAACTTTACGAGCTGCCTACGTATCTCCATCTATGTGTTACATTAATTTGTGTGTGCTACAAAATGTTCTTGAAACAAGGAGGATCAGGTCATTCGTACTTCAATTACAAAAGTTCACTCAGGCATAATATTTCTTTAGTCGATCTAGATTGACTAACTGTGACAATTCAATTCCGTCTAAATCGACTAATAGTGTTGCATCCCCAGTCATGATTTGCTTGATCATATAGGGACCTGACCACTTGGGTTCAAATTTTCCTTGCAGTTTCCAAATTTGTTCAATGTTCTCCTTTAACACCAAATCTCCTTCTTTCAACCCGCGTCCCTTCGCTCTTTTATTGAATGCTCGGGTGATTCGCTTCTGGTAACCTTGAACATGATAGAGCGCCTTCAACCATTTCTCATATGCTAATGCCAATTCTTCAAATATGTGTCTCACCCACTCCTCATGACTATCTGGTACCCTGACAGAGTTGACTTCTAATTCTACTAGGAGTATGACCTCCATACTATAGAGTAATGAATATGGGGTAGCCCCGGTTGACGTTTTCACCACGTCTTATAACCCCAGAGGGCGGAGGGAAGCTTGATTGGCCAACTTCTACATGAATCTATAATTTTACCCAATATGCTCTTATAGTTTTTATTGGCAGCCTCGACAACCGCATTGGTCTATGGTTGGTACGACGACGAATGATGTTGGATGGTATAATATTCCTTAACTAGGTTTGAGACTTCTCCTTTGAAATGTAGCCCATTGTCTGAGATTAACTCCCAGGGTACTCCATATCGCCAAATGATATTGATTCGAATAAACTGAGCCACCTTCCTGGCATTGAACACGGCATACAAAGAGGCTTCCACCCACTTCATGAAATAATCTATGGCTACCAATATGATTTATGTCCATTAGAAGCCTTGGGACTGATCTTCCATATCACATCTACTCCGGAAACTGAGAACGGCCAAGGGGAGGTCATGTTGTATAACTCTAAGGGAGGAAGATGTTGTAAATTGGCGTACACCTGACATTTATGACACCTCCTCACATACTCGACACAATCTCGTTCCATATTATTCGAATAGTATCCCTACTAGAGGACCTTCTTTGCCAGCATCCGCCTGTTCATGTGCGGTTCACACTCTCCTGTATGTATATCTTCCATGATTTGGCTACTCTCTCTCTCGGTTATACACAACAGGTGTACCTGATTATAATGTCTCTTATACAATCTCCGGTCACACATGATGAACTGTGCTGCCCACCTTCTCAAAGCTACTCGGTCTTTCGTGAATAACCCTTCAGGATATTTTCTGTCTCAGATGAGATTCTGTCTATCAGTGTACCAGGGCTCTACTATCCCATCTTCTTTTACCGGAGCTATCATGAAGAAATAGGATGGTCGGTCTCTCTGTATGACAAACATCTCTACCTCCTATCCGTCGGGCATGTCAACAATTGAGTCAAGGGTGGCTAGGGCATTGGAAACATTGTTCTTGGCTCGGGGTAGGTAATGGAATTCTACATCTTCAAACTGGTCTACAAATTTCTCCAAGTGGGCATGATATGTTTATAAGCGCTCATCTCTAATTCTCCACAAACCCTAGATTTGGTATATGATCAAGGCTGAATCTCCATACACTATAGTCTTTTGAACTCCTAGGTTTAAGGCTATCTGTAATCCAATGATACAAGCTTCGTATTTGACAATGTTGTTAGTACCATCGAAAGTCAGCTTGATAGCTATAGATGAATTGGCTCCATCAGGTGAGATCGACAATATCCACACTCCAAAACCCTTACTATTTTCTGCTCCGTCAAAGTACAACTGCCACCTTATCTCTGTTTCCATAATGCAAACTCCTTCATCTGAGAACTTCGCCTCTCATCGACTGGTATCGTTCGTCTGATAATCGGCTAACATGTCGGCCATGACCTTTCTTTTAATTGACTTTGTGTAACATAGGTAATATCAAATTCGTACAACACCAAAAGCCATTTGGCTGTACGATTAGACATGATAGGCTTCTCAAGTAGGTACTTCATGGGGTCCATTCACAAGACTCGCCCTAAGCTAATTTTTATTATTTTTGGCATGAACACAACAGGGGTCAAGTGGCCTACGTATCCGATTGGACTAATCGAATCAAAACCACTGTAGTTCGACACTGGTCCTACGGGAAATATTCTACAATTTGAACCTAGACTTAGACAAAGAAATAAGAATTTTTTTTATTTTTATAAATGAAACGTGACTATGGGAAATGGGAGACAATCTATATGATTTATACCCTAAGAAAACTGGTGAAAGTTACCTCGCAATACTGCTTGTCTTAAAGACTCGGGGATGTTCTCTGTGGTATCCACGATACAAATAACAAAGCGACATTTTTAAAGTGATCTGAATGGATAAGATTCTCGAGAGAGAGGCTTGACGTCACTTCACTAGGAAATGGCGTGCAAACTCTAGAGAGAATAAGCTCAAAGACCGACCCCTGAAAATGATGTCAATACCCCTTTTATAGTGCTCTAGGTCACAGAATCTGATAAGATTAGCAATGTCAATCGTGTGGCTGGTGATAAGTCGGGATAAGTGATAAAATCGTTAATTGACAAAAGTCAACTAACCGGCCGGTTCACCCCATATATTAAAAATATTTTTTCAGAATTTTGGGATATTATCTGACCCTAATTTCAATAATTATCTCTTAAATCACAAATGGGATGTACTAGATTCAGGATAAGTCATTTTTTAACCAATAAATAGATTTATGTAATCTTTATATCAAGGATAAGTTATGGATTATTTTCCTAAATCATCTAGACAAACTTCATCAATGAGAATAATCTAGACCACGGACCGGACTTGACCTACATGGACTGGACCAATGCAATGGACTGGACTAACAGACTGAACTAGACTGGACATGTAATGGACTGGATTGGACTGGATAATTAAACTAAACTCAATTAATTAAATAAAGCTGGACTGGATTAACTATTTAAATTATATCACTAAGCTCATACTCAATAATGCATATTAATTAACAACGAAGTCTATTATTTAATTAATCAAAAATACCTACCAAAATGGGGAGTCCACACAGGGAAAAAGGTAGAAGTTGAGGGACGAAGAGATGGTGAATCCTCCTTGGGTAGTTGACCAGAGCCCGAAGGCACTGCTTCACTGTCATGAGTAGCAGGATTTTAGCCCAGAAGCTTAAGGAGAATATTAGACCCATATAAATTAATTAATAGGTGAGTTGGGTTTATGAGGGTCCATATTCGAAGTGGGTTTAAAAAGCCAGTCCAAATTAGGTGAAGCCTGAGAAGGAGTACAAGGCTCAGTCTCCACCCCTTTTCCTTTATCAGACTTAAAGTTCTCGTCCAAGAACGGCCCAGACAAACATATACCTAAGTCACGTACCACTGGCCCAAAAATAAATTCAGCCCAACCCTTACCTAAGGCCTGTCGGTCTCTCTCAAAATCTTGTCCAACTGAAGAACTTCAAGTGCCACGTGTGATGCCAACTAATCATAAGTAGTTCAGGTGTCAATGGGGGCTGAAGAGCAAGATACGCTAGCACTTGACACTGCTACCGAGGAGACTTCAGAACTTGTGACACCGAGTGGATTGAAAAATTCGCCGGAGACAGCCGAAACAAACCTAGAAGGAGCCCAAATCTGAAGATTTTAAAATTTTCGGCGAGTGAATGGGCACTGAATTTCCCCCAACAAATGACTTTACCCTAGAAGTAAGGATGTCTGAAGTGTCACTAATAACCTCCATAAATATAGCATCCAAATGATCATCTTCATTCTCAACTTGTACACCATCTAGAACAATTCGAGTGGTTTAATTACAATGTGAGTTAGTAAAAGCTCGGAGTCTCCGTGAAAATAAAGCTCCGTGAGTCTTATAAAATATTCGGGAATCCCCCGGTCGAGTACAGGGTATTCCTCAACTACATGCCCACAGTGCTCTAGTACAGGGTATTCCTCAACATTAGATGAAACTATGCTTGAGGTAGCCCTTGACCTAAGAAGACTCAAAGACTAACAGGAGGGGGAAAGGTGGGAAGAAACAGAAGAGAGGGAGAAAACAAGGGAGTCGCACACACTATCGCCCTCTAAGGATGAGAAGACTCGGACGAAGTCTATTTTTATGTTAACTGTTGGTTTCCATAACTGGTGTTTTTTCACCTTCCAAATTTTTAGTACTTTTTTTGATTTGGTTTTTTAAGATAGACTTTCCTCATCTATGTATCTGTATAATTGGAAATGGAAGGAGAACAATAAATTTCCCCTAAGAATGATTAAGCCAACTCCTAACCGACATTATTTATGTGAGGGGGATAACATGAAGAACAGTCGTTCAATTCCCAAGTCGTTACTGAAGTTGGCACCGAGCAGTGGTGAAGAATGTAACATGAATGAACGTGTTAGCGGGGCAACAAACTACTTTTGTGCTTATATTCTCCCCTATTGAATTACTAGAAGCTGATTTCCTCAACGGATGCAAAATGTATAGAACAAACTATGAAGGGGGTGGGAGATTTGAAGTTCCCAAAACTTATCTATATGCATTAGAAAAAGTAAGTGTTTTTTTTAAGGACTACGAAAATAGAGGGATGAAGTATCAGAGGCAGAACTTCACTTTCAATATGTACTTTCATAAAGACAATACGTCTCATCTCTCTCACAACTTGCCTTTTTTCCCACTTTCAAATATTGATAGAAACAAAAACAGACACAAATCTGCATTTGAACCGTCTATCGAGGTACTGAAGTTAGGGATTAGGGATCTCATCCAAGGGGAGCGCTTCCGACTTGTATTCTACAAGCCCCTGACACCTCTCCTTCTTCTCCTATCTATATCTATAAATGTACTATATATAAAGAGAATACTCCATTTGGTGTAACACCACTTTCGGTGTTACACAATTTCCTATCTAAATTTTTTACATGTGGCATTAAAAGATAAATTCAAATAGAAAAAAGCGGAGAAAAAGTAGAGAGAGAGAGAGAGAGAGAGGAAAAAATTGTCTTCATAATCCCACAATTTAGTGCAATGCTTTCATCTTTCTTTCAAGGCTTCAGAGTACATGACAAGTTTTAAGAACAAGAGAATAATTATTTGTAATTTCTGTATTTTTTTTAATTTGTTGTTTCTTTGAATATCGATAACTTGCGATTCATCTTTGTAGATAATTTGGAAAAATAAGACCCTGTTTGTTTCACGAAAAATGCTTCACAGAAAATGCTTTCCGGAAAACGCTTTCCAGAATATGCTTTCCGGAAAATAGCATTTCCTGAAAATATTTTCATGAATTTCATTTTTTGTTGTTTGGGTGTCGTACAATGATACAAATATTTATACCAAAAAAAAGATATATTTTTCATTGTTTGGGCATTGTTGTGTGTGTGGGTGAGTGGGAGGGTGTGTGTGTAAGTAGTGGGTGGGTGGATGTGTGGTGTGTGGGGGTGAGGGGTGTGCGTGTGTTGGTGTGTGTGTGTGTGTGTGTGTGTAGGGGGGTGGGTGGGGTGGCGGGCGTGCGTGTGGGTGGGTGTGTGTGTGTGGGCGGGTGGGTGGGTGGGTGGGTGGGTGAGGGGTGTGTGTGTGTGGGTGGGTGGGTGGGTGGGTGTGTGTGTGGGTGGGTGTCTTTAGTGGTCCGAAAAATGACTTACGAAATTTTAATCGCTTAGTGGTTTTTCGACATTTTGTTCTTCAAAATAAGTGTGATTGGAAATCATTTTCCATTGAAAAATCTTATGCATGCACCAAACACCGAAAAATGCGGAAAATATTTTTCGGAAAATGATTTCCATGCACCAAACACTGAAAAATGCGGAAAACTTTTTCCGGAAAACAATTTCAGTGAAACAAACAAGGCCTTTGAGATTGCATCGTTTATGCAAGGATTGCAATTATTATTGCTAGAGAAAATGATAACAAATTCACATATCTACAAGAACAATTACCTTTTAAAAATTCACATATTTGATCCACACGCATCGCGTGTGCCACAGAGCTAGTTTGTTCTACATGCCACAACAAAGCATAGCATTTCTTGTAAGTTTTAACTCTTTTTACATGCATTGCCAGATGCCATTTCTTTGACATGCCTTCCGCCCGGCAACAGGTCGGGAGTTAGTTTGCAAACCATGGACAGGAGGTCAGGTCACTCTCGTCTGATTGAGCTGATAATCTTACAATAAATCTCGTGAAATTTTGGTCACCGTATTAGAAATTTGGGGTCTAAGTGTACTTTCATGACAAAGATACCAAGTCAGGCAGTCCTGCGGGATTTTGTGAAGACAACCATTTGAGAATTTCATTGACTTAAACAGAGACAAATATCAAGTAATCGGGTTTACGATTACACCATAAACAAGCAGAACTTCGTTCACGTCACTCGCTCCATTGTACTCTTTGAATGTAGCATCATTATAAGTTGACGTCTAAAATTCATCTTTGCATATGCGGTTACGTTTTTCTGTAACCCACGCATTTGCCTCGATGTGTAGAATATCTTCTGTTGAAGACAAAAAAATCCTACTAGTTTCATGAAAACCAGAAACAGGATTCAACGTATTATTAGCTCAGAATACTGTCCCCAGCAAACAGCAACAAAGTAAGATTTCACAACACTAGCCAAAAATGGAGATAATCAGACTCCATAACAATTAAGGTGGCCTTTGTAACATCAGCTCTATAAAGTGAACCAAAAGAGAACATGTTTCATCAAGCTGAAGAGGCTTAAAAACCGCCGTACATAATTGAGTCCGCCCCAAGTTTACAAAGGGTCACAGTAGAGGAGCCAAACCCATAGAAAACAGAAGTTCCATGGTTCTTACAACTAGTAACTGAGAAAAGACTAAAGCAAAACGAATGGAGGATCACACTCAATCCTGCCAAAACTTTCAATTAATAACGACCAACTCAACATCATACACCAGCCATGAACCCTCTGCTACACCCTCACCGGTTCCTCGACATAAATAGCTGCATCACCGCGATCATAGTTGTGTTATGCAACAAAATTCATAAGCAGACAAATGAAAAATAGAATTTGGATCTAAAATGTCAAGCAAAAACTTTAATATACCCCATGGATGGTGGAACTGTCAGTCTTCTCTTATCACCAACTCGCATACCTGTTATTCATGGCAGATGAGGTTATGAGTAGAACAGCATGTGCAAATAACAACTTTACTGGACCCAACATTACCACAGAAAGTACATATCCTTAAGGTAATTACCATCTACACCAACATTCCATCCTTCAGGAACTTTCTCATCACCTGCATGAAGCGTATATAGAGCATCAAAATAGGTTACGTAACGTAAACTATCTTTGTAAAGTATGATGTTTTCCCAGTGATGGTACCTAGCCGGAACTTGTAGGGAGCTTTCCCAATATTTGAGTCGATTACTCTTCCATTCTCCTTCAACTTGCAAATGTAGTGAAGCTTGACCTGCACTCCAAATCGAATAAAAAGAAAAGTGCACACAAGTTAACTACACCATCAAGTATAGGTACATGGCCTTAATGAGCAAATTCACGAATAATCATCCAAGACAATGAACGGACCGATGCAAAATGAAATTCACCTTTTTTCCAGGACTAGCAAATTTTCCATCACAGTTACCCAATTCTAGCACTTCGATAATCAATCCACTTGACAAGGTAGATGATTTGGCATCCACATTCTTGACCTCGTGCTCCTGTTTAGATCTGTTACATCCTTCCTTCGATGAGACATGTTCCTCATTCTCCTGGAATTTACTTTTGAATTTTTTGTTCTTTTTAGTCTTCCTAGCCTTCTCCTTTTCTGACGGATGCCCATTAGCTAATTTGTCAGAATCAGTCAAAATAATCCTGCATGCATTAGAAGTTTATTTGCAAAAGAACAAAAACTAATGGACAACTAGTAGCAGCCAAAAAATTACTCTTTATAAAGCAAAGAAACCTTGTGACCTAAAAAAAAAACAAGATAGGCAAGAATACTTTATAAAATGTAGCCCAATTAAGGTAGGAAAAATTAAAAATAAAGTGGGAAATAGTCTTCTTAATTTCAACTAAGCATCGTTAATCCCCGTCCAGTAGACATTTTGCTTCAGAATGGAATCATAGCATCTACAAAAATTGTGCTCAGAGCAGGGACTTCGTTTTAATATCTCAAAAGGAGTAAAGGATACTCACTTATCAGGGCCTGGCTTATGGTCCTTGCCCATGTTTTCAACCCTCACTTCATCTTTCTTGGCTTGATCCTCTTTGAGGACATCACTCAGGTTATTAGCTTCCTGAAGCTCCGCAGCCCATTCTTTTCTTCTCTTTGCTCTTGGACCATCTTCAGAACCCTCTTTCATATTAGGTAGCTCAGAATCATATGGAAGGCCAATTTCCCCGCTTAGTATAGATATAAAGATTATCAAAACAGTGAATCAGCAAAAGAACCGTTCATGTATCCTAATACTGCATTCCATGCTTATATTTACTATACACCAGATTTAATAGGTTAGCCAGAAACACAAATCTCACCTATTTTCAGTTTGCTTCTCATCAAGTTTCCTTCTCATGAGCATAAAACCCTGTTCCTCGGCTTGCTGGGCTTTTGAATGTCGTTTTCTTTTTCTATTTGGCTTAATGATGCTTTCCAGGGCAGGCGCACTGCTTGAGCAGATGATATTAAATAAAATAAGTGAAGATACCACACAAAAGATTTAACGAGTTCATACTTTGGTAGGAACACAACAATACAAGCAGGCAAGGAGTCAACAGCATACTCACTTATCAGTAGTTGGCTCATGATGTTGTCCATGACTGATTTGCAGATCGTGGCCAATGCTTTGCTGGGCTAGTAGCTCACCATTGCTGTGGTTATCAATATCAGCAGCGAGAGTTTCCTCCTCAGAAGTTTGTTTCTGAGGCTTCATCCTGCTTCCATTAGAAGCATTTTTGTCAGATCGCAGTTAAGTTCAGTTATTTACAGGTGTCTGGGGCGAAGTATGAAATTAACTTGCGGTCGGTAGTGCATCAAGTGTAAAGAAAAAATTACAAATAATCAGTCGTTGCAGTAAGCACAAATATATACTCGACGGAACCTTAAGGTCGGGGGTGATTGGACTACAATATACCATACACTTGGAAGGAACAAGCTTGTAAGATTATAGCATGTGCCTCGTACATAGGTATGCGAGCAGGAGCAAAAAGGCACTGGAGGGGTCTATCGTTCTGTCCAGTCCAGACCATAGGAAACCACCTAATCTTTTTCTCTCAAGGCATTTTTGAACCAACTCAGTTCCACACAAGCATGAACACATTCAAGGTCTTTGCGAAAAACTGGTGGTTATTTAACTGCCAAAGAAAAATCGGATTACATAAATCACCTTTTTGGGTCATCATCAATGACCAAAGCATCGACTTTTCCCTTTGATTCAGTGACAAGAGAGTCAGTGTCTTCTGTATCATCTTTCACCAATTTGTTTCTCATCCCAGATGGGGACTCCTCTGCAGCGGCTATCTGCACCATCTTTTCGATTAGGTGTGAAATTGGAAAGTTGTCCTCGTCGTCACTTTCTGGGATACCCCTAGAAGTGTTCGCAATATTTAGCTGTGTTGAACTAGTATCATCATCAGATTCAACTGATATATATCTTTTCCTAAGTCTTTTAAATCTGCCTTTTCTATCGTGTGGCTTCTGGATCTCCTCAGCCTCATCGTCGTCTGCTTGAATAAAATTCAACAAACATAAACTTCAGAAAAAATTTCTGCTTAAACTTAATTTTATACTGCTCAAACAATTTCAAACAAGTAAAACATGACAAAAAGCAAAGACATAACGAAAAGAGAAAATAGGTATGAAGTATGAACAAATCAGATCTGGCTGCACTTCATCTGACAGGATAGACTCAATTACAACTCTAAACTGAGCATCCACCACAATCATATGAACAGAAGTGAACTCCTTATGGATCCATCGACTTCCTCAATCCCAGGTTATCACATGTTTTGAAAATCACTGCAGTCAACTAAAGAAATGACTTTAGTGTATTAAGTAATTGCACAAGGCTTCGTCAGAAGGTAATAGAGTTAGTATTATTAGGTAAACCACAAGTAGCATAGTGAAGCAAACACGACTTAATTTGGCTATCACATGCTTTGAATATCCCTCATACTACATGTTGTTCCCAGACTAATTTATTTCAAGATCGTTATACATATTGAAGCAAGTAGGGAGCAGAAACACGAAAACTGCAAGCATGTACCTCCACTACTAGAAATTGGAGATCGTGACAATGTTTCTGGATCACCGTCATTAATAAAACTATCCTCGTATTCATCTTCATCAGTACTGTGATTAGATTCCTCCGATTCCGTGTTTGCTATATCCACTCCATATGATTCCCTTAGGCCTCATAGTTAAGGAAACTAGAAAAGCATCCCACAGCTTTCCTAGAATGACTAAACATAACAAAGCAGCACTTCTTTACAAAACTGGGAAATTATGGGAAAGACATTCTTTACAATAGAATGAATGCAACATGCATTTCAGATTAACAGCATACACATGAACTATAAGTGGTGATGGTAATTTCTTTAATTAAATGCTAAAATGAGAAAGACGCGCAAAAATTTGAAATAGGAAATCATAAGACACTCAAATCATGATCTATCATCAAAGGCGATGCTAGAAAAGAAACGAATCCTGAATGTACGCAGTATGGCAACTATCTGAAGGATACGACTCATCCTCTTGATTGAGACGCCGACCATTATCCAAATAATAACCAGTTAGGAAAACAGCCCGAGGACCAACAACAGAAAACACAACTTGATTGGCCTCCGCGAATTCCAAATCCAACTTGCACGACTCGGTCTTATCAGGCAATAGAACACATAGAAGTACAGGACTCTTGTCTCCTACATTACACTGAAGGAAAGTCTTCTTCTGCAAAGAGCCAGGCGCCAATGTCGCCTAAGCAATCATATAAAGCAGATGCTATCAAACAACACCAACACAACAAACGGATTCAAAACAAAGTCCCCTTAAATTTTTACCCAAGTTTGAATATCAACCCCCGCCTTCATTTCCCTCATTTGACATGTCAAATAGGGCCTCCATTTCATAATTTTTGCCCCCTTTGATATTTGCTATTCTATGGAGAGAAAAAAAAATCTGAACATCAAAAAATTGAACCGAAATTGTGTAGCAACCATAAATTAAATGAATGAATGAATGGGGCTAAGTTGTTATAATCTGTTTTAAAGATTTGCAAAATCCGAAGGGAACAAAGCTAATGAGATGGAGGGAGTAGTAATTGCTAAACGGTAAAAGGGGCTCTACTTTTGGAACGGTTACATAGTAGATATTTGAAAATAAGCCCAAGAACGAGAAACCCATAAAACAAATACCTGTGAAACGTGTAGCCTTCCACGCACCGGATCAAATGAATGAGTATATGGCTTTCCAGGTTTGACTTCAGTTCCTAATAAAGAGGTAAACAACCATAGGACTGTTAATAGGCGTACACCATTAACACTGGAACTACAGATTACGTGAGCGCGTGTGTGTCTGTGAGGAAATACATTAAGCAAGAAATAGGGAGAAGGAGAAAGAGGTAACCCCAGAAAGCCATTGCTGCTCAGAAGTGTTGTTTTCTTTTTGATAGTCTAAAACCCTAGGAATTTGTATGCATATATAGGCGTGGAGATTGAGAGCAGCTCGATCTTTTGCGTGTGGGGGTGTGCTGTGCAGGCAGCTTTGCGCGGGAGTTTGAAACAAGTTCTTCATCTTCTTTCATCCTCCGACCCTTGAGTTTCAATAAGCGGGTTGGCTGGCAGCTGCCCACAAATCATTATTATGGCCCCCAAAAACAGACTTAACATCGGTATTGTGGATCGTTAAGTGCATGGTCATGAACTCTTTCATTGACACTGGCACTTACCTCACCACCAGAATGCCCTATCATACTCTTCCCCATTGCAAGTAATCACCTGGTCTTTCTGAATGTGAACTATCTTTTGACGGTTGATATTTACATATTTTTAGCAGTAGAAATTAAAAGTTTTAAAGTTTCAGGTACAAACCTCATTTTTAATTTTAATACAACATAAGTACGTGTGAGTGTGATGCTTCCCACGGCACGATTAAGAAAATGTTGCTCCTCGTGTGAAGGAATTTAAATGATTAAATTAAAATAAAAACAAAGTATGTTTACATGATTAGCAAAGTTGGAAGGTACCCCGTGATCACTTACGTATGTAGCGTGGCACTTGACTTCCCCACATGCAATCTATATCTATCTACATGATATCTACATCTACATAATATATAATAAACGAAGTGAGAAAGACAATAATAACTTATTTGCGCGACACATCCTCTCTTCTTTATATGAAACATCGTCATATTATGTTTTCAACGTGAAATAAACTTATAAATACTATAAATTAAATAAGATAGTGTCACTAAACATCTCCAATATTATCTTCCTTTTTATCATAATTATTATTATATACTAAATAAGATAGAGTCACTAAACATCGTCATATAAGTATGCTATAAGTTTGGGACAAATAGCAGACTTATAATATGTGGAAAGTAAAGTCAACCTTTTAAACTTAAATTTCTTTTAAACTATACTTTATCAATGTACTTACATATCAAGTATTATTTTTTACTATTAATACCTCAAAAGGACACCAAAAAAAGGACACATTTTTGCGGATTGAACGTCCTCACGTATGGATTTCACACAAATTAGAAAAGGAGATATACAAAAACTTATTTGATATTATTTTATCATTTAATAAAATAAGTGAATAACTTACTTGAAGTAAGGAGATGTCTATAAGTCCTCTAAATTTGTACTTAATCATTATTAACACCTATGAGGATATTTATAGTCATTAGCACCTTAAAAGCTCTTTAAACCTAAAGCATAGAATTTATATATAAGCATTAAAAATTAAAATGGATATGTAAAAAGTACCACCCTTTTTTATCATAATAATTATTATATTTACTAATTAGGATTTATGTTAATAGCAGGACTATTCAACTATTCTAAATGATAAGCACATAGTCATTTGAAATGAAGCTTGGCGATGTAAACCAAAAACTTAAAGAACGCAAATATCTAGCAACGGTACATTAACACAATCTACTCATTGTTCTTGAAACTTACAGTTCAAAGAAACTAAAGGAAACATATATACGTATGCAAATATTACGTAACAATTGCATGACCATCTAATCAAGACGTCAATTTTTTTTTAAAAGGGCTAATTACACCTATGTCCCTGAGGTTTGGGGGTAATTACACCTATGTCCACAAAGTTTCAAAATGTAACACTTATGTCCATCGACAAACGGAACCCAAAAAATCTTAACGGTTTTAATGAAAAGACTGGATTGCCCCTGAGTGAGAACCTTATTTTTTTTAATGCCATTACTATTATTTCATCTTTACTTTACTCTTAACCCCCAACCCCCCCCCCCCCCTCATCTGCATCCCCCTTCCCCGTCCCCCTTCTTCCTCCCCTTCCCCGGCGCTGCACCCCTTCCCCGGCGCTGCACCCCTTCTTCCTCCCCTTCCCCGCGCTGCTCCCCTTCCCCAGCGCTGCACCCCTTCTTCCTCCCCTTCCCCGGCGCTGCTCCCCTTCCCCGGCGCTGCACCCCTTCTTCCTCCCCCTTCCCCGTCACCCACCAGCCCCTTCTTCCTCCCCTTCCCCGGCGCTGCACCCCTTCTTCCTCCCCCTTCCCTGTCACCCACCAGCCCCTTCTTCCTCCCCTTCCCCGGCGCCGCACCCCATCTGCCTCCCCCTTCCTCGTCACCCCGTCACCGCCTACCTCCCCCTTCCCCGTCACCGCCCACCCCGGATCAGCAACTGTGGGAAGGACAGCGACAGTGGAGATCTGCAACTATGGGAGATCTGCGGGAAGGGCAGCGACGGGCTTGGCTTACTGGCGACATGGGTCGAGGGAGGGAGTTGGGCTGCCGGCGGCAAGATTCCAGAACCCTAACTTTCAGAACCCTAATTTCAAAATTAGGGTTCTGAAACCCTAATTGCAAAATTAGGGTTCTGAAACCCTAATTTTAAGGTTTCAAAACCCTAACTTTTAAATTAGGGTTGATTTTGAAACCCTAATTAAATAATTTGGACATTTTAAATGCTTAATTTAAATATTATGTTCAAACGCTAATTTTAAAGTAAGATTTGTTATCCTAATGTAAGATTGAAAAAATGTATTCAAGATATATTGTACAAGGGCAATATTGTCATTTTTAAAATACAAAATGATGAACAGTATATTTTTTGGATGGAACCCTAACGGATGGACACGGGTGATACATTTGAAACATTTTTGGTCACGGAATGTTACATTTTGAAACTTTGTGGACATGAGTGTAATTACCCCCAAACCTCAGGGACATAGGTGTAATTAGCCCTTTTTAAAATGTGTATGAGACGAATAAGTATTCTGCTGGATATCATGTTTGTATCTTAATAAGTGGGTGACTAATTTCTTCAAACAATGATTCATGAAGAAGATAAGAATGGACTATGACATTTACAATTCCAAAGATAAATAACAGGGCAAATTACACCTATATCCCTGAGGTTTAGGGGTAATTACAGCCAAGGACAATAGTTTGGACAAATTACACTTATGTCCATTGACCAAACGGAATCTTAAAAACCCTAACGGTTTTAATGAAAAGACTTTCTTACCCCTGAGTTGGAACCTTATTTATTTTTCAATGCCATTATTTCATCTTCTTATTTTTAATGCCATTAATGTCATTACTCCCCCCCCCCACCCCACCCCCAAGCCCATTCGGCCATTTCTGTCTCAACACCATCGACAGCACCCCTTCGCCTGTCGCCGCACCCTTCCCTTTCCCCTTCCCCTTCCCCTTCCCCGTCGCCCCCACCCTCCCCCTTCCCTTTTCCCGTCGCCAACGTCGCCTTCCCTCGAGATGGCATCGGTGATAAATCCCGGGCGGTGGTGGCAGCTGCGAGATGGTTACGACGCTGAGGCGTTGGTGACGGAGCTCGGTGAAGGAGCGTGGGGCTGCTGATCGGAGTTGCTGGCCGACGACGGGCTACTGACCGGACGGTTGCAGTGGTAATGGCACGGTCGCATCGGCGCGATGCTCGCAGAGGCAGGATGAAGGGGCATTTCGGTGAAGGCGCGGGGAACGGAGTTAGTCGCCGGCAACCACGTGTGCTGCCGGTAGTGGGGCTGCCATGGCGTGTAAGAGGGAAGGGACTACCGGCGTGGGGCAAGGGGAGGGGGCTGTCGGCGTGGGGCGAGGGGAAGGGGCTGCCAGCGTGGGGCGAGGGGAAGGGGCTGCCGGCGAGTTAGCCGGGGAAGACAAAATAATTATTCTAAAAACCTTAATCCAAAAATCCTTAATCCTAATTTGAACATTTAAACTATTATATTGGATATTTTTCAAGAAAACCCTAATTTACAAATTAGGGTTTCAAGAAAATCCTAATTTGCAGATTAGGGTTTCAGGAAAATCCTAATTTGCAAATTAGGGTTTCAAGAATATCCTAAAACTGAAACTGATAAATAAATCATATATAATAATAGATAGATATTTTTTAATATATACAGTACAAGGGGTAGTATCGTCATTTTAAAAATACATATTGATGACATCATACAAAAGTACAATTTTTGGATGGAACCCTAACGGATGGACACGGCTGATACATTTTAAAAGTGTTTGGTCACGGAATGTTACATTTTGAAACTCGTTGTCCTTGACTGTAATTATACCCTAACCTCAGGGATATAAGGGTAATTTGCCCAAAAGAAAAGCTATAGGTTGGACCACTAAAAGAGCTTAATAGTACTATAACCTTGACAAATTATTTGAAGTTGTTACAAATAAAGTATTAAAAACTTCTTACCAACAATTATAGTTTTAGCAAAAGTAGATATATATTTTTTCATAAGATGCTAATCTCTTTTTGCTTTATGAAATGTTGTATGCGTTAATACACATTTTACAGCTTCTTAACTGACTCGAGCTTGACTTGGTATTCTGAGTTATAATATATAATAAATGAGACGAAAAACGCAACGATAACTTCTTTTCATAACACATCATTGTATTTTGTTGCTAACGTAATAGGAGTTACAAAATCTAATGCTAAACATATTAATATCACTAAAGATTTTCAAACATTATTTTGAACGGGGTCCTTAATTTTAAAATTAATTAAATATGCAAATATAGTAAACTATTAAACAGTAAGCCTTATGCAATTTGAAACCAATTCGATATATTTAAAATTTTTATAACCAATATAATAACCTATTATGACTTTAATTGAATATTATATATCGAAAAAGCTTTCTAACATTAAATAATCACTTGTAGTACAAAAATAACTTAAGGGATTTAACGAGAAAAGTTAGGTATTATTTTAAATTCATATTTAAGTTTTATAACCTTATGGTATATGGGCTATAGACAAATTATTTTTTTAGAAGATCCTTAATTTTATCGTTTGTTAATATTTTAAAGCACAATCAATATAATATAATATAATATCCTAGATAACATGAAAATAAAAATCTGCATATTTAAATTAAAGAAAAAAAATCACATATGAGATTTATAATATAACAATGAATTTGGTAATTATTTTTAAAAATGGCTTGTGCAATAGCAAGTTGATCTCAATATGTTCTGCATATTTTTATCGTGGAATTTACTTTTTTCTTTTTTGTATACTAGATAAACTTCTAATTTATGTTCAACTATATAGTTACCAAATCAAAATTAGCAAATATGCGCAAGGACATTGCTTATTGATATTATATCATGAGGGTTAATTTATTTTATTAAAAGAAAGTTCACTCCAAAAATAAAAGTGTCTATCTTTGATAAAATAATCATGAAATTTTAAAATTGTGAAATAGATTTTTTTTATTCAATTCAAAACTACTAAAATAAATGACTGTTAACAAAACTGTCATGTGCTTGGCATGGGTTACTGGGCTAGTAAATCTAATCAATGACCCATCCCTGGACGTGAATGTCATGGAAAAACATGCGATGGGTGTGCAACTAATGAATTATAGAACAATAAACTCAATAGAATAGGAGACTTAAAGTTGGGGGATGAAAATACTGCATACTTCCACAAAAAGATGCAACTCAATAAATCAAGTAACAAAATTTTGGCTATCAATACAGTGGATGGAAGGCATGTCACTGGGGCTAAAGAGGTGCATCAAGTAGCTATAGATCATTTTGCAAACTTCCTTGGTACTCATGTTCCCCATCACCACATTTCAAGAACTAGGCTGAATAGTTTCATTAAGAAGAAAGTGGATATACAGGATCAAATGGATTTATGCTCACCAATCCAAGAGAGGGAAGTAAAGGAGGCAATGTTTTCTTTCAAGAACAACAAAGCTCCTAGGCCAGATGGTTTTAGTGCTGAATTTTATCAACAAAATTGGGATATGGTAGGGAAAATAGTCACTCCTGCAGTTGTGGAGATGTTCAATAACAATGCAGGTATCAGGAATTTCAATAACACAGCTTTAACCTTGATTCCCAAAATCCCTTGCCCTAGTACCATGAAAGATTTTAGGCCTATAGCTTGCTGTAATGTAATCTATAAATGTGTTTCTAAAATCCTAAGTACTAGACTTAAGAAGGTGCTACCAAAGTTGATATCCCAAAGGCAGTCTGATTTGTGACTAACAAGAGTATTGTTGATAACATATTATTAATACAAGAATTAGTGAAAAATTATCACAAAAGTGGGGGTACTCCAAGGTTTGTGATGAAGGTGGATATTAAGAAGGCGTATGATTCTGGGGGATGGGAATTTTTGAAGACAGTAACAGAATGCATCCAGTTTCCTTCACAGTATGTAGCATGGATCATGCAACGTGTTACCACATCAAAATTCTCTATTAATCTCAATGGATGTATGGAAAGCTACTTTGCTAGTGCTAAAGGTCTAAGACAAAGAAACCCTATATCCCCCTATCTTTTTCTTTTAGTCATGGAAGTTATCTCTGGGATGATGGATGAATACTCTACAATGGAGACTTTCCACTTTCATCCTAAATGCAAGGAACTAAAAATTAGTCATATGTGTTTTGCTGATGACTTATTTTTTATTGCTCAAGCAAAAAGTGAAACTATGGAACTAATCAAAAAGGCATTAAAGGAATTTGAGGAGTCATCAGGCCTAGCACCTAATCTGGACAAGAGCTCTATATTTTTTGCTGGTGTTAATCAGAGGGAGGTATGACAGTTGATTGATATCATTGGAATACCTGCTGGGGATCTTCCTGTTACATATCTTGGGGTACCTCTTATCTCTACAAAGTTGCAGTATAAAGATTGCAAAGTGTTGGTAGAGAAGGTGACAAAGAAAATTAATAGCTGGGCAACTAAATACCTATCTTATGCAGGAAGAGTGCAACTAGCAATCACAGTGCTGCTCAGTATGCAAGTGTATTGGTGTAGTATTTTCATACTACCTAAGAAAATACTAAAGCAGATTGAAGCTAAAGTGAGACCTTTTTTATATGGACAGGAAAGGACAATGCAGGGCCTGGAGCAAAAGTTGTTTGGAAATAGGTATGTTTACCAAAAAAAAGGAAGAGGGATTGGGCATTAAAAGGATGGATGAATGGAATATAGCAGCAATGTGTAAATATCTATGGGATCTGGCCAGGAAAAAAGAATCTTTGTGGATCAAGTGGTGTCATATGTTTATAATAAAAGATAGACATATCTGGACATTTAAACCACTAGCAGTGATGTCTTGGACATGGACAAAGTTAATAAAGCTCAGAGACAAAGTGCAGCAATGGATAAAATATAAAGTAGGGGATGTCAGTTCAACTTGGTTATGGCAAGATGATTGGCTTCCAAATGGCATAATCATTGCTAGTTATGGGCAAAGAATTGTCTATGACTCTGGATTGAATATGAATTTAGAGGTCAAAGACATTATGCACAACAACACATGGAGACTACTAGCTATAAGATCAAGAGCTTTGCAGGGCCTGAAATCAGAACTTGAGACTTTGCCTGTACCAAACTCTCAAACTCAAGATACTCTCATATGGTCTTTAGACAACTTTGGACAATTTTCAATCAAATCTGCTTAGGAAGGAATCAGAACAAGGAAAAATACAGCTCCTTCGTGGAAATTATTGTGGTTTCCTGGACACATACCAAGATGCTCAATGATGCTATGATTGTTGTGCAATGGAGGATTAAGAACAAAAGCAAAGTTAAAAAGCTGGAAGATATTGCAAGATGACAAATGTGTGCTTTGTGCTACACAGGAAGAAACTGAAGATCATCTGTTCTGGAGATGCATATATGCTCAGGAGCTATGGGAGGTGGTCATGAATAAACTGCAGGTATCTCCACAAGTACAAACTTGGAATGAAATGCTACAATATGCATGCATCAAGTTCAGAGGAAAAAGTTTGAAAGCAAAACTATGTAAACTCCTTATTGCAGCTACATGCTATGGACTATGGCAGGAGAGGAATGTAAGAGTCTTTAAACAACAAACTGTGTCAGTACATAGATGCCTGGGGGTGATTCAACAATGGGTGAAATATAGGGCATTTAGTTGGGAAAAGGCACCTGCAACTTCAGTTAATCAAATGTTGTGTGAAGCTTGGGGTATTGATAAACAACTATTGTTAAAAGTGAGATAGTGTCTTGATGGCTGACAACATGAAGAGAGTTTGGTAGAAACTGGTAGGTTGTATATTGTAAAATTGTATATGAAGATAGTTAGTGAATTGTATAGTTGGCAAGAGGGAACAACCATGTACATATTTTGTTGAAAAGGAATGAAATAACTCACTGGCACCTTTACCAAAAAAAATAAAAAATTATAAGCAATACTGAATGATAAAACATAACAAAATAATAGTATATATTGAAAGTAATTTAGCATGCAAGTCTAGATAAAATTATGTAATTTAGAGCAATAAAGGGATATTAAGATAGCTGATCCGTGAGAGAGGTGACAAGGTCGATGTCTTAAAGACGTTATCGCCTCTATGAATGCAGTTTTTGATGGCAGATAAAATTTTCAAGATAAAATCAATTGACACAGCTATATCTTCTCCATTTGCACGTTCACAGGAACATGAGATGAACAAGCCACGATCATGTTGCCCAAATATAAAAAACATATGATAGACATATATGAAAAACATTATGCAAGGGTAAAATATAGTAGTATATTAGACATAGTAAAAAACGCAAAGTTTAGAAACTTAGGTCTTGCTTGAAAACCATTTCGTTTTCAGTTTTTTCTCCAGTTTTGTAAACTGGTGAAAACAAATACGCTTTTGACACACAGTTTTCATTTTTTTTCCTTCAGTTTTGAAAACCAAATTTCAAAACAGGGTTGTTTTTTAAAACACCCATTTTAGAGTTTTGAGTTTCCAATTTTGGTTTTTGTTTTGAGACCACCAAACCCCCCCCCCCCCCCCCCGCCACCGCTCACCACCATCGGCCACCACCCACCGGTGGTCACTACCGCCGGCCATCGCCACGCCCCACCATCGCTACCGCAATGACCACCAAAGAAAAAACTCAAAATAAAAACTGGATAATCAAACACCCACTTATTTTTGTAAAAAATAAAAACTAAACTGATTTTGGTTTTTGTTTTTTTTGAAAACAGAAAACCAAAATTAGAAGTGATTTCAAACAGACCCTTAGTATCTTCAAGTATCCTTTTATGTCTGACACTATGGTCCTATATACATGATCAATTATAATTATAATCTACTAATTAGACTAATTAAGTAAGCTTAAAAGCTTTGTAACTTATCAAATTATTGAAATGCCAAATAGTAAAGCATATTATATACTCTACAAATAATACGAGTTAATAATAGAAATTATTGCATTTTTAACTCATTTCATGATTTATATATGAGTAAAAACCATATAATTATAACTTGCAATACAATTAATTCTGTAAAGTGCATTTTATTTTATTAAAATTTTTCAGTAATCACCCACTATTTTGATTAAAAAAAATGACAATTCAAAGTACTTAGAGAGCCACATATAAGAAGTTTATAAAATCCCATAATTACAACAAAATTTAGAGTATTTGGAACGTTGAAATAAATTCTCATAGATACATACATAACAATGAAAATCATGATAAATTTTTGAAAAAAACCCAATTATTACTACTATTTTTCCTTTCACAAGATAAAGCGATGGTTTTCGAACATCGAAACGTGTAAGAGTAATGATAATTGAAAATGCACATTTGAGCTGGGGCAACTTACTTTACAATTGGTATTGGTACCTTCTAGGCTTGAACCAACGGTTACGGTATGGTTGAAACCGGTTTCAGTTTTTTTTGTTTTCAAGAAAAAAAAATCAAAACCTCTTTCAGCTTTATTTTTTTACAAAACTGATGGGTTATTTGATATTGTTTTGCGTAATTGGTTTGTATTTTTTTTAATCCTCTTTTCTATTTTTTCACTCTTATCTTTTATTTTATTTTCAATACTTAAGAGCTTTTTCTGAGCTTATATATTTAAAAAACAGAAGAGACCCCACCACGACTAACACATCTCATCTGCTACCGTCCAACTACTGCTATGGTAGTAGCACACTAGCTTGCAAATTAAGGCTTAATTGGTTTGAATTTTACCTATGCAAATCGAAGATATTAGGACTAATTGATGTATGAAATCTTTTGGTGGTGTATGTTGCATGGACAATGGTGGTTAGTATGATGCTGATTTGGATTTAGAGGAGTGGTGGCGGCGACAGTTAGTGGCTATGGTGGTTGGTGGTGTTGGCAGGTTTTGTGTTCAGATGTGTTGATCAGTGGTCGTAGCAGATTATTACCTTCCAAACCTCTAATCCATTTTTCTAGAATTTTTCATTTCTAAAGTACAACTAAATAGGTGGTAAACTATAATTGGCCAGAGAGTAACCTTCAATCCGATGACCTCTAATCGTCCTATCCCATGACTTCCCTTCACATGCTTCATAATAAATTACTTCCCTTCCCGTACACGGGATTTTAGTTAGTAATATATATGCACATCTGCACATACACATATCTACGTATGTAATTTTAGGAGATACTAATATAATTAAAAGATACTCCCTTCGTCCTTTTTTAATGACCGTGTTTGACTTACACACTTATTTAAGATATGATTTATATTAAAGAGTTTTTCGTTCTACTCCGAGAGAGAGAGAGAGAGAGAGAGAGAGAGAGAGAGAGAGATAAAGTAGGCCAGGAGAGAGAAAAGTGGATTAATGGAGGATTGAATGTGGATAGAGAAATAGAATTAAAAAAGTGTAAGAAGGATAAATGTGAAAAAAATACCTATGTAATCTTTCTTAATTTTAAAAGTGATCAATTTTTTTGAGATAGCCAAAAAACGAAATTCAATCAAATATTCCATCCTTAATTAATCATTCGTGCTTGATTTGCATGCTAATTTAGGATATGAGTTATATTTTATGAGTTTTCATTGTATCCAAGAGAGAGAAAGAGAGAGGGTTGAAAGAAAGTAGGCTAAAAGAGAAAAAATAATTGACAGAGGATTAAATGTGGAGAGCTAACTATAATAAAAAAATAGTTAACTATCCGGTAACTTCAACTCTAGTAACTGGACATCAATTAGTGTCAAAGTGATCACTAAATTATGAAAATTGTGTCAATCAGGTCACCCCGTTAGCTTCTGTCAATCTAAATATGTTAATTTAAGAGTAAAATCGTCTTTTCACTGTTCAGCTTCTTCTTTATTCTTCCTTCTTCTTCTTCTTCACAGACACACATTGTCAAACACACGCGCGCGCGGAGAGAGAGAGAGTGAGAGAGAGAGTGAGTGACTCCAGTAGGAGCGAGCACAACTGGGGCCAGCTTCATGGTTTCTATACGATGCTCACTGCAGCAGAGACTTTCTATGACAATGCTGAATGTTTAGAAGCTTTTTTCAGTGTCTTTTTTTGGTCCTCTTTCATTTTCATTTTTTTCAGTGTTATGGTTTTCGTATTTCACCTCATCCTGCTGTCACCCTAATGAAGAATCATGGGGTATCATGGTTTGAAACTGAATTTGCAGCCTTTGCAATAGCTAGACTCGTTATTTCACGTCCCTGGAACAAATCATTACCAACTAAAATCTGAAACCAAAAATGCTACCCTATTCTTCCTGGCTAAGATCTTCTGGATACCATGGATTTTTCCCGGGCCTTCTCTCCTCAACAACCAAGATTAGTCACTGCAATACCACAAACTAATATGAGTATGCTTTGTATCTTTTCACACTATATGCGTGTGTGACAGAGTGTTAGGGGGGGGAGTTTGTGTGTGACAATGTGTTTGAAACGGAGAGGGAAAGAAGAGAGAGAGAGAAGAGGGAAATAAAGAAAGAAAGAAAGAAAGAAGGGAAAAATAGGGAATGACCCCCTCTACTATACACGTTGTGCGTTTTGCCCCCCTCCACTTCAAAATTAAGCACTAAACCCCTCCACAATTTAAGAAAATGGGCACAGTTAATTGACCGTAACAGATCTTTGTAAAATGTCATTTTTATCCTTCAGATATAACGTTCAATTTTTCGGGAAGCATGCCCAAACCCAAAAATCTCTCTATGCCTTCTCCCATTTCATCTCTCTCTCAAAATTATTCGCGAAGCATGCCCTAACCCGAAAATCTTCTCTGCTCATCCCCATATCCGTCGCCGATCTACTGAACGAATAGAGGAACAACTTGGAAATCATTCCGATCTGCTAAACCGTTGCGATCTTCTCTGTCGTCCATCCCCAAACCCGTGCAATCTCTCTCTGCCTTCTCTCATTTCATCTTTCTCTCTCAAATAGGGAATGGGAAGCATGCCCAAACCCGTGCAATCTTCTCTGTTCAGCCCCATATGCGTCGTCGATCTACTGAACGAAGAGAGGAACAACTTGGAAATCGTGCCGATCTGCTAAACCGTTGCGATCTTTAGCTACAGCGGTGCTTCTGTGGTGCGATTCTACGCAAAGGTATGTTCTTTCTTAATACCCATCATCTAAAAGTATGTTTTGTACGATCTATATGTCTCTACTCCATACTTCTTTGGTTTACCCGATTTTGATTGGATTGGCTTTCAAAAATTAGGGTTTTTGTTAGATCTATGCTGATTATATTTTGGTTTAGGGTTGATGATTATATTTTGCGCCATATTCTTGCCATGCATGCACTCTGTTTGCACAAAGTGAGGGTTATTTTTTTCCTTTATGGTAACTGATGCACGAAGTCAGTGCTCATGTGGTCCCTCAGCATGTAAAGTAATGTAAATCTTGGGACCACTATGCACGATCTCAATTTTCTAATGGGTTTTAACTTTGATTAATGGTTGACTTTCGGTTATGATTGTTATTTATTGATTACCAATTGATTCTAATGGGTTTGATCAATTTTCTGGGTTTGATTAATCGACCACTTTGCACGATCTCATGTAAAGTAGCTATCTAATATAGATAGTAAAATTAGGGCAAAATCATGGGACCCATACTTTCATGCGTCAATAAACTTCACAGAAAAAGCTAGAGAACAAGATATATCATTTCAAACTTTTGTCTTGCATGTTATGTACTCCCAGCAGAGAGTACTTCAGATTTTCTGGAAGGGAATTGTAGTTAATCTTCAATAACTTTTGCAACTATTGCTGATGCAATTCCACAGTTCTCTTGAGGTAAAATGAAGGAAGAAAGATACGGGAAAACTTAAGACTTCATGCATTTTTTCCACCACCTAAATGGATTGTTGGGTGCATGTGTGCACTATTTGTCCAGCCCATATTTGGTGACTCCTTGGTATTTATGGTATTTAAACATGAAGATGCTGGTAAAATGAAGCAATGGTACAACACATGGAGTCTTGGTGAAAGAAAAACAACAAATTAATGTAGTCTGTGGAAGTTGGTTTCTATAGCTAGCCATGATGGCTGTCTTGGGCATGTGAAAGACTCTTTAGTTTCAACCAACCACACATGGAGTCTTCTGGAAAATAATAGAAAGCCACAAGGGGCTGCCTATATATATAGGCTGGGAAGTCATGCGTGAAAAAAGAGATAGGGGAAGGTGATTACCACTGTTTTTTGGTCAGAAAATAGTGAGGGACAGTACTGAAGCATTTTCGGTAAGAGGAAGACAGAAAAATAGAGTGAGATTTGCCACTGTTTAGGGCTGAAAACAGTGAAGGACAGGAGGCTTCAGTAACAGGTTTATACCAGAGTTTGCCACTGTTTTTTTGACAAAAACAGTGAAGAAACCAGCAGCTTCATATCATCCATGAGAGCTGCAATTACATGTGTGCTACAGTGACATTGTATCCCTGTGTGGTGCTTCACATCTGCAGTTATGGAAAATGTATCCCTATTTTACCCTGCTTTTTCTTGTTTGTGCTCGTGTGAGTCAGTATGTGCCTCTAGTGCATAGTTTGTTCTAGTGAAGGTGAAGCATGTGAACCTAAATCCACTGCCATTTTTGTCATGTGCTTTCTAGGAGGGGACCGACCAGCTGCTTGGCTGAAAGACCAAAACTAGGTCTATTGACAACCATATTGTTCCAAAATAATATGGTTTTTGAGATGTCTGCTTTCCTGTTTACATTCCACTCAATGTCATGTCTATTTGTCCTTTGCCACCTTTTCTGAGGATCTTTTCTCTCCATAGGTATAGGTATGTGCTTCTTGTCAACTTTAGGTGCTGCTTTCTTTATTCTTCTGTCAATGTGCATTACTTCCTTTGCCTAAAATATTAATAAGACTGGGCATAAACTAATGTGGTTAATTAGGGCTCAATGTGCATTACTTCGTTTGCCTAAAATATTAATAAGACTGGGCATAAACTTATGTGGTTAGGGCTTACTTGTCGAACACTGTATGTTTCATAATCTCTTTTGAGTTGTTGTCAAATTGCAACTCTTCTTTTCAATTTGTAACAAGGAACTTCATGATTTCAGATTTCTTTTCCCTGCTCTTGGAGGACTCCTGTATGGCTATAACATTGATGCTACCTCTTGTGCTACAATTTCTGTAGTGGTCTGATACAGTGGAAACTAGCACACAGCTGGTACGTTATTATCTCCGGACTTAGTATGTTAAACAAGTTTCTTATTCCTAAATTAATCAAGTAATTTTGCAATATAACTGCAAGTAGTGTATTCATTTATTTATTCTAAATGTGATATATTGGTTAATAACTTAATAGAGAGTTTTAACAATTACATACTTGAAGCTAGAGAACTCCCTATTGTGAACATGTTGGAGTGGATTAGGAAGCATTTGATGACAAGGATCCAAGTTAAGAAGAGGGGGATGGAGCAATACCATGGATCTATTTGTCCTAAGATTTTGGAGAAACTAGAGAAGATTAAAGAGGCATCAAAGTGTTGTTTTGCTGGGTGGAGTGGAAGATTAGAGTTCGAGGTAGAGTGCTATGATAGAACAATGTTGGTGGACTTGAGAGCAATGACTTGTAGTTGTGGGATATGGCAGTTAACAGGAGTACCATGCAAGCATGCTGTGGCTTCAATCTACCTAAACAGGGAGAAACCAGAGTCATATATTCACCCTTTTTACAGCAAGGAAACCTACCTACAGGCTTATGCTAGCATGATTCACCCAGTACCTAGTGAGAGGTATTGGGTGAAGATTGGTCTTCATCCACTTGCCCCACCACATTTTAGGAAACCAGCTGGCAGACCAAAGAAGTTGAGAAGAAGGAGTGGTGATGAGCCAAGAAGTGAGAATAACATTTCAAGGAAGGGCAGGGTCATGACATGTGCCAAGTGCTTGGAGGTTGGCCATAATATGAGAAGTTGCAAAGGACCACTTCACCCCAACTCTAGATTGTCAAGAAAGCAAGGTGGTCAGGTATATTTTTTGTTATCTTTAGTTTTATTTTTGGTACTTTTAGTTTGTTAAGATATTTTAACAAACAATTTAAATCATGTCTATGTTAACACCCTTATTTTGCCTATATAGAGTTCTGGTGGCAATACAAGGGAGGCAGGAATAGGTAGTGGAACACAGTCAACTTTTGAAAGCGTAAGCATCAAAGCAATAATGATTTTTAACTTATTATATAGGGTTAAATAGGGTAAGAACTCACAGCATTACTGTTTATAACTAGGTATCTAATGCCAAAGCCAATGCTAGTGCCACTGATACTACACATGCAAGGGCAAGGGCAAGGGCAAGGGCAAGGGCAAGTGCTAATGCTGGTGCTGCAAGTGCAAGTGCAAGTGCAAGTGCAAGTGCAACTGCAAGTGCAACTGCAACTGCAACTGCAACTGCAACTGCAAATGCAACTGTAGGTAACAGGCATAGTCCACTGAGAAATGAAAAGGGTGTTATCAAGAAGAATAGAGGGCAACTGATGGGAAGATTTGCACCAAAAATGATTGGCACTCCAAGCCATATGGCACCTCATGATGCTGCTAGTGGACCACCAATAGTCGAACATGCTGCTGCTACACCACCTCTAGTTGATGCTGCAATAGGGGCTAGATTTGCTTCAGCCGCAGCTGTGTCCAAAAATCTGCCACCTTGTTGGGCCCAGGGAACTTGTAATGCTGATGCTAATGTTGCTTCAACACCTGATGCCACTCTTAGCAGGTTACAACCTTCACTTAGTAAATTGCTTTAACATTTCACTTTGACTAACTATTTATGTAACATGTTGCAATCTGTTGAGACATCAAGAGGACAAGTTTTACTTGAAGCTGCTTTGAGAAGGCAACAAAGGATGGAGGCTGCTGATAAAAAGAGACAGAGGGACTCAATTGCAAAGCAAACAACTGTTGGAGGGAAGAAGGGTCATGTTGGCAAGAAGTAGTGGGATGATGAATATGGCATGTACTTTACTTTAGATATTTTTATGGTTTACTTGTTGGAACTGTTGGAAACTTGTTAGATTTAGAAAATGTTGTTGGAAACTTTGGCTACTTTTTAATTTAGATTTTGATATGGTTTATTGTTAGAAGTTAATCATCCAGACTTCTGATGACTTTGGTATGGATGTACTTGTTGGAAATTGCATTTGATATGGTTTATTGTTAGATGTTTGTATAGATTTCTGATGACTTTGGTATGGATGTACTTGTTGGAAATTGCATTTGATATGGTTTATTGTTAGATGTTTGTATAGATTTCTGATGACTTTGGTATGGATGTACTTGTTGGAAATTGCATTTGGTTGGTGGTGTGCATTTGGTTGCTGATAAAAAGAGACAGATGTTTGTATAGATTTCTGATGACTTTGGTATGTTTCAAACAGGTGCTTTCAGTGTGCATTTGGTTGGTATTAGTAGTTAGTTTTTCACAGGTTTTTTTTATGTGGATTAGCACTTAAAACAGGTTCACAAACAACTCTGTACACACTTACAGGGGATAGATTTGCATTACACAACACATTTGCATTACATAGGATAGATTTACATTACATAGGATAGATTTACATTACACATTTGCATTACAGCGGTTATATTTGCGTTACACAGCACATTAGCAGTACAATTAAAAACAGAAAATAGCAGTTTTGCAAAGTTTTACAAATTTTTTAACTAGATCTTCTTAGCAAAGAGTAGAAAGATTAGGATAACAACAGCTCCAATTAAGGCTTTCTTGTAAAGCCTTTCCATTTTACGAGATGTAGCCAATTCCTCTTCAAGCTGTTTGATGTTGGCTAACATATTGCTAAGAACTTCACTTCCTTTTCTGGACATTGGAGGATCAATCCAATCAAAATATCCACAATTTCCTTGGATCTAGAACATCAAAAACTTGAAAAATTAGGAAAATCAATTATATTTTTAAAAATTAAAGAAATCATAATTATACTACATACCCCATACATAGCACACCCAAAAAACCTTCTTCCAAAGTTTTGAACAGTGAATGAGGTTTTCACCGGAGCTACAATACCACAGTAGCAAAGCCGCATGTTGACTCCTCGCTCTTGCATGACACTGTTATCCATTATGGCCATGGAGATGTGGGTAGAGAACCAAAATGTAGTTGGGATGTTGGTAGAAGAAGAAAAGAGGCTGCAAATGGGTTTGGTAGTGGAAGAAATGAGGGTAAGGGATGAAGTTTTGTGTTATAAAGAGAGTATAAGGGCATTTTGGTCTTAAAAAAATAGCTTTAGGGCGCCAATGCTTTCCCTCAAAAAAATGCAGCTAATTTGGATGATTTCCGTCAACTGTGCCCATTTTCTTAAACTGTGGGGGGGTTTAGTGCTTAATTTTGAAGTGGAGGGGGGCAAAACGCACAACGTGTATAGTAGAGGGGGTCATTCCCTATTTTCCCCAAGAAAGAAAGAAAGAAAGGAGGGTAAAAAGACATAAATGCCCCTGACTAAATGGACTTCACACGGAGCGGTGGCAAGGACAATTTGACGGAGTGGCCTTACTGAAATGAATTTTAGAATTTCATGATCATTTTGACACAAATTAATATAATGTCCAGTCGAGTGACTAAAGTTGAATTTGCCTAATAGTACAATGATGAACCGGATAGTTAACTCTAAGGATAAATATGAAAAAAACACTTATAAAATTTTTCTTAAGTTGAAAATAATTAATTTTTTTGAGAAAGCACTAACAAGAAATATAATTTTTTATATTTACTTTTTGAGATGGAGAGAGTATTAATATACTTTCTTCATGGATTGAAAAGCAGATATTAGTTTAGCATAACAGTACGACTAACACAATGTCAGAAGTCAACACAGCACCCACACCATTTCAAAAAATTGAACCGGTCCGACCCAATCAATTGCAGCCCATAAACCCACCTTCTCAGAAGAGAGCAAGTTCTACTAGTTACTTATTTCCCTCTCCTTTTGGAGATTTGAAGTCAGGAGTCTATCTAGGGCTTTAAACGAGCGCAGTCCTTTGCCTCTGCGACTAAGCATCACTCTCCTCCTTCAACGGCTTAAGAAGTTGGGTTCCAACTTGCAATTTCACCTACTCTCCTTCGCTGCTTGCTGTACTTGAGGTTAGTTCCTCTCTACCGATTCCCCACAGTTTCTGTGGATTGATTGTTTCGCGAATCGCGATTTTCATTTTAAACCCCAGGCTCCAAAGATTTTTGGGAAGGACTTAGCCTCAAAGTAAGAATCTCATACTAGACGGCAGAAATTAGCTTGGGGCAGTCACCGTGGACTGATCTTGTTGCTACTTTGTCTTCAGTTTCAAGGGTTTCATGAGTCATATTAGTTCAATGTTGTGGCTACATAAGTTGTAACGTAATCTAGGGTCTGCTTACGTGTCCCACTACAAGGTAAATCGGTGCCATATAGTGCAGGATGCGAGTAGGTGATGACGTCTTTCACAATTGATATGCCTAAATCTAGATAAGAAAACGGCAATCAAAAGAAAGCATTGTCCATAGATTTGTAATACCACTTTCAATAAAGGATATCATGCCTCGATCATAATATAAAATAGGAAAAGACGCAGATGAAAGAGGTTTCTCCAGATAGCTGATATTCTGGGGTAGATGGAGGTCAAAGACTCAAATTTCTTATTTGGAGCTGCACGCCTGCATTTCCTTGGATTATTGGTTGCTCATGCCTCTACTGCTGGAAGGCTATTGACACACACACACACACACACATTTATGTGTGTAGTATGCGTGTGTATATATTTATGTATATATGTATGACCATTATTATATTCACTCCCTATATTCTTTTCTAAGTATCTTAAAGAAGTTGTTTCGAGGTCATTTTTTGACCTCTCAAAAAAGTTGTAAATCCGTGCTTTAATCTCAATAGAAAGGTGAGGGGAACTTTTTAGGCATTATGTGTTTGAGATACTATAGCCATCGATAGAAAGGGTGATGATTATCAAGATAAATTGTATCATGATTATTTAAGGTGTAAAACCTAAGAGACAAAGTTACGCGGATCACAGTCATTCTGATTTACTTCTTTGTACTATCACTGTTTCTGTCACCATCACCGTCATCATCATCATCTTGAATTACATATCAATCTTTTTCTTCTTGCTGTTTTTAGAGGTAAAAGAAAATTTGATTACTACATACATGACTTTAAAGTACACATGCTAATGTAGAGGTAGACATATGTATGCATACCTCTTTCTTTTGGTTGTTAGGTTTTCTTTTATTCCGCTGGTTTCGTTTTCGTGGTTATAGTAAAACCATTTGTTTTGCCTGTCTTTAGGGTTATGGCAAAATCTCTTCTTTTCTCACGCAATGTAATCGTATTCAGTTTTTTGCTTTTACTATGATCCGAACCAAATGTGCATCTTTGGTTATTCCTCAAGCCTCTATCTCACAGAGTAGTAACTTCTAGAGGGATAAATAACGTCTACATTTCTTTCATTCTTTGCAGATTGTTATTCATTTTTTCCTTGTCTGGGGTTGTTACTTCATAAGGTTCTTTTTGTTGCAATACAGACTTATTAACTGTATTTACACAACGTGATATTTTGTTTTAAGTCAATGATCTGGTTTCTAATAGACTGCAGTGATTAACTGGAGCGTCCAAGAACTAGGTAGTTAGTCTATAGTTGTGATGTGTCTGATATAAGTATGAAATCCATGAGTTTTAAAATTTTATTGCTTCCTTTTGGTTCTCAAGCTTTGCATCTAATAATCAGATTGACCTTTATAATATCTTCATATAAATGGGAACTATAAGTTGTTACAATAGCTGACATATCAGAACCAAAATTGTCAATGTGGTTAAAATCTAGATCTTTGTTGCTAACTACATTGTTCTTCTATAGCCAACCCAGTTAGCAAATCAGAAAGCAGAACTTTGACAAAATCGCAACTTATCAGGAATCTATACTACAATTAGCATGCAGATATTAGTGCATATATCGGTTGAAGTCAATGAGGACAGTTACGTGAACAAAGAAAAGGGGGCAAGGTCTGAAGGACCATCTAAAATATATGTGTATATTCGGGATTCATATATGGATAGTACTTCTTCAAGTTCTTTTACTTGCTTATATGGCAACGAAAAAAATCAATACTGTTATGAGGTTTCTGCATATTTTGTATTTTGGTGACTTAACTCATGTTTTTGAAGTAATGTCTATGTCAGAAAGAATGGAGCAAAGAACAAGTGAAGAGAGTGATCACCAAGTCTTCAATTCCAAGTGTCAAAGTATTTTACATGGAGTTGACATTTCCAGTATTGCATATTCTTCCGTGCAAAAGCCAGAAATTGCTGGAAGCCAACAGCTAAAACCTGAAATCATATCTCTGACACCAGAGAAGACCAATGAGTCCTTGCAAATTAAGCCCAAACACAAAGTTGCTGAGCTTCCTGACAAGTGAGTTTCTCAGAACATCAATTTGCTTAGTATTTAAAGTAATCTCCATTCAATTCAAAGAACATGCTTCTTCTTCATCTTTCAGATATAAGATGATATCAGAGTTTTTTGATCGTATGACTAGTTCATTGAGGTTGCTCAGTCTCCGCAAAATGTTACCTACTTTTGAGAAGATATGTAGCCAGGTCGAAGTACTTACGGGAAGGTAGTTTGGAATTCTCCCTCTTATGCTTTCACTTTGTTGTCCATGTTAAGCTGTTGATGTCTAAGTAGAGTATCTGCTATTTTGCTTCTGTAGGTCTCTGATCTTAGACCTTACCTTTATTTCCTTAACTATTAATTTGCTGGGGCCGGTTCTAGGTGGGGTGGGGGGATGTGTTGGTGTGATGGTTGACGCTGTAGCTGGAATGCTGGACTCAACGAACTAATTTGAATAGCATACCTACTTAAGGTGCCTTCCTTCAACTGTCTAGAGGCTCCTAGTTACTCAAGTAAGCTGGCTGGATCTCTTTTACTTGGTATATATGATCCTGAAGTGCCAGTTTACAAGTTACCTTAATTTTGAAAAGCTATACGGAAAGTTTTTTTATTAAAATTTACAGCATTTAGAAATCCCAAGTGAGGTACTTAGGGTGAGTTCAACCAATAAAGAGGTTTGAACTAACCTGATGATCTGACATGCTGGAATCAGGATGAAGAAAAAAGTATGTTATGGCATCTTGATGGATGGTCCTAACCTGTGCCTGGAAAAAAAAGAAAAAGGAAGACATGCCTACTCGTGACTAATTTTTTCTTATTTTATATGATGAAACCCTCCATGAGATTTAGACTCTTCAAATTGCACATCCCATGGCTGCCTTTTGATGATAAACCAGAAGAGAATATGAGAACAGGTGGAAAACAGGGGAAGAGGATAGTTGGAAGGAGGAGAGTTCGAGAGATTTAGGCTTGTGGGAATGACAGATAGCATGAAATTCTCATGGATGTAGAGCCAGAAGAAAGACTGAAGGTAGTTATGAAGAAGGGAAGAGAATTAAAGGGGATGGATGAGAACAGGACTCGTAACACTCAAAGAAAGGCAAAACCAGGATTTACGGGAAAGAATCTTTAGTAACCCAACAAGTTTTCCACCAAAAGGGCATGAATGCATGTCATGTACCTATTAACCAATTGTAACAGAGTAATGAAAGTCTCTCAAGTTAAAAGAATTAGTTAAATTACATATTATCTCTCAACTATTCTCTGGTTGTACAAAAAAACTTTCTGCCCTGCAAATAAAATCTTTTGCTTCCAGAGTAGAAGCCTTATTGCTAGCTCTAAACATCGGTGAATTTTTTTGGGCAAAATTAATTCGTGAAATGAATGTAAACCCGATGTCTAGCAATGTACACAGTTTTAACAGGTAGTCTCGGAAGCGCATATGTAAAAAAACAACGATTTGCTTTGGCAGTTATAGGATTCTCCGCTGGTAAATAAGTGGAAGCATGTGCTCATGCCAAAAAAATACTGCAGGAAAGCCATCAAACCATGGGTAATCAGGCTAAATTCATAAAATTACCTGACCTCCATTTCGAAAGTTGGACTAGTATTTTGTTGCAACGATAAAGTGGCTGAATATGCTTATTTTGATGATATCTCTTCCATTGTTTTGACTCATTATTTTTGATGATTTGACTGGAGTAATTTGACTTCCTCCTTTGTCAGAAAGTTCACACACAGGCATCTCGCACAAATAAAATACATACTTCCTGAAGCTGTTCAGGCAGAGAAGATACTCATACATGAGGAGAAAACTTTGTGCATGAAGCCAGAAATGAAAATCACCTTGCTATTTGATGTTGTGGAAGGTCACAGTGAGCAATCTATGTATGTGGCTCTGCAGAAAGTGTTTGCTTCTAGGCTCTTCAGTTTCATCAATACTCATCCTAAGGTAAACCTTTCACTAAATCATACTTTATGTGAAATGCAATCCACCTGTAATCAGAAGAAGTCCACATCTGTCACTAAGAGTCCTGGTAGTGTCAATACAAGGCATCATGAATTGTCAATAGAAATACTTCATGGAGTGCAAAAAGTAGGTGGAGTGCATTTATCTTTATCTGAAGATCATAGTCAAATAGAAGAGGATTACACAGAATGCCATCATTCAGAACTAAGCAATGACATGAATAGAATAATTTCGTTACGGTTTGATACTGAATGCATAAATGCTATTGTTCTACTTGCATGAATAGAATAGCATCATACGATAAGGGAGCCACTGCATATCGAGGAGAGAAATTCTTATAATATCATTTGCTGAAAGTTTACATAATGCAGTTCTTTGTGGGAACGATATGATGGGTTGACACCATCTTATCTCTTCTCTCGTTCTCTCTACATGTTGGATCATGCCTGAAGAGAGCAGTGCAAATAGGGCAATGGGAAAAAACAACCTGAAAAGCTAGCTGTCTAAGTGAGGGAACCGACAGCCTAAAAAGCCCCAGAGTATTCCCATGCCTAGCTGATGGGGGGCTGCATCATTTACCTCTTTTGAAAGCCTTGCGTCTCTGCAAGTGCGCTACCGACGCTCTGGCACGTTAACCACTATTGAGATTTCTGAGGCACATGTGTTGGAGTCGACACGGCCCACGAGTGATGTAGGATCCACAAGGCTGGACATGGGGTGGATCTGATACCAGTCGATGCACACGGGGGGCAATGGGAGAACTCAACATGGAAAGCTAGCAATCGAAGTCAGGGAACCCATGCCCTTATAAGCCCAAAATTATCCCCAGGGCTCAAAAGCTAGCTAGCTATTTAAGTCAGGAAACCAATTTCCTAGCTTTTCAGGTTCAGTTATACCATTGCCCCTGTTTGCATCCGAGACGGCTTCCTCAACATATAGTCATACATTGTATTTATAAGAACCAAGGATCAGATTGATCTAAAGGATAATTTTGCTTCATGGACCAGGGCTGCGAAGTTCCTGAGGCTGATCTGCCAGATCCTTTCAACCAAAGAAGTATTACCACTTCTACAAGCCTGTTGCCGCTGGAATCACAAACAGAATATCTTGCAAACGCCGTTCAAGCTGAACCATTAAACTCCTCTCATCTGTATCCATCTTTCACAAGACACTTCTCTAAGACGGCTGTTGCTAGTGAACCAGAAAACACCAAACCCTTTGAATCACAGGTTTCTCTTTCATCTATTGAGAAGGATAGCATGATTTATCAGGATACTGAAAGCAAGCAACACAAAACAGCCTTTGAGTCATTTTCTGAACCCACCATGATCACAAACCCTCTTTGGCTGACCTGTACTCCGCATTATGGTGGCTCCAGTACATGTGACAGTACACCTGTTAAGGTTGCCTCAGAAGTTGATAATATAATGGTTGAAACACCTGCAGAGTTGACACCTAAGAGATCAGTGCCTAGTTGTGATGAAAAGCTCAAGACCGTGGTGAGCCAAAAATGGACACCACGCAGCATTTCTACCAAGAGGTCACTGAACTTCTCGTACTTGGAAGGTGAAGAAAGTTTTCTGGACTTGACTGCAGATGAGATAGGGCAAAACAAAGTTGTAAACCATATCATATCTCGAATTGGTGAAACAAATGCTGCTGCACCTCTCCTAGAGGTAACTTCTTATTGTTCATTTTAGCATAATCTTGAATGTCAGGAACATTTCTGTAATCTGCCTGAAGCTTCTGAGAAATTATGTTTCTTATCTTCCAGTCAAAGTGACATTAATCTGGTTTGCTACACTTGGACCTGTTTACATGTGTACTTACTAGTTGCTACAACAAGAGAGTTTACCTACTTGTGGTGAACTAGAGATTGCTGATCATGTTTGATATGTCATAAAATATTTTGTTTGCGATAAAAACCATGCATATGAGGCGCCATTATCAGGGAGCCACTCACAGGAGAAGAAACCACACAGAGCTAGAAGACATGAACACCTCCTAAGGATCATAATTTTCAGAATCGCACCACCCATCTAACTGGTTTATTGGTTCAACCAGTGGTCTAACCGGTTCAACCACTTTTAGAAATAAACCCGTTAGAATATTTCAGTTTGAAAGAAAGAGAATGTTGTAAATAATAAATGTTTCTTAACACAATCATCTTAATTGTCCCAGTGGCGTGCTTGTCCTCACTCTACAGCAGCAGCCAGGGTTTGAGTCCTTTGAAGCCCATTTACATATATTTTTTGGTAAGACAGGCTTAGGAAAGCTTTTACTATCCTATTCATGGCCAGTTGAGCAGTTCTTGCCTGTTTGCCCCGGTTCAAGTACATGTCTGATCCAAGTACAGATCCAAGCCCGATAACCTGACAGGTTCAGGTTTCAACCATTTCAACCGGCAGGTTCTGTTCGGTTCCGTAACTATGCTAAGGATGTTCCTTTGCACTCATATGAGAACCAAAGACGAAACCAACGCAAAAAAGATTTAAATATACTTTTATATCCATGTACATATATGTGTACTTTCAGATCAAACGGAGGTATGTCCAATGGTGACTTATGATCCTAGAATTTTCTTCTTTCAAATGCTTCACATATGTTCAGCAAGAGAGCTTCCATAAGACCTCTTTTTTACAGTCAATAGTTTCACTATGCCTGATTGAAAGGTTCAATAGAAGCAGAGGGGAAATAGCATGTAAGCGTATAGCAGGAATTTGTGTGAAAGCATATCAAGAATGAAAACCGTAGTAATGTACATGGATGCACCCCTGCTTGTTGCCTCTTGACTATGATGGTGATGGTGGCGATTGTGGCTTGTGTTGGTGGCGGTTGTGGATGGATGAGATCGGTGTATAATGTATATGTTTTCAGGTCCGGTTACAAGCTCAACAAACCAATTTAAGCTTTCCGTGCTTGTAATCCGAAGTATGTTCCAAATCTAGTATAGGATTATATTGTTATCCTGCCTTAACCCACGAGAAAACAAATCCTCCCTTGTCCAATCCCGTTGACTTATTCTCTCTGGCTGTCCAAATGCAGCC
The DNA here is from genome assembly GCA_033065855.1 of Escallonia rubra. Classification (NCBI taxonomy): domain Eukaryota; kingdom Viridiplantae; phylum Streptophyta; class Magnoliopsida; order Escalloniales; family Escalloniaceae; genus Escallonia; species Escallonia rubra. The sequence continues at coordinate 172,606 of JAVXUO010001734.1, read as the reverse complement.
AAAGTTCTTTTTCATGTCTACTCTGAGTGACAGAATATTTCCTATAGTACCTTAATAGTGGATGTGATTATACTCTGTACTACTTGCCAACACACGAGTTGGTGTAAACTGCCCATTTCTGTGACAAGTGACACATCTAAATGATAAGACAGCACTTAAGAGAAGCTTAAATATTTAAAATTTGGTAAACAATGATAGCTAACTACCTTCCTTTACAAAATTGGTAGCTGCTTCTCTTCTCTACATTTGCCTATTCATTGCATGTGCCATGCAGCTAGTCCAAATGGAGAGAAGCTGAACTCAGTGAGACTACCGGGGCCATGGTTCATTAACTTTTAGGCAGCCCTTCTTGCCAAAGCAATAGAGGATTTTGCCAAAGTAAATTGTACCCCCTAAGTCTTGATGGACAATTGCCAAAATAAACTGTAGCCCCCAAGTCTTTATGGACAAAAACACCCAATTTCCATCCTCTTCTCCCTTTGTTACCTGATCCATCCATAAACATTTATGCCTGCTATTCGGGTCTGGCACCAGACACCACTACCCCTTAGCTGCTACCCTACAAGCGTAGATTAAAAGTATAGATTATCAATCTTCAATTCGACCTAATTTTTAAGTTCTGAAACCTTCTTGAAATCTGAGTTGAAACCTCTCAAAACCATTTCAAGCGCAGATCAAAACCTTCCTTTTGTTTTCTTGATGCTTTATGCCGAAGCAAATTTGGTTGATGAAAGTAGCGTTGAGGTGATGGCCGTGGTGGTCATTGTTCCCACTAGGAGTTAGCTGTGGCTGTATACTTTCATGGTGGCGTGGTGGGAAGAGAAAAAAGATGGGGGTTGGGACTCTAATTCTGAGTTTTGGATCTGGTTTCTGGCTTCAATCTCAACGACGACGGAGGGGGTAGGCTTGATTTGGCTAGGGTTAATGGATGAGCTTGGGCATGGATTTAAATCTGGGTATCAACACCCTAAGATTGGTTGTTTCTGATTGGTGTTGTTTTATGGAGAGGTAACATGAAAGGAGAGTCACAGTTTGTTTGGTTTAACCTGGCAATTTTGGGATTTCGTAATCGGCAAACTTGGGTTTCAGCTGGAGTGGAGGATTTAAGATTTGGACCAGGAAGGACATTATTGTCCATTAAAATTTGAATACAATATTTTATGTCGTAAAAGCCTCTGTTGCTTTGGCAGCAGAGGCTGCCAAGCTTTTGTAATGCTGTTTTTTTTTTTGTAATATCACCATATCAAGAGTCGGTATTCTTATTTGCTATTTCCTCTTTCAGGGTATATGTTTTTAGTATGTGCCGTATGTATGTGCTGTTTCTGATGGCATGCCATTTGCATTCTATCTTTTACTTTGCTGAACTGGTTAATTCAGTATTTTACATCTCAATGACCTAGGCTTCATTATTACAGGCAGAGGAGGTTCGTTTCTGCAAGGAGAAGAATCAGATGATTGACCGAAGTGGATCAGTATTGGACCAGCATATATCTTCTTGCTTGTCTAACCTTGTTACTACAATTAGCCAAATATTTCAGTCTGCCAACTGCTCTTCAATCACAAAAGAAGAACTTGTGCACAAGATAATTATGAATGACTGTGATATTGTAGAACGCAGTACGTATGAAAGCTGCTAATCTCCTTTCTGTCTTCTTGTTTGTACTCTCTCTCTGAAGTTTATGAACTTTTCTCGTGTAAAAATACAGGAGAGGTTGAAGTACAATTAGAGCATCTCGAAAAGCTGGTTCCAGATTGGATTAGCAGGAATTTGGTTTCTGGTGGAGATCTCATGTACAAGTGTGTATATCATTCTCTATTAGTCATGGAATGTTGGTATTTTTTCTGTCATAAGCTTTTATGTTCTCCCTCTATCAGCTTGTTCATGAAATAGGTATGCTACATGATAATTGCTTCTATGTAAGTTCAAGCTGCAAGGATGATATATGATTACTTACTTTTATGAGTGGAAACTAATACAATATATATCCCATGCACTTTAAATTTTCGTCTGTATTTTTAGCTCATGTCCAACAGAATCTTCCAAGTTTTCCTTTCATCTGTACGTGTGGAGATTAATGATGTTTTAAGCTAAAAACTGCATGTCTTTTGTTAAATTTTAGAACCTTTAGCAATACAATTTTGTACTCTGCAGATCTGGAAGGGGCATAAGCTAGGCTTAATGCTAATTGCTTCTGACCACTCAATGGAATGCTCAACCAGACATAGGCTGATACCAAGATATCGGGGTCAGCCAATCCATTAAAATGCACCTTTCCTATCCCCTTTTCCGAGCCACATCTATCACCAAGTTGTGGACCGTTTAGTCATCTACTTTCCTGTAATCTTTTCCTAAAGCATTCTACTCTAAAGCCATCATTACTCGGCGATTCTTCTGCTGTTCCATGTTGCTCATGACCAAATCAATTTGGGGGACTTTTTCTCATATCCTTGTACTCTAATCCTTTAAGCTTTTCAGTCAAGTTCATTTTCATTGATCTAGATGAAGCAGCAGTTGATGCCATCACCTGCTGCATCATCTAGATCATGCAGCGTATTAATGCCATGAGCTATATGAAACTTATTTGGTTTGACAGTGTCCCAAATGTTTGTTTAAGGTCAGAATCCTACAGTTACTTGAGGGTAATAAGCAAGGCTGGAAAAGCCTTCTTTTTAAGCAAATAACCTTTGCTTGTGATTTGGTCCCTTTCCTTGAAAATTCATGAGCAGCACTATTGTTGATCTCCCAATGCTAGATCTTTTATTAGTCACGAATCAATCCTCTGCAAAACTGTGTTGGGAGATGTTCGCGACGAACAAACAAAGAGATAAATAGTGGCCCTTGATTTCATAAGATTAAGATTCTGTCAGGACTTGTACATATTTTCTTAGCTACCTTGTCTATCTTCTCGGGTTTTATAGTTTTGAACTGTCTTAAATTCTTTAAAGTTCTCTCGTCGCTTGTGCAGTATCAAGAAAGTGTTGGATCTGAACTCAGTTCGTGAAAGGCTTGTTGGCTTGTGACGTAGTTGCTTAAAGTAGGTATATCGTGTGATACATGCTTTTCAGTTTGTTGGAAAGTTATATTTGAATCTTGAAAGGAAAATATAAGCTTTACTTGTTCCGTCAGGTGATACATTGGCAGTAATGTGCACTTTCTGCACCAGCGGAATCTAATATTGGTACGTCCTCCCTTTGCAGATCATTTTGTTTAGTTTCTGGCAGTGTCTGTTCCATAAAAGGTCTACAACAAAAGCATGTGTTCTATCAGCATTTGGCCCATTATGGCTCGGGGGTGCGAGGACACAGCTACTCCGTGAGTTTCGGTATTTGACAAACCGTTTCCGGGTCTAGTTCTCTACTTCTCTTGACAGTTCCACCTTCACTTTGCTGCATCCACTGAATGGTATTTCGCTATTGAACGATAGTATTGTGAACAACTTCAGTGATCTAGTCACTCTTTCAGTTTAACTATGAGAAAAGGAGAGAAGCTCATATGTGGCGAGTTGTATCTGTAGACATTCTCTCTTTTGATTTTAATCACGAAACAAACCCCTATAAGTTAAAATAGGTCTTCATAGTCGTATTGAAACTTGTCTGAACAGCCTACCGCACAAGCCCGCGAGAATATTGTGCTCACTCCGTTTCACACACAACTTTTATCCCTCCTTGAAATGTCAACTATTTTCAAGGGTGATTTTTACTCTCTGCAATAGCCCTTGAAGCTTAAGCAATTACGATTCATGCCACTGTCGAAACTTGTGTTAGCGCTGCTAGAACTGCATAGTGGAGCTGCCGAGTTAGTCGAGATTAAAGCGCTCTGTGGGAATGTTAATGTACATAAAGTCTACGAGGGAGGCTTTAGGTTGCCTTACTCTCGTATAGTTCGTCAACAATAAGGAGGGACCTTTGGCTGCCTTCTTCTTTTGTTGATAGTCCTCTATAATGCCCATGAAATAATTCCAGAGATGGTGGCATTAGGCTGCCTTTCCCTCCATCGCTCACGGGAAAGATTTCGGCTATGGTGGCTGCCTGCGGTTCGGGAACAGGCTTTGTAGTCAGATGTGGAGCGAAATTTGGAAAAAGAAACAACAAATCTGATATAGGAGAGTACATGGACAAGGCGAGAGAAATTAAGGCAACATTTGAAATAGTTTTTGTTTTCAATAATATTGATGTTTGATAGACACTATTAGGTTTTTTTTTCCGTTTAGTTTTATAAACCAGTTTTCAAAATTTGGTTGTTTTTAAAAACTCCATTATGGAGTTTTTAGTTTTTTCTTTTTTGGTGGAAAGCATTTTATGTCTCTTCTTTCCTTTTAACTTCATCACTAACTCTTATAATCTAAGAACACCAAATTACCAACATTGTCAACCACCATACCCATTGACTGCTGCTACCACTACCACCAATGACTAACACTCTTGAACACTAAACTACAAATACTACTAACCACTTACGTCTGACGTTGATCTGCCGCCACCACTGATAAACAAACCTGAACATCAACTCTGCCAACATTGCCTACCACCATAGCCACTGACTGTCATCGCCACCACCATCCTCAGAGACCAACACTCGCGAACACCGTCAACCACCATAGCGACTGATAACCATAATCATTGCCATCGCCCCTGACAAACACTACCGAACACCAAACCTTCTAACAACGGTCACCACCACGGCACCACCACTCCTGTAAACCCAAATCGCTATCATATCGACCACTATTGTCCCTGCAACAAATATCACCACAACATTTCATCTATTGATTAGCCATAGTATCTTTGATTTGCCGAGGTAAATTCTAAGCTAATCATACCCATTCACTCAATCAAACCAATGAAGTCAGAATTTGCAAGCTAGTTGTTCCTGCCATTGCAGTAGTTGGACGGTGGCACATGAAATGTGCTGGTCGTGGTGGGGGCGCTTCCACTTGTTGAACATAGGAGCTCATACGAAGCTCTCAAGTATTGGGAAGTGAAAGAAAAAGGAGAGAGGAAAAATAGAAAAACAAAACAAAAGTAAAAACAAATTATACAAAACTGCTATCAAACAACTCATTAATTTTGTAAAAAAAGAAAACTTAAAGAGATTTTGATTTTGTTTTTTTTTTTTTAAAACAAGAACTGAAACTGGAATGGGTTTCAGATACATCTTAAGTAAAGAGCTTTGGAACATGACAGTCTTTCTTATTCAGAGTAAATGACTGTTGGAAGAAATCCTTTTGATTTGGTATCTTATTGTACAATTACAATTTGGGAAAATTAAGAAAAACTGGGTTTTAGGGTTGGAAGTTTGTGGAAGGTCGGTATTTTTTTTTTGTAAACTTAAGAACAATGATTTTTTTTTTAAATTTATGAACAATGGAAAGCCTTGAAAAAAATGTTAGTTTTCGTCTACCTAAACTACCCCTCCCCCATCTTGTTAACCAGATGTATCTGTTTCCCCCCAGCCAACAGCTTTCCCTCCAAATCATATTTCCTTCTAAACCATATGCCTTCCCACCCCCATCCTTTCCCCTTTCCACCCCCAACCCCCCTCCACCCAACCCACCAACCTACCCAAGTCCTAACTCAAATATCTCTCCAAGTTGATACGCCCCTTCCCCCCCAAATTCGTTCCCCTGTCTACTCATCAGTGCCAAATCCTAAAAAAACAAGAAGAAAAACCACCCAAACTTAGTCCAAGATGAAGTAGCTGAAGGAACTTGAAATGAACAATTGAGTGCTCGCAAATACAACCTCCATGACCACTGATAAAGCAGATGTATCTCAATGAATCTCATAGATGCAACTGAATTGCAATTGCTGAAAACATTCTTTACATAATGCCCAATTATCCAGTACTAGGGTCATTATAGAACATTTTCTAGAAAGAACGTATGAAGGCGGAGTATATATATAAGCTACACGTACAAGATTTTGCAAGCCTTCTTCAACACCAAAACACATCAACTAGATCTTAAGCTAGCATAAGTTATGGAATCTGCATGTGTGTGTAACTTTCCTAATTATCCTAGATAAACAGACTTCAACCTGTTGTATTTATGATGTCTAACATGCTTCAGACACGATTTCTTGACAATTTGCAGAAAGTTATGTGATGAAGGTAATTTATTTCAAGTCACATATCAATTGCATTCAGTTCAGGGTGTAATTTAGGAGTAGATTACTTGATGATTGCCAGCAGCACCTTGGATCTCGCACAGTTCCAGAGGCAGTGATTCATAAGCTGTGTCCGTTTCCAAACAATCTCGCACAGCCTTCTCTTTGCTGCATGAGGGTAGAGATGTCAATGGGCCGGGCTTGGGCCGGCCCAGCCCAAGCCCAACGGGCCTCCAACGAACACACACACACACACACACACACACACACACACACACACACACACCACACACACACACACACACACACACACAACCACACACACAACACACACACACACACAACAAACACACACACACCACACACGGGCCCAAAATTTATTATTATTTTTGTGTAATTTCTTTCTTTAATTGGCTATAATTATCCCTCTTTACTCATAATATATATAATTAGAGAAAAATTTAAATGAGCTAAACCCAATTGATCCCTATCTGAATCCTACTCAAAGTAAGCCTTTTAATTCCAATTAGTAACTTTTATTTTGTAACGCTAAAACAATTCAAAGCTTATGCAAAACGATATGTAATCATCAGTGCCAAATGTTAAAAAACAAGAAGAAAAACCACCCAAACTTAGTCCAATTGAAGTAGCTATAGAGAAATGTCTAGGCTACTTTTACTTTTATATATAAATGAGTCCTAGAAAAATTTATTGTTGATGCGCCCAACTAATCCATTATCATGAATCAATCTCAAATAGTAAGCATTTAAATTCCAATAACATAAGCTTCTTTTGTTTCATTGCCAATTAGTTTTCAAAGCTTGAATTCGTTGTCAAAATCTGCAATCAAAGAAAATCCTAAGTATAAAACAAGAAGAAAAACCACTCAAAATAGTCCAAGATGAAGTAGCTGAAGGAACTTGAAATGAACAATTGAGTGCTCACAAATACAACCTCCATGACCACCGATAAAGCAGATGTATCTCAATGAATCTCATAGATGCTACTGAATTGCAATTGCTGAAAACATTCTTTACATAATGCCCAGTTATCCAGTACTAGGGTCATTATAGAACATTTTCCAGAAAGAACGTACGAAGGCGGAGTATATATATAAGCTACACGTACAAGATTTTGCAAGCCTTCTTCAACACCAAAACACATCAACTAGATCTTAAGCTATCATAAGTTATGGAATCTGCATGTGTGTGTAACTTTCCTAATTATCCTAGATAAACAGACTTCAACCTGTTGTATTTATGATGTCTAACGTGCTTCAGACACGATTTCTTGACAATTTGCAGAAAGTTATGTGATGAAGGTAATTTATTTCAAGTCACATATCAATTGCATTCAGTTCAGGGTGTAATTTAGGAGTAGATTACCTGATGATTGCCAGCAGCACCTTGGATCTCGCACAGTTCCAGAGGCAGGGTCAGCTGGGTCTTTTTCCGGGTCGGGCTCGCACAGCCTTCTCTTTGCTGCATGAGGGTAATTCTAGCAACAGCATTAGTCCAAGCACATTAGTAATAAGAACAAAATCTGTGAACCGATGCATTAGGAATGAAATGAAAAAAAAAACAAATTGAAAAGAACACTGCTGAATGCGAAGGAATCACTGAAAAATAAGTTAAAGCACCTATATTTTGTCTTCAGAATGTGAAGGAATCACTGAAAAGGACATTAGAGAATACCAAGTATGAGGTTTTTAGGCTGTAGAGAGGGCAAACAACTTATCTTCTACTCCAACTGCATAAGGAAATAGAAAAGTTAAATTTAGCCATCGTTATCATAGCATCAAACCGAAAGTTTCAATGACTAATAACATGTAACGATAAGTTTATCAAATAAGATGTACCCTGATCCTTTTTGAGGAAGAGGAAGAAGCACTAGAATCTAAAGAAGAAGATCTAGGGAAAGGTGGAAGACTACATAGATCAAACTCCAAGTATGCCTTGTTGTCATCTTTGATATCACCTGCATTAATAACATTGATTAACAACAACAATTACCAAGATTACATGACTAGAATACAACTTAGGGACATACTACCTTGTGACCCGAAAAGCCAATCATTGATGCAAATCAAAGCTTGAACGTTTTCCGGGGTAAGTGAAGAGCGATATTGATCTAAGACCCTTCCTCCAATGCTGAAAGCTGCTTCAGAGGCCACGGTAGAGATAGGGATACTCAAGATGTCTCGAGCTATCCGTGCAAGCTCCGGAAAACGATACTCAACCGATCGCCAATACTTCAAAACGTCCAAAGGCAGCTTCTAATCAAGGCAAGACTCCTCTAAGTACATATCCAGCTGCGACTTCTTCACCCCGACCCCAACTTCGTTCTCAAAATCGTCAAAATTGGCCATTTCATCGTTACGTCCACTACCAATAACATGAGACATACTTGAACTGGATGCTTGAACATCACTTGCAGAGGGCATTAAATAAAGGCTAACATACTCATCATATATATCTTTAAGATCATCAAGGATAGCCTTACTCTTACTTTTACCGACTGTAGACCCGTAAAGTTTTTTCAGAGAGAACTCAATCAACTTCATTTTATACCTGGGGTAAAAAACTGTAGCAATCGAGAGTATTCCACTAAACTCGGACCAATATTTGTCAAACTTTTCAAGCATTCCTTTGGCCATGCGTTTCAAGAAATCATCACCTTCATCTAGAGCACGTTGCAAATGTAATTGAATCCTCCATACACCATGAAAATAGAGATTTGCCGTTGGATACATGGTTCCCGAAAACATGTTTGTAAGATCATAAAACAATTGCAAGAAACATGAAATGGTTTCAATCTTAGCCCAGTCTTCACTTGAAGGGCAAAGTTTATAGCTTGGGTCTATCAATTGAAAATGAGAGAAGGCGGAACGGAATGACAAAGCTCTCTCGAGCATAAGGTAAGTCGAATTCCAACGAGTTGGTACATCTTGGCGCAAACGTCTAGGGCCTTCTAAACCTAAATCCTTAAAACACTCGGCAAACTTCTCTTTCCTTAGCTGAGAACTTTTGATGTACTTCACACTCTCTCGAACTTTATAGACTGCTTCGTCCATTTCTTTCAACCCATCTTGCACAATTAAGTTCAGGATATGCGCACAACATCGAATTCTGCCTCCAAGAAGCCTTATGCCTTTCAAATTCAACAAAGTCTCGTAGGTATCAGAAAACGTAGTGTTAACGCTTGCATTATCCAAAGTGATAGCGCATATCTTGTCTTCAATCCCCCATCCACTCATTAAATCACCAAACTCTTTTGAAATGGCAGGTCCCGTATGTGGAGCCTCGACATAAACAAAGTTCAATATCTTTTTGTTCAGTTGCCAATCCTTGTCTATGAAATGAGCGGTTATACACATATAACCATCGGTTGTAACTGATGTCCAAAAATATGATGTGAGACTTACCTTTCCCGGTAAAGACCGAAGTGACTCAAGAAGTCTTCTCTTCTCTGTGTGAAACACATTTAATATGTCGGCCTTCGCAGTGTTACGTGAAATGTGCTTCACATCTGAATGCACCTTCCGAGTGCCTTCATGTTCGACATAAGAGAATGGATATTCATGTTGAATAATGGACAACGCTAACGCTTCACGATATTCTACTTGGTTGCACCCAACAGATCTTACTGCACCTCCACTTGTACTTTTCGCAAAGAACTCAAGTACCTCAGGACTATTCCTCAAAGGGCATTGACTCCGTAAATGGCATCTCATATTAGACGTGCCATGAGAACTACCAGCAATGTAAACTTTTTGGCAATACTTGCACTCTGACACAACTTTACCCTCATCCATCGTACTCTTGCTATAAAAACTCCATATTCCTGACTTCGTTGTTCCGTGAACTTCATTGAAGTCCAAAGTATCCTCGGACGTAGTCGACATTCTTTCAAAAACAGATTTAAATTACCGCCAACATTCTTGCTAAGTTGCAAAACACATTTCTAATGAAAAGGAAGGGAAGTGTGCTAGAAAAGGACATGTACATGCAAAACACGTACATGTACATCCACCGGTTGGTGCCGCTGGCCTGGTACTTCACTTCTCGGTAGCGTGATTGCATCCCAGCCAAGTCTTTCAAGTAGTGGCCACAGATTCAATACGATGCTTCAGGTGACTAATTACTTGCCTTCTCTCTTGAACTTCATGGTATTAAATCATCTTTTCTGAGCTGATTAGTTCTTATAACTGCATGACAGGTGCATTTCGTTATACAAGAAGCCGGTACCTACAGCTGCTACATGCTCAATAAGATTCTGAAAATGGGAGAAGCATTGTACAGTGCAAGTTAGTGATCAGGATTTTGCATGATAGTTGCTTCTGTTGCTGATCAGGTGTCATTGTATAATCTCCTATCTTAGAAGTTATATAATGAACGAGTCGCGCACGCATCGCGTTGTGCACGTTAACTCATTTATCTTAAGAAAACATGCTTAATTAAGCAACTACAAAGAAGATAAGTCGATCAAAACTGTCTAAACCAATTCAATTCAAACTCTCAAAAAAATTTAATAGTTCAATTTCGTATTTTCTTAAACCGATCTCGATGTGAGATCAATACCAAAGCACCTTCCCTCCATTACCAAGCACCATTTTCAGCCATGGTGATTCATTTCATTATGAAACGTTAGTTGCATTATGGGGCAGATATGCTATCGCGACCTCCGATGAAGCATAAATTAGCAAGCATTGGCCATCTGCTCTTCAAGTACGGAACACATCCAAACCTCGTCACCCAAATCCACGCCCACGCCATCGCCCTCGGCCACTGCAAGAACCAACACTTGACCTCCCAACTACTCAATGCCTACGCGAAACTTCACAAACCCATTGAAGCCCAAAAAGTCTTCTCTCAAATCCCAAACCCAGACATTATCTCCTACACCTGTCTCATCTCCCTTTACCTCTTCATCGACCGTCCGAACCGAGCCTTCTCCGTCTTCGCGGAGTTAAGCGCCGGTCACAGACCTGATGGGTTCTCCGTTGTGGGCGCTCTTTCGGGTTGTAGCCGTGCGAAGAATTTAACCGGTGGGAGGATAGTACACGGGATGGTGTTCAGGTTTGAACTGGGTTCCGAGCCTATTGTGGGCAATGCTCTTGTTGACATGTACGGCAGGAATGGACGTATGGGATTGGCGCAAGCCGTGTTTGACGGGATGGTGGTGAAAGATGTTGCTTCCTGGACAAGTTTGCTGAACGGGTTTGTTAAGTGTGACGACATTGACTCTGCGCGCCGGGTGTTCGATGAAATGCCACAGAGAAACGTGATTTCATGGACGGCCATGATTGTGGGGTACCGTGGTAAGAAGACCCCGCTCCGCGCTCTGGAGTTGTTTCGGGAGATGAGAGCTGAAGGGAAGGAGCACCCGACGTCGATCACCATTGTGGCTGTGCTTGCTAGTTGTGCTGATATTGGAGCTCTTGATTTTGGTCGATTGATCCATGGTTGCATTAGCAAATCAGTGCGGCTTCATTTGGATGTCTCCATAAACAATGCTTTGATGGATGTTTATTGTAAGAGTGGAATGCTTGACTTGGCTAAGACGATCTTTGGTGAGATGCCGCGTAAGGATTTGTTTTCATGGTCAACCATGATTTCGGGATTGGCGCTTCATGGTGAAGGAAGATATGCGCTTGAAGTTTTTGATGACATGTTGGGATCTGGAGTAGTACCGAATGAGATCACATTTGTTTCGGTGCTATCGGCTTGTGCTCATGCAGGGTTAATAAGTGAGGGGCTTAGGTTGTTTAACAGATTGATCAGTTGTTATGGTTTGAAACCAACGATCGAGCACTATGGCTGTATGGTAGATCTTCTATGTCGAGCAGGGCACTTAGAGGAAGCACTGGAGTTGATTGAGCGGATGCCCATTAACCCTGATACAGTTATCTGGAGATCCTTTCTAAGTGGGTGTTTAGGGAAGCGGAACTGGAGATTAGCTGAAATGGCAGGAAAGAAGGTACTCGATTTGGAACCTGACGACGATGGAGTGTACATTCTCCTCTGGAATGTATTTTCCTTTGCAAATAAGTGGGACGATGCTTTGAGGACAAGAAAGATGATGAGAGATCAAAAGATCAAAAAGAAACCTGGGTGTAGTTGGATTGAAGTGCATGGCATTGTTCACGAATTCCTTGCGGAGGACACAGTGGATCATGTCTCCGCAGATGTACACCTAATTTTAAAATCTATGATTCAGCAACCAAATTCGGATATGGATTTCTTGAATGTTTGAAGAAAAGTCAATGAGAATGTATTTATTCGTACAAGACAGGAGGAAGAGAATAAGCTTCAAATCAAAGATTGTTGCAGAATGAAGCGAACTGCCTCAGATCTAAGTTATATCTCTCTGTTGTTCAGATTAACTTCTTGTTCCATTCTGAATGATAAGTAGAAAAGGAAAACCTGCAGATTCATACCGTAAGAGTTCATCATAGAGGTCAATTATCTCTCTGTTATTGCAGGATCTAGGTCAGTTTACAACCTCTTGCTTCAGATTCTTTTTTGTTAATTTCTGAATTGTACGAAGAAACGGAAAACCTTCAAATTTGTTCCTTAACTATGTAACCGCTCATCGTTTTAGAGGTCACTTAATAACAGCATAGATCGAGGATAGTTTACAGACATTCTTTTTGTCTCTTTGAAAATTACTGGGGAATTATGTTGTTATTTTTTATGACTTGGTGTAGATACAGGTTCTTGCTTACTTTTTTCTATTGTTCGATGGTTTTTGTTTGCTTCCCTTTTTGTTTTCTGCTTTTCTGTCTTCCCAGTTACGTAATTGACGAGTCTTGTAATTTAATTAGGTGATCTTCAATATATGATTGTTTGACGAGGTGCAGTCCATACAGGTCCATGCCCCTGGTTCAGCCTCCATTTTTATTGGAGCTCCAGTTCAATTTTACTTTCTACAGTATATATGATTACACTTTAAGATTTTTGAAGGTGGAGACAAGAATAGTTTCGAAAGATCAAAAGATTGCTATTAATTTGCTTTTTTTTCACCAATATTCCGCAGACAGGTGCATGATCGATGTGCAATTCTCTTAACAGCAGTTAGTAAGCATCCAAATTTAGACATTTTTCACCAGTACATGTGGTTTGTATTAGTGAAGAATTGAAAGAGAAACCAAACTATGGAAATGCTACTTGAGATCTTTTTTATAAATTATTACGTTTTGTCAGATTTTTGAAAAAGGTCAGAAAAGAATAGTTTTGAAAGACCAAAAGATTGCAGTAAAATTGCGTTTTAGCAAATTTCCCGTAGACAGGTGTTCAATTCTCTTCGGAGCAGTTAGCAAGCAACCAAAATTAATCATTTTCAGCAACTTGGTTTGAATTAGGGAAGAAAACCAAACTATATATGGAAATGCTACTTGTAAATGCTTATTGACTGCTCCAAAGAGAATGTGAATGTCTCTAATGAGATATTGCTGCAATTTAGAAGAATCAGATGTTAATCTGTCTGTATATAGATAAGGTTTAGCGAAGAGAATTGAACACGTTCGCTACTCTACTTTTTTGTACTAATAATATATGGAGAGCTGTAGAGAACCTAAAAGAGTTTTTCTGTACTTCTCTGAATCATCATTCACTTCTTCCTGATAGAAATTATGAGGGAGCTTCAGATGTGAATGCTGTGACATTTCATCTTATCAGGAGAAGCAGACTTATTGCAGCATCAAGGTTAGGGAAGGGTGATATGAAACACCATTTCACTCGGATTCTATGAAAACTATGATTGAAACTCTAGGCTTCCTGCATCTATGATGCTATGTTGTTCCTAAGACTTTGCGATCCCCGGTCAGGTTAACTCGGGATCATGGGATCCCGCACAAATTTAGTTCCAAGTATTCGATACGCACTAAAGTTTGCAGCAACAGCTTACTTATAAACACAGTGTTTTTTGTTGTTGTTTTTTTTCCCCCCCGGGTCGAGTACGAATTGAATATAATCTGATCCCGGCCTTTACATTTGGGTAGAGATGTCAAAAGGGCCGGGCCGACCAGACCCTAAATTGGCCCGGCCCTAAAGATGAACAGTGCTGGCCCTAACCCGTAGGGCTTTGGGCCAATGCTGTTTTTTTGTGAATTTTGGCCCGGCCCGGCCCTATAAAATCTGGCCCTAAAGTGGCCCTCCCCATTTTTTTAAAAAAATTTAGATCCCCCCCTCCCCTCTCTCTCAAGAATTCAATTTCTCCAAATTCTTGAACTCAACTTCCTTCTGTTGCTTGCTTAGATTTTCAAGCTCTTCTCTGAGAAGTCGCACAACATTAGCCTGCTTATACTCCCAGTTCTTTACCAGGTATGGTATGGCAACTAGGAGGAGCCCTTCTCACTATAGTTGGTTAACTCTAGGAGACGTTTGAAATCAACTATTGTAGGTTCCTCGATGAAGGTAACCTCCTCCGGCATATCTTGATATGCTCCTGGTTTTTCCACATTGAATTGTTTTCTAGCTTCATTAATATCTTCAGGCCACATTGAAGAGAGGACCTCGATGCCCATTTCTTCGAGAGGGATGTTTTCCATCGTCAAATCCATTTAAATCACTAGTTCATTAATCAAATTTAGTTCACGTGCGTATAGTTCAGATGAACATCGAACAACAAAGTATATGCTTACCTGCATTGAACTAAGTTGAGTGAAGTATAACCGAAAGTTCAATTTTCCAAAGCAGGACTAGTAGAACAACTGAAACATCTTTGAAAGAGTAAAAAAAATGACATTTAACGGGAGGAACACCATATTAGTTCAGGCCTGCATTATGAAATAATTGAGTATCGTAATATAAAGATGTGATTGCTTCAAGTAAGAAAACTCTGAGTTAGCTACTTATTTTGAGTATCATAGATTGCAAAATCAGTAATCTGTATAATGAAGGCAATAATTCCAACGCTTTTATAAGTTAATACCAAGAAGAAAAAGGTGAAATTTGGGATTATGTTACTACTGAGCCAATGGAAGAACAAAAGCAAAAGAGAACAAAACTTATACTCATTTTACTGTCGTCATTTCACTTTGATTTCAACTTTTCTTTCTTTTAAAAATTGCTGAATCAAGGTTTCCAGCTTATAGCATCACCAAGTTTTTTCAATGTAATTATTGATTTATCTTCAATTTAATTCCTCCGCAAAGTTTAAAATGAATAAGAAGAATTTTTGAATAAAAAAATAATTATTTTTTTTGGGCCTGGGCCTGCCCAAACGCAGCCCTAAATATTGGGCGTAGGGCCAAGGCTTGGACTGGGCCTGGATACCCCCATCCTCTGGCCCGGCCCGGCCTGATTCCCCCCTTTGGCCCGGCCCCGACCCGTTTCTTGGCTGGCCCGCCGGGCCCGAGTTAGGCCGGCCGATTGACATCTCTACATTTAGGAACTAACTATCTTCACACTTTGCTCTTTCGTGCCATGCTTGGGGGCATGTGGGGGTGGGGTTACTTTTCTCTGGCTTAGAAAGGCTCCAATCCTTCTGGTAAGGCATATAAGAAAAAAAGTTTCCAGCATTATGGTTCATTGAGAAAAGTGAGCCACCTCAACCCTAATTAGGTCGGTGCTCACATATATGTATACACGTATAACACTTGTACAATGACATATATACCCATATATGGCCTAAATGTGTGGAAAAATCTAGAACTCTAATTATATATATTAACACTTCCCCTAAATATGAAGAAGTCGAAACAACGGACAGATTGGCCTTCAACTGATGGAACTTCGAACGAGATAAGCCTTTGATAACGATGTTAGCAAGTTGATCGGATGTGGGCACAAAACCAACAAAATATCACCACTAGCAACCTTCTCACAAACAAAATGAAAATCAATCTCAATATGCTTTGTGCGAGCATGAAAGACCGGATTGGCAGCAAGATAGCTAGCACCAACATTTGTCAATGTAAACAATAATAGGTCGGTGTAGAAAAATCCCGAGGTCACACAATTGTTGGTAGAGTTGTCAAACGGGCCGGGCGGCCCGCGGGCTGGCCCGACCCGGCCCGGTTCTGGCCTGGGCTGGCCCGGCCCCGTCTATGAACAGTAGAGGCCCGCATGTATAGGGCCTGGGGCCTGGGCCTGGGCCTGGACCAGGCCTGAAAAATCTGGAAAACGGCCCGGCCCGGCACGGCCCGGTTTTGGCCCGGGCTTGGCCCGGTCTGCGGCCCGGTTATTTGGCCCGGTCTGCGGCCCGGGTTTGGCCCGGTTTTGGCCCCACCTTTTTTGAATCTTTTGCTTTTCCCCCCCTTTCTTCCACCCCTTTTCCAAACTTCCACTTTACCCCCCCAACAGTTATATAACGGCTAGTTTGGGGGGTATTTTAGTCTAACCTATATTTTTCAACTCCTTTACACTTTTACCCTCCCCAACAACTATAAACGGATAGTTTGTAGGGGTATTTTGGTCTTTTGTGAAGTTTCTAAAATCTATAAATTCACACCATTTCTCTCTAATTTTTCATACCAATCTTCTTACTCTCTTCTTACTCTCACAACAAGCTTTGCTACTATTTTCCTCTCCAATTACTACTCTTGCTAATTACTACTAGTATTTACTAATTAGTACTCTTGTTTATTAATTACTAGTCTTGCTAAATTCTTTTTAATTACTAACTCTCTAATATTTGTTACTCGTTCATTCTTTTAATTACTACTAGTATTTACTAATTAGTACTCTTGTTTATTAATTACTAGTCTTGCTAAATTCTTTTTAATTACTAACTCTCTAATATTTGTTACTCGTTCATTCTTTTAATTGTTATTTCTTATTACTACTCTTATAATTGTGTATTTAGTTACTCTTACAAAGTTTAGCGTGAAATATGTCTGGATTATTGAACAAAATGAGGCGTGTAACGTCATCACGAAAGAAATCATCATCATCGCAAGCACCACCACCAGCACAAGCGCCAGCGCCACGGCCATCACAAACACCAATCCAAGCACCAACACAACCATTCGTTCGTGGACGAATGAGTACAGGCTCTATGATAGATACCCAAGCCAATTGGGAGTTCAATCAAAACATTCCAGATTTTGAATACACGCCTGATGAAGACCCCCCGCATTATAGTCAAGGACGCAGCTCGGTTGGCGAAGCTACTACTCAGTGGCATAATCTCAACCCTATGCCTGGTCATGATGAAGAAGGGCCGAGCAATGCCTCCGATAACGTGCCAGAAGTCCAAAGGGGGAAAAAGAAGAAAGCCGAGTGTTGGAATCATGTCAACGTAATTACGGTGGACGACATCCGAAAAGCTCAATGTAAGTACTGTCTTAAATTATTTTCGACTGGTAGTGGTAATGGACATCTTAACAGGCATTACCCTCAGTGTGCACCTCGACAAGGCCACGTCGAACCTACCCAAACGCAATTATCTTTTGACGGTAAGTTATTTGTTTATAATCAGCGAGAGCAGAGACGGTCTCGCGGAATTTGCTAGTCAGCGTGAACAAGCCTTTTCCTCTGCCCATAATCCTAAGTACTCTAGATATATGAACACATACGTCCAACCTTTGTACAAAAAGGTTACTAGAAACACAACTAGATCCGATGCACTCCGACAGTACAAGGCTGCTAAAGCACGCCTTATCGATTATTTCAATAAATTTGACGGTAAAGTTAGTCTTACTTCTGATATTTGGCAATCTCCTTATACTTTTGTTAGTTATTCTTGTGTGACCGCTCATTGGATTGATGCAGATTGGGTTATGCACAAGAGAATCATCGCTTTCGAGCACTTCCCTTATCCGCACGATGGAATGAGCATTGCTACTCTTATATTAAAAGCATGCAACACATTTAAAATTAAGGATAAGATTATGAGTGTTAGTTTTGATAATGCTTCTAATAATAAAGCTGCTGTTGCAGCTTTAAAGGAGACGCTTCAACCTGTACTTCATGTTGAATTATTTCATGTTCGTTGTGTTTGTCACATTATTAACTTAATTGTTCAAGATGGTTTAGCTGCTGCAGGAGATATTCTGCTCAAAATGAGGGGTATGACAGCGTATGTTAATGGCTCGAGTTTGAGAACACAACAATTTAAAACGTTGTGTGTTCAATATAATATGCCTCGCAGGAGAGCAGTTACAGATGTGGTCCACAGGTGGAACTCTACATACCACATGCTTTTACACATTCTGGCATATCGAGAAGTCTACAAGCATTTTCTACTAACCCAGTTCCCAGCCGGCTTGCCAACTCAAGAGGAATGGCAGATGGCCACATACCTAGCTGAATTTTTGGAGGTATTCTACACGTCTACCAATTTATTGTCTGGTACGTACTATCCCACCTCTCCTCTCGCTGTAATAGAAATTCTGAAGATGGCTACAATGTTAACAAAATGGAGATATATAGGACCCTTTAGGGAAATAGTACAAGTGATGGATCAAAAATTTAATAAATATTGGAGGAAACTGCCTGCTATTTTTACTGTGGCTACTTGTTTAGATCCTAGGTTAAAGTTGCATGGCGTGAATGCCTCGATACAAGAGATATCGAAATTAATGCGCTACACAGCAGAGGACACAACCTTGCTCACAGCAAAAGTGAGCAAGAGGTTTGAGGACTTGTTCAACCTCTATCGTAATTCTGCTGACGTGCGCGGGCGAGCTACATCATCATCCACTGCTGAGAGGTATTATGCGCCATACCTTCAAGGCTTTGAACATCTAGTAGCAAGACAACTACTAGGTGAAGGTACTTCTAATTCGGGAGGTTCGTATAATTTTTCCTCTTTTAATGAGATTGGTGTATATGCAAATACTGATCATTATTCTGATTTATCAAGGCAAGAACAGATTAATTTTAATTTGTTAAATTTTTGGAAACAAAATCAAAACATGTATAAAACTTTATCCCAAATTGCACGGGATGTACTGCCAGTGCAAGCCTCCACGGTTGCTTCAGAGTCGGCATTTTCAGCAAGCGGGAGGGTTTTGGATGACAGGAGGAGTCGTCTTAACCCCGAGTCGCTCGAGCTATGTGTATGTTGGAAGGATTATCTTGATGCGAAATACCGCGAGCAAGATAAACCGATTGATGATAGGAAGAGCAGTGACTCGGATATTGAAGTACTTTCGGATGATTAGGTAATTTGTTTTTATTTTCCTCTTTTGATCCTTTTGGTTGACGTTGCAGATTTCTTGATCTTTGATTGCTAATATTTTGGATAGACATGCATTATTATTTTGATTGTTAGAGTTTTAAGAATAAATTTTTTCACAAAATATACTTTTTTTCCATATATATAAAATAATTTTTTACAAGCAAGATATATATTTTTTCGTATATATAAAAAAATAGGTAACTTCGCCTGTTTGTTTACAAGCAGCCGGTCCAAGCCCGGATAAAAGGAGGAGGGCCTATGAACACATTTATTATTTTTCTATATAAATTGTTATGTGTTAAGATTTTATTAATAAAGCTCACCAAGAAGAGTATGAAAATGTTTAACATATTAATAAAGCTCACCAAGATTAGGTTCGTTAAATTGTGAATATTGCCTAGAGGCTAGAGATGAAATTGAATAACAAGAAAAAAAAAACTTTTGGGCCCGGGCCCGGCCCAAGCCCGGCCCTAAATATTGGGCCTAGGGCCTGGACTGGGCCTAGGTTTCCCTTCGGCAGGCCCGGCCCGGCCCGGTTGGCAGCCCCACTGGCCCAGCCCCGGCCCGGCCCCACAGCAGGCCCGATGGGCTTGGGCTGGGCCGGCCCAAGCCCGGCCCTTTGACATCTCTAATTGTTGGTGTAACTAATATGACTCGGCAACGACATATGCAACTGAACAATACTCGGATTCAGCACTAGAGCGAGACACAGTAGGCTGCTTCTTGGCACTCCAAGAGACCACATTGGAACCTAAAAAAAAAAGCATAGCCAAAAGTAGAACGACGACTATCATTGGTCAATAAAGCATTAAATTCATCGGCCATAGTTGCACGCCATTTTTGGGGTCCTTGACTGCTTGAGTAAAACAAGAGGGTTCCTCTATAGGCAAGGAGCTGTAAAGTGACAAAAGTTGTTTGGGCTTACAGATGCCAAATTTGAGACGTATGGTCATGTGATGAGACATAGGCAGATTTGGGGGCACAGAAGGAGATGTCAAGGATAACAAATCATGGTTGAAAAAGGAGGTGGAGATATAGAAGGAGTAGGTTAACTGGGTAAGGAAGAAGAAGATGACGGGGATAGGGAAGCCAAAGGTGAGGAGGAAACCAAAGAGAGAGATGGGGGAAGATGTGGACACAGAGGATGACATGGGAATGATGGATGGTGGAAGCATAGAAGTGGAAGCAATGGAAGAGGGAGGAAACATGTTAGCAAGAGAATTGATAGCAACAAGAGAGAGGTCAAAAAAATTGCGGGAACTAGAGGACACGAGACTCGGATACGGCAAAAAGACCTCATTAAAGATAACATGACGACTAGTGTAAACATGCCTGGTCTTTGGGTCAAGACATCGATAGGTTTTATAAGCTCGGGCATACCCAAGGAAAATACATATGCAAGAATGGGGGGCTAACTTATGTGAGATACGAGCAGAGAAATTAGGGTAGCACTCACACCCAAAGACACGTAAAAGAGTGTAATATGGAAAGTGAGAGAAGAGAATTTCAAATGGAGATTTACTATGAGGAACATGAGGAGTAGGAAGGCGGTTAATAATATAAACAACAGTTTAAACAACATCAACCCTGTAAGATAAAGGCATATGAGCATGACAGAGTAAAGTGCGAGCTATCTCACCAATATGACGATGTTTACGTTTGGCCATGCCATTTTGTTGTGGAGTGTCCGAACACGACATACGAAATTGAATACATGGGTGGCCAGAAAGGATGTAAGTGGGAAATTATTGAATTCACGACCACCATCACTTTGGAGAATTTTAATTTTGGTAGAAAATAGATTTTCAACTAATGATTTGAAGGTGCAAAAATGAGTAAAAACTTCGGACTTGAGGCGTATAACGTAAATCCATGAAATCGAGTAAAGTCATCGACTAAAACAACGTAATATTTAAACCACAAGTGGAATAAGCTTAAGAGGTCCATACATCCGAATGAACTAAATATAAAGGAAAAGGACTACGATGATCAACACGATCAAATGGAAGTCGATGAGACTTGCCTAACGGACAATGAGAACAAAAACCTAAAGACTTAGGAGAAAATAGAAGTTCTCCTTTATTGTGTAAGGACGACAAAGTAGTAGAGCTAGAATGACCAAGATGCTGATGCCAAATAACTCTGGTTACACGAGTAGCGACCAGACCATCAAAATGTAAGGAGACAAAAGTAGATGGAAGAGTATATAGGTCACCACCAGTCTTAGTGGAGAGAAGAAGAGTCCCCGTTTTGTTGTCCTTCACAGAAAAAGAAGTAGATGAAAAATTTACTGAACAGTCATTATCACGACGCAAACTACTAATATAAAGTAGATTACGGGATAACTGAGGAACATGTAGGGCACTGTGCAATTTAAGAGGACCATGTGGAGTGTGGAGAAAGAGGAACCAATTTTAGTTATACTAAATGGAACCATTACCTACTAAAATCTTATTAGAACAAGTATAACGTGAAGTCTCAAAAAGCATACCATCATTTAGAGTCATGTGTGTGGAAGCACCATTGTTCGGGTACCATCGTGCATCACAAGTTTCAGCAATCATCATTGCAAAAATGAACATGGTTAATCATCCAAAGTATAAGAATGATTAAAATTATTATAAAAATTAAGAGCAGAATGACCATGTTTGGAGCAGATTTGGCAGACAAATAGAGGCCAAGATAAAGAGCCACCATTAGAAGGTGTAGGTAATAAACCGTGACCATGACCAGGCAGGTTAGGGGTCAAAGGTGGCGGGTCATATGAAGAAGAGCGAGCCACAACAATGTGAAAGGGCTGCCCATCGAGGAAAATGTGAAAATCAATTCCATGACCTTGGCCGCCACGTCCTTAGCCACGTCCACAACTCAAGTGATCTCGGCCACGACTGCGACCACGGCCAAACGGGGCAGCAAGCAAAGCCATCTCAGTGTCACTATGGAGAGCGCCAAGATGATTCAGTTGTTGCTCATGATATAGTAGTTTTGTACAACGATCATCAAAGGACGATACGGTTCTGTTGGTCACAATAGTGATAAAGGACTTATACTCTAAAGAGAGACTAGCAAGAGCATAAATAACGGGGTCTTTGTTTGAAACTGGCAAAGATATTGTGCCATGGACATATGACCTTTCTTGAGTGACTGCAATCGAAGCTTTAACTGAAGTTCTTTTGCAG
This sequence comes from Escallonia rubra, assembly GCA_033065855.1. NCBI lineage: Eukaryota > Viridiplantae > Streptophyta > Magnoliopsida > Escalloniales > Escalloniaceae > Escallonia > Escallonia rubra. Next base: position 150,194 of record JAVXUO010001734.1, on the reverse strand, counting down.
AAAATTAATTGAGAAAGTGACGCTCTAAAACGGTCCAAACATCACGCGAAGAAGTGAGTTCATTGACCTCTTGAAGAACATCTTTGGTGAGACTGGCTTTGAGCCATGAAAATAAACTTTGATCAGTACAAAGCCAACATGAATAGGCTGGATTAAGCACTGGGTGACCATGAGCATCAATGATATATCGAGAGGGGCAAGGGAAAAAAAAGATGTGGGCATGGTAGAAGGAGATGTAGGGACATGAGTGATGGGTAACCATGGGCAAAATGTTGTATGAGGGATAAAATATAGGGAGAGGGCCTAAAGAAGCAAAATAATGCTGAGTCTAGTAAGGGGCACTACAGATTGCTGGAGAAAAGGGAAGGTAGAGGAGAAAGGACCAAGAGGCATACCAACAGAGGAACGAACATGTTGTGTAACGGAAGAGGAGAAGGGAGAAGATGAACTGTCATAACAGAGTCGATGGAAGACGACTGAAGAGGCAAAGTAGCAACATTGGCAGCCATTGTACCAGTAACGATGGTGGCTAGTTGGGATATAACACGGGCTATAGAGGTAGCATGAAGAATATCATTGGAGGAGGAATGAGGGGCTGTGGAAGAACTGGACAGAGAATCCATGAAGCAGCAGAAAAATAGAATGATTAAGTGGCGACTGATACAATGAGAAAAGTGAGGCACCTTAACCCTAATTAGGGTAGGACGCGAGGTACATTTTTAATATTTGTACAATGACACAAATATCCATGTATGGGCTAAATAAGTGGAAAAATCTAGAACTCTAATTATATACACTAACATTCATAGACCAAAGAATAAAACTCGATTGCATGCAATGCAATCCTATCTTACCAGGGCTTGTAGCTTTCACTAGGATATAGAAATAGGAATAAGACACGACATAACCAACACCAAGGCAGTGGTTCTAGGAAACTCCCTCTAATGAAATTAATGCAAGTTCATGCTAGATTAGTTGTAGGCTTCCGTGACTTCGAATGCTGAGATATATTGAGAATTTTGTGTGGTTGGCAGCTGTTTTGGCATCGGAAAGAGCTGTTTTAGTAATTGAAGATTGCCTTTGGGATTCGTGATGCATTTTTGACATCTCGGCGGAGCTTCTACGAGGGTGAGAGCTGGGTATGCGGACGTAGTACAACTTATTGTCATGTGGGTTATCAGGTGATTTTTGAAGTCGAGATAGAGCTACGACTTTTTTATGCAATGTTTTGCTGAGTTTTTTAGGCTTGGTGCTGGGAAAAGTTACTTTCAGGGTCAATATTTGCATTCTACAGGGGGACAGAGCAATTATAGAGCATTTTTAGATATTTTGTCTGGGAAGCAACTGTGACACCCCGAATTTTTAGAACGTTAATTTCAATTAAATAAATTCTTAAAACCATATATTTTTTAAAAAGTCTCTCGAACTGGTTATTCAGAGCATAAAGATAATAAGTCTCCATGTTCATAATTAAATGCCAAATAGGCCTAAAACCGTAATTTAGTCCACAATTTATTCCTAAAAGGAATTTCAAAGTAAACATCAAAATCCAACTAAGTTCTCATTCTATAATTTCTAAAAATAATCAAACTAACTCTGAAATTCACTACAAGAAAAATGCTCTTTAGCGACGGAATTTAGCGATGGAACTGTTTCCGTCGCTAGTCACCTTTGCCGACGGAATTAGGCGACGGAATTAGGTTCCGTCACTAAAAACGATGGAGGGAAAAAATGCGCGGGAAAGAAAAATAGGCGACGGAATTTTCCGTCGCAAATGATTTAGCGACGGAATTTAGTGACGGATTTTACCGACGGAAATATTTTCATCGATAAAGGTATTATTTTAATTTTTTATAAGAGGAAAATATTTTTGCTAATTATTAAAAATAAAAAAATAACATATAATAAACATAAAAAAACAAAACAAAACAAAGCTTTCTCTGGCTCTCTCTCTCTTTTCCTTGAATCAAGGGTTTCGGCTCTCTCTCTCTCTTCCTTCAGTTCCAGATTCGAGAGAGGACCGGCGACGGCGTGTGACCGGCGAGTTGGCAACGGCGGCGAGTGACCGACGAAGACTCCACAGCACCGGCCGACATCCCTCTGCCAGAGACGTCGACGAGGGAATCGACCGCGGGCAAACCCTGCCTTTTGTCAATTCGCCATTTCGGTAACTATTTGCCCTCCGTCTTCTATCTTCCTACTCTGTCTTCTGTCTTCTATCTTCCTACTCTGTCTTCTGTCTTTATAGTGTGACCTGGAGACTCAGATCTCACTTCGTTACTGCCTGCTCTTTCTTATTTATTGCTGATTTTTCCCCTTCTGTATTCTGTTTTTCCATCGGGGGCTTTGGCATGTTTAGTGAGTTTATTATGATCATATGTACTTCAGTGGCGCTTGGTATTTATACAGGACTTGTTTATTGTTTTCATTAGTAGGCTTTGTGACAAGTGTTTTACCTCTAATTTACATTACTTGCTAGTGGTTGTGAAATCACTAGGAACAAGCTGGCCAATGTCATCTACTAATTTTAGGATCTCTGAGGCTCGTTGAAAATGTCACCGGGCTGTAAGCAACTTGCTGTGGTTCTCACAAGTAGTTAAATTACTTCCTCTGAGCCAGCAAAAACCCAACTTGGTGAAAAAGAGGACTAGCAAGTGGAATTTCTCTTTAGAGTTTCAAATGAGCGATCCTTAAGATTGATAATAGGCCTTTTATTTTAGACATGTGAATCTGTATATGTGTTTTAGTGCGTCGATTGGTTGTAGTTACATTCATTTGCCATCATTGCTATAATAATCCATACTGTTGGAGTGTACTCGCTGGAGGATGTAAGGCTTTTGGTTTTGGCTTTCCAAACAATTAAAGCAGGGCTCTTTTTCTCTATCCCTATCTTGAGTTTCATCTCACTCTCTTAGCTAAATAGATCCAGATTGATCTCTACTGATATATGTCCTGAATTTATGGCTAAAGGTAAGGGCATAACTATATATACCATGTATTCTCCCGCTTTAGTTCACACTGTCATTATAAATCTGACTTGTGCATATGGGTGCGACGTTCTCTCAGATTGTGTCTCTGTGTTTGATTGCTTGTTCTTAATGTGTCTATCGCGAGATTGTGTTCCTAACAATCTGCTTACCCACTCTGTTCCTGAAATAAAGGTCAGTAAGAGTAATAGAGCATGCCTTCAGCTTTATCTGCAATTCATAGTTGCAACCAAGTAGCTTGGACAGCAGCTACTAAAGTAGACTAGTCTGCAGGGTTTAAGGTGTTGAAGCTCTTTTCACTTTTCTGTCTTTTGTTGCGGTGGTAACAAGTCCTCAAGACCCACCATGACACCTCAAGCATAGATTTGTTGTTTTAAAGAGGTACTGTGCCCTTCAGGTTCTGATTTGTTGTTTAAAAGAGGTAACAAGTCCTCAAGACCTACCGGTGAGTATGACACCTCAGGTTCTGATTTGTTGCGGTGGTAACAAGAGGTACTGCTCTTAATTGGTTCTAACACAGAATGTTGTCTTTTAGGGTGGTCTTAAATTAGTCAGCAAAGTTCTTTTGCATCATTGTCTTCATTTCACTGGAATTACACTTTCTTTCTTCTAGTTCCAGTGACTTTTACGGCATAACCTGATATGCAATCACAGTTGCCTACCCCTTTGGATTCCTCTACGCAAGTACAGTTGGTTCAATTGTTTTCTTCTTCCTTATAGGTGCAGTAGCACAGGTATTTTATTCTTTAGTGAAAATGCTTAGCTCAACCGAACTGTCCAAAAATGTGTTTCTGTAATCTCACGATCTTGGACAGCATAAACCAGTTATGCTGACTTTACTTGTAAGTTAATTGAAAAGAGAAAACTGCCATGATTTCAGCCATTTCTTAGTAATGTTTTGCACATTTTCACTTCGCACTCTGGATTTAGCAGCTGATTTGCACCTCTTCTGCAGGAAAAGCAGAGAGCAAAAGTAAAGGAGAAGCTTGACAAATGCCCAAGTCCTTAGTATTTGTTATACTAAGGACTTAGTATAACAAGTGAACATTCAAGTTAACAGGGCCAGCATAAAGAAGGCAAGTCCTTAGTATTTGTTATACTTTCATTTTCGTCTCAGTCCCCTCAAATTGTTCTGAATTTGTCAATATCTGATTGAAATTCGTATATATCATGCTGGATGTGGAACTGTACCCTTTGCATTGTTTTTTTTTTTTTTTTTCTAATCTCTAATTTGCACTCTAGGACCAACCCCAGGACTTTTGAGAATGTCGCTTGATCGTAGTTGGATGGAAAAAAGATTGGATGATCATAGGGGGCTAAGTGATGAGTTTCGAGACGGGGTGAGAGTATTTATTGAATATGCTTTTAAGAACGAAGCATTTGTAGATAATCAAAGGATAAAGTGTCCATGTAGAGACTGTAATTTATTGCGCTGGGGAGAGGCTGATGAGGTGAAATTGCATCTTTTTCGTAAAGGATTTATGCGTAACTACACAATATGGACTCAACATGGGGAGTCGATTGATTTGTCATCCTCCGTGATTGGGCAAGATAATGCTTCAGAATACCGTAACATAGTAATAGATGCTGGGCGTGCAGAGTTTGACATAGATGATTACCTTGACGATCCTGACGTGCCTATTCCAGAAGAGCCTAACTTGAAAGCTCAAAAGTTTTATGAGCTGTTAAGGGACGCCGACGAGCCGCTATGGGATGGTGCAAAGAAGCACACCAGGTTGTCTGTCGTGACACGGCTGTTACACTTAAAGTCGGAACATGGGTTAAGCGATAAAGGATTTGATGGTTTTTTAACTCTTATTAAAGAGTTCTTACCAGATAGTGAGAAGTTGCCAGGTTCGTACTATGACACAAAGAAAATGGTGATGAAACTCGGGTTGGGTTATGAGAAGATAGATGCGTGTAGCAATGACTGTGTGTTATTTTGGAAGGAAAATAAGGATAAGTTGAAGTGTCCGATTTGTGATCACTCTAGGTACAAACCAAGAAAGGGGAGTAAGAAAAACGTGGCTTGGAAGACATTGAGATACTTTCCGATAACACCGAGGCTTCAGAGATTGTATTACTCAACAAAGACAGCTGAATATATGACATACTATAACACTCGTCCCAAAGAAGATGGTATGATGAGACACCCCTCTGACGGAGAGGCATGGAAGCACTTTGATCTGAAACACCCAGACTTTGCCCAAGAAGTTCGAAATGTTCGATTGGGGTTGGCGACTGATGGTTTCAATCCATTTGGTCACTCCAGCACGCCCTACTCCACATGGCCCGTTATTGTTGTTCCCTATAATCTCCCTCCTAACATGTGCATGAAACAACCTTATACGTTTATGTCACTTCTTATTCCTGGTCCAAAAAGCCCCGGGAGGAACATAGATGTGTATTTAAGGCCATTGATTGACGAGCTCAAAATGCTTTGGGATACGGGTGTTTCCACTTTCGATGTGTTTAAAAGACAGAATTTTCAAATGCGGGCTGCGGTGATGTGGACTGTCAACGACTTTCCTGCGTACGGAATATTTTCAGGGTGGAGCACACATGGTAAGCTAGCATGCCCGTGTTGTATGCACATGAACCAGGGTTTCACATTGAAATATGGAGGTAAGGTCTCATTTTTTGGATGTCATAGAAAAATGTTGCCAGAGGATCATCCTTTTCGAAAACAGAAGGACAAGTTTGACAAAACGATTGAACGCGGTGTGATAAAGCAAGATCGTTTGTCTGGCGATGAAGTGTGGGAGAACGTGAATAAGCATGATGCTATACCTTTTGGTAAAGGTTTTGCTAATCAAAAGATTCCTGGGTTCGGAAAGACTCACAATTGGACAAAACAGAGTATCTTTTGGGAATTATCTTATTGGAAGACACTCCTAGTACGCCATACTTTAGATGTAATGCACATTGAGAAAAACGTGTTTGACAATATATTCAACACAGTGATGAATGTAAAGGGTAAATCCAAAGATCATTTAAAGGCAAGGAAGGATCTACAGAAAATGGGTATACGGCCTGAATTACATCCAAAATTGATCAACGGTAAGACGATATTGCCAAAAGCATCCTACACCTTGGACAAGAAGCAAATACAACAAGTATGTGAGTGGGTTAAAAAGTTGAAGCTCCCAGATGGTTATGCATCAAACATATCCCGTTGTTGTAACCTTTCAGAGTGCAAGTTTTATGGGATGAAGAGTCATGACTGTCATGTGTTTATGCAAAGGCTCATTCCTATTGCTTTTCGCGACTTTTTGCCTAAGGCAGTAATGGATGCCTTGACTGAACTTTGTCATTTCTTTCGTGATCTTTGTTCAGTAGCACTTCGGGAGACTGACATGAAAATTCTTGAGAAAAGTATCGTAGAAACAATATGCAAGCTCGAGAAGATCTTTCCTCCCTCCTTTTTTTTTTTTTTTTAACATTTACCCGTTCACTTGGCCTACGAAGCTAGGGTTAGTGGACCAGTGCAGTATCGATGGATGTATCCATTCGAGAGGTGATATTTATTAGATCTAGTCTAGTGTACCTTATAATATTTTGAATATACTTTGATTCTAAAACTCATTCGATATCTTTTAGGTTTATGTTTGGACTAAAGAAAAAGGTTCGCAATAAAGCTCGAGTAGAAGGTTCAATAGCAGAGGCCTACATAATAGAGGAACTTGTGAACTTTTCTTCACTTTATTTTGAGTCGGAAGTTGAAACAAGGATAAATCGATTATATAGAAACGAGGATGGTGTTGACACAAATTCGGAAGGACGTTTATCCATATTCACACATTCCGGTCGGCCTTTTGGATCTTACATTACTCGGTGGTTAAGTGACGAGGAATATCATGCCACATCGTTATACGTCCTTCTCAATTGTAAAGAAGTCATCCCTTTTATCGAGTAAGTAGTTATGCATAATGACTTTTTTTTTAATATGTTGCTTAATAAAATAACTTACTTAGCTTATCTACAGTGAATTCGATAATGAAGCACGAGTTGCCAATTCTGCAATCTCTGATAAAGAACTTGAAGAGTTGCGTAACAACGATTTCCTTACGTGGTTCAAGCAACGTGTAAGTTTGAAAAGTAAATCATAGTTGTGCAATTACTACTATTACATTACTAACATAATATTACTTTATTGGATTTTATTGAGATAGGTTGACAAGGTTGATCAAGCGGTGGATACTCGTTTCAAAGAACTTGCTTGTGGCCCTAGTAGATTAGTTAGATGCTACAAAGGTTACATTGTCAATGGCTTTAGGTTTAACACGGTAGATATTGACTCGACAAAGCAAACTCAAAATAACGGAGTTTTGGTCAATGGCGATTGTTATAACGACAATTGCCTTGATTTCTATGGGCGATTGGATGAGGTTGTTGAGTTAGATTATATGGGTAGTAGAAATCAATTGGCAATGTTTAAATGTCATTGGTTTGATATCACATCTAGAGCTGGTGTTCGTGTTAGTCGACATGGGATAGTAGACGTTAATCTCAAGTCAAGACTCGGATCAAATGAACCTTTTGTGTTTGCTAATCAAGCTTCGCAAGTTTTTTATGCAGAAAGTGTATCGAAAAAGAATTCTAATTGGTGTACAGTTATCAAGACCAAAAAATTAACAGTTGGAAACTACCAAGAAGATGTGCCCGAGACTTATCAAGAGGATGCTACTCCTGTTGTGGTACCTATTCCAGTTGATGACGACACGGATGATGACATACCTCTTCAAGCAGTAGGTATGCCCGATGAAGTAATGGGAGAGGACGAGGACGAGGACGAGGACGAGGACGAGGACGAGGAAGAGGAAGAGGAAGAGGAAGAGGACGAGGACGAGGACGAGGATGAGGACGATGCTGATGATAATGAAGAAGAAGAAGAAGATGATGATGAAGTAGACATGTCCAGTAGTGATAATGATTAATAACTCCTAATTCTTTCTTTTAGTTTAATTTAGCTTAGAGTTTATTTAACATGATTTGGTGTTTGGATTTGGCATTAACTTGTTGAGTGAAAGGTTTTTTTTTTAACTTGTGTTTAGTAACTATTGTGGTAAAATATTATGTGTTTCCATATTTAGTTTTCGTTACATAAACAATTTTTGCTATATAGTATCTTTTGCAGTTATGCAACGTTCTCAGGCCACTCGAGGTCGTCGTCGTGTTGTATCTGCTCCCGTCGGTGGAGGTCACAGTGGAAGTAACTCATCTTCGGAGCGGTCTGTGCAAGTGGAATCGTCAATAGCTTCAACTAGTGGTACTTTAAGGAATAATGGGTGATAGTTGTTTTTTGTTTGAATAATTATAGTACTTTGCAATGTCGTGTGTTATTCCTAATATGCTTTTTTGCAGCTTCTCTTCGTACCAGAGGTGCGACACAGGGAATCATAAGAAAGCTTCCACCAGGCTCCAAAAAGAGAATCCATGTTCATAAGAAAGTGTAAGTTGTAGTGATTACTTTCCAGTTGTATAATATCATTTTTTTTCATTCTACTTTAGTGTAAAACTTAATTTTTATGCACTAGCTTCATTGAGGACGAGGCACGGAGTACAATAGGAGCTATCTTTAGGGCGAATATGGATTTTCCTTTCGTGGTGTGGTCAAGCTGGAAGAAGTACCCTGAAAGGAAAGAAATGCTTTGGCAAAAATTTTTGGTAAGCTTATTACTGCATCATTTTTTTTTTTTTGTGGTTGCTTCTACATTGCTATCCATGTTTGTGTTTGACAGCCTTCAATCCATAGTCTTAAAGGCAGTGTGTGCAATGACCAGCAGTGTGCGCGCGCGCACGCATGACAACGTGTTCAAGTGTTTTTTTGTGCAGCTGGGTGAGAGTGTGTATGGGTTTAATGTGTGCTTGTGTTAGTGTATTAGTAAGAACAGTGTGTGTGTGTAGTGGGCATTATGTGTACTGAGATGTGTAGGTATACAATGAGCATGTGATTTAAATATAGTGTGTTGGGTATGCAATGAGTGATTTTGTGTGTGATGTGGAGTGCAATGGTGTATCTTGAGGTTGAGCACTTTTAATGCATCGTTGGCATCTTTACAATATTATGTTTAATGTGGCAGGGGTACTTTGACTTTGAGTCTCCTGAGCAGGAAGCAGCGGGAAGAGTTGCTTTTTTCCATCACATTTCTACTAACTATACAAAGTGGATGGAAGGAGCGAGGAAATTTGCAATTAGCAAGGTAGGAGAAGATGCACATCCAGAATTATGGAGGAACCATCCCCCGGAATGGATCCGCAATGATATTTGGCAGAAGATGGTGGATGTATGGGCAAGCACTAAATGGCAGGAAAAATCCAGATGTGCAAAAACAAACCGATATGTAAATGATGAGCCATCTCATACAGGTGGTTCCGTGCCGCATGCTGTTATTGGAGTTGAATTAAAAGAGAAGATGCCAGATATTAGCGACGCGAAGCTGAACCTAGAGGTGTACGAATTAACACATAAACTTAAACATGATTCTAATGGTCAGCCATTGGAAGAGCAAGACCGCCCATATGTCTCCAAGAAGGCAAAGGCCATCCGCGTAAGTTTGTTTTTGCAGCTGATTTTTTATCTATTTGGTTTGATGAATCTCTAACTTAACTTGCATTTTGCATGAGTTACAGGACGCATATGCTGTGAGATTTGATGAAATTAGTTCTCAGGAGCCCAGCTCTTCCTTGATAGATTATGATGCAGCAGAATTGTGGCGACAAACGCCTGGGGTTCGCGACAAGAAAGGACGTATACGTGGTACTCGCGAAACCGCACGAGATGCCAGGGCATCGATGCATATTTCACTGGATCAGCTTCCATCCTCCGAAAATTGGAAAGACGAAATTGCTAAGATTGTGCAACATGAGGTGCAGAAGATGAAAGAGATTGAAATTGCTAAGCTTGTAGAGATTGAGGTGGAAAAACGGATGAAAGAGAAGGACATGCAGCAGGTACTCTTTTCTTTGATGCATCGTAGTAATTCTCTTGCATTAATTTGAATGAAATTGTTAAAAAGGAAGGGGGAAACCTGTTGTAATGGGGCTGCCAAAGGGCAACAACGTTGTGAGATTCTGTGGTGTTTTTGTGTGTGTAAAAGTGTAAAAGGAAGGGAGAACTGCTGTGTAGTGTGTTTTGTGTGCGATTGAGGAAAAAGAGGGAAAAGGAAGGGCTGCCGAGTGGGCAGCTGTGTTGGGGGCATTGTGCGTGAGTTATTGTGATGTTTAGATGGATGTAAAGGAGGAAAATAGGAGAGGGAGAGGCTGCCAAGGGTAGCCATGGTAGGGTGGTGCAATTGGATTGTACAATTTGGTTTGTTTGGTTGGTGTTACTTTTAGGTTAAAGTTAAAAATGCACAACAGAGGAGTTAAAAATGCACAACAGAGGAGTTAAAAATGCACAACCAAGAGAGTGTTTGGCCCCGAAGAGCAGCCAAAGTCTGCTATAGTAAGACACTCCCGGAAGGAGTTGTTGTACATGTCCCTGATTGCGCCATCTAAAACAGGCTGGGTTTTGAGTATCACTGTTTTCTGAAACATGGGTGCTTTGCACTAATTAACCACATGCACAACAGAGGATGAACATATCTCGTGTGTGTGTGTGTGTTTCGTTCTCGTGTAATCCTCGCCGTGCTGATGAATAGGAGGTTTATGTGCTTGTGTGCGCGCGTAAGTATATATCTTGTACCTGAAAAACAGAGTTGTCGGCATAGCTAAATTCTCCGTCGCCGGCATTCATGTGCAGAACGTTTTCGAGCGCCATCACTTCCTTTTTCTTTCTTTTTGGCTAACTTTGCTTGCCGATGATTCAACAGATAAGAGGTCAACAACTTCAGCTTTGAAATTGACCTAGACAGTTTTGCCCCTTAACGGAGTGATCGAAGCTGATAATGAAAATTCTTTTGCGCAATGGTTTTGAACGACTACAGCCATAGTCGCCAATAAATTTAGTTTAGTGAGACATTGCAGCAAAAGGTTAGAAGTGACAAAAATGCCGCAAGAAATTACAAAAGTAACCAATAGGGGGCCTGATGAATTCAGTCCAAGGTTATAAATTTAGTCCAGATTACTCTATTCACGTGAGACAGGATATTGAATTGGTGAGAACATAAATCATCTATTCATCTTGGTATTAGTATAAGGATTGCATGTATAGATTTATGTGTTGGACTAATTTAGTGGAGCCAACATAGAAGGTTTGGTTTACATAGAGGTAATTGGTTAATTTCACTACAAGTTTTTAGTAACCACTGTGTACAAAGTTACCAGGGACTTGAATTGTTGTAACGTTGTAATGCCAAATAATCAGAAAGGTGTTATACTTGGTTTGGGAAATTAACATTTTACTTGTTTGCATTTGTTTGGGAAATTGGTGAGAACATCAATCATCTATTCATCTTGTTGTGTCTGTTTGCTGATAGATAGTGTATTTATATGGTGGTGGAACATTTTTTCTAGTACGAGACAGTTAATTTTTCATTAATACTGCACGAAATACATCATTTAACATGCCTTTACTTGCTTTGATACAGGCCGAAGTTAGTGCGACTGATGCTAATGAGAATGACAATGATGAAACATTCGACGAGCTAGGTGGATGATTGTCTTATGTGACCAGATTTGACGTTACGTTTGTTGGGATTTTTGTTCATTTTGGTAACCAAGCAACTGATTGATTTAGATGTATTATTGTTCACTTTTGGTGATATTTAACAAATGTTGAATATTTGTTATCTTTAGTTCATTATCGGATGTTGACGTTGGATTATTTAATGATGGATTATTATTGTCAATAGTTGTTGCATTAATTAAGAATAGTATAATCTATTTATGCATATTTAATGATTTTTATTTTCAAAATTTTTAGCTCTTAAATATGATTTTTGCGACGGAATTAGCGACGGAAAAAATCAATTAGCACCTAGAAATATGATTTTTGAGACAGAATTAGCGACGGAATATTTCTCTTTAGCGACGGAATAATTCTCCTTTAGCGACGGAATAATTCTCCTTTAGTGACGGAAAAATAAGCTCCAATATATGGTTTTGCGACGGAATTGGCGACGGAATATCCGTCGTTAATAATTTTTTTTAAAAAAAAAATTTATTATATTTATATTATATTTATTTATTTTTAAAAAAGTTAAATTTTCTGAAAATTGCAAAATAGTTTTAGCGACGGAATTTCCGTCGCTAAAGGATGATCAATTCCGTCGCTAAAGACTAAGGCATCACCGATGGAATACTAATTCCGTCGCTAAAACCTTTAGCGACGAGGGTTTAGGCGACGGAACTTTAGCGACGGAATTTCCGTCGCTAAAGGCTTTAGCGACGGAATTTTTACATTTAGCGACGGAATTTTTCCGTCGCTAATGGTTAATTTTCTTGTAGTGATTATAACTGCTAGCTCTCAGTCACACAGCTAGCCCCGTTATTCAGTCCCCTCTATTGATCACATGAAAGGATAAATAAAAAGGGAGTGAGTTGAATGTCCAGGAAGGTCGCTCAATGGACCAACCAAAAGGAATACAAAAATGTCTGAAAAAATAGAAATTACAGATGTACATAACTTTTGCAACACAGATACGAGACAAAATTTCAAATGACAAAATATATCTTTGTACAGAGACATACACTGAAGAGCCATTCAGAATAAGGTCGCACATGCCATCACTGACACGTGAGACAAGGTTCAGAAAATAAGATCGCGTTCTCTAGGTCATCTCACTGAGTTGCTAGCCCACATTTCAATTTACATGGGTAAGTCAGAAACAGAAAAGTCACATACACGTAATATGACTCATAAAAATTAACAACGCACATATTTAATAGTTTAACGTGATGCCAAGAAGCGGGGTAGATAATGTGTACTGATGGGTGTCTTCCATAACTTACAAAATTAGTATAGTGTAAAAAATAAACAGATATTTTTTACAACCAATTCACGTACAATATTTCAAAAGATTTCAGAATAAACTCAATATTACTCTCAAATTGAAGAGGACAAAACGATGGATTCAACGAAATTTAATTCGTTGGAATATGAGTGCAAAACAACTAACTGAAGAGTCAGACACAAAAACATACACATAAACTAGAGTAACGGACATGTGGCGACAACTATATATATAAAACCCAAAAGAGTTCACATTCTGCTTTGCCTTTTTGAATGATATATATAAGTGATCAATGGAGGTGTAATAAGCAGGTGTAATAAGAAGTCTTGTTTGGAGTCAAGTTATTATTATAAACAAATGAGAGGATATTAGTCTAGCCAAGGAAAAGAGATTGTACAGCCAAGGCATATCCACGTGGTGGGCCTTATCATCATATAGACATAAGAAGGAAGATTTGCATAGTGATTCAAAGAATTTAATAACTAGCATGCACAACCAAGCAGGTAACAAGTGAATGTAAAGACAAATTGGCATGGAAAAGGGCAAGTGTCAACGTAGCGTGGCCAATTTACACGCAAGAAAATAAAAAAAGGAAAACCAGCTGATGTGGCCAATTCCTGTGACAAGATGGCACGAATTACTTAGACCAACTGACGACGGTGTACGAATTCCTACAACCAACGGTGTACGGGATTGAAATATAGAAAAAATAAAACAAAAATTACGTCAACTTCCAATCCGCGGACGACAAATAATTGAAGTAAGTCGCAAAGTTAAACCCTTCGAATTTCAAAACAGGAACCCTCACCTTAAAATTGTGCAATTTAATTCAAGACTTGATCCTCTCAAATATATTGTATAAAAAACTCTAATTATAAAAATATCCAAAACTTCAATTAAACTCTATCATTCACAATAGTTGTGGTTCTTACTTACAACAAATTTCAATCCCAAGAAGGCTCTTCATAAAGATTCTTCATAAAGATTCTTTGTAGGCTCTTCTAAAGTTTTTTGTGCTCTTAGAGAATATATTATACGTAAAGTACTAGGAACCTAAAATGAAATATAATTATATTCCTAAAATAATTATCAATTGCAAAATGCCTATTACGTCTCGAAATTCTCTAACTTTATAAATCGGTCAAGCTAAGTCCAAATTTAAATTGGGTTGTCACAATACCAAAAGTATAATCGACTTTTTAAAGAGAAAAATCTGAATTGTTTCTTAGGCTCACGTGTAAGAGGAAAAATTACGAAAAGACTCTCAAAGACAAAAGTCAAAATTTTTCTTTAAATCGAATGTAACATATTAAAATTTTTGGGGTCTAACATCTTCTCCTCCTAAAAATATCCGTTCTCGAAATTTAAAATGTACTCGAGGTGCCAACCACGTCGCAAACTATCCTCAGACTCTCAAGTAGCATCCTCAATTTCGTGCTTCTGCCATAAAAGTTTAACTAAAAGAATAGCTGAAGTTCTTACTTTAAATCTAACCAGAATAGACACGCTGTTCTGAGTGGCTTTTTCCTCCCGCGCCCTTCGTCCTTCTCTTCTATTGCTATCTTGCAAGCCATCAACGAATACAACACAACTTCAATCCTATAAACCTTTATACCCGAAAAAAAATCTCTAATAAGATCTATAATTTTTAAATCTGTCAACGTTGGACTAAATGACATATCGCTCTATCAATACTAATTCAACAACGTGAAACTAATCAAATTACTCCAATAGCCCAACCTAAGTTAGAAATTATAAAATACTCCACGACCAAATAAGTCAAACTTTTCATTCATTTTTTTCCTTTTTAATAAGTGGTAAATCATCCCCTTGTTATAGGAAGTTCGTCCTAGGAATCACTAAATATACAGTGCCAAGATCTTAAAGCTTTTTGGATAAAAAGAAAACACTTTATCAACTAGACTTGTTATACTAATTCGTCACCTTAAAATGCCAAGCACTCGTCTCGCCATCTTTGTGCAAAGATCTCAGTACACTTTCCCAAAATCTTAAGTGATGGCAGAACTTAACTATGAGCACAAAATAAACCTCAGCGCGAAAGCCTTACCATAAACTAAGCATCCTAGTATAATGCCAAAGATCTTACTTTACAATTTTAGCTTTTAGGGCCAATGCTTTCAAAATAGAGAAAAACATACCAGCCTTCTTCCTCTTAAACGAATCAGATACCAGTATCCTTCACAGACTCAACCAGAAGGGAGAACTTACAATCTCACACATTCTTCAACAAAACAAATTTCTCGATTAGCCAAAGTAACCCATATTGCAATGTTATAATCACGTGTCATATTACCTCATTCCTGTTAACCTTATTGATTTTCCTACCTTGGAAGCTCCATGCTCCATGACCTCTTTCGCAGCGCCCGAGTGCCGTCTCCGAGCCAAACTCGTTGCCGCACCTGAGTGCTACCTTCAATCATACTTCCCCCCGGCACTCCTTCCCTTGGTTGTGTCTATGCGCCATCCCTATCTCACGTGCCTCGCACGACACTTATCCATCGCACCCCTGTGCTATCACCATTGAGGGTGCCGCCTGTGCTGCTTAGACAGTCGCACCCCCTGGCTCTCTGTCACATTACCATGCCGTGGGTACATCACACATTTTTTCTAGGCCCATGTGCTGCGCCACTTATACAGTGGCGCCCCAGGCATCTGGTCACATTACCACACCCCCAAGTTGGTCCATCCTTTCACCATACCATGTGCACCTTGCCTTGGTTGAAGAACACGTTTCGACCCACTTTCTAGAGTGTGCAGCATCCCGCGGGGATAGACGATTCCTTTAGAAAACTATCTCCGCCAAGGAGCTCCAAGTGCTCTAGCATGAAATCTCCCATATCGCCAGACAGGCAACTCCTGTGGGACACTACCTCAGTCTGTCAGGTAGGCGACTTTTCTGGAACACAACCTTGGCGTGCTCCGAGTGCTCCAGCACACAGACTCATTTGTAGGATAAGCTCGCTTTCTAAGAGACTATATCCGCCAGAGAACTCCAAGTGCTCCAGCATGAAGACTTCCCTTCCGCTAGTGAGGCGACTCATTCTATACACTACCTTGGCCCATCGGGTAGATAACTCCTCTGGAACACTACCTCGGCATGTCAGGCAGGCGACTCTTTCTGGACACTACCTAACCTCATCGGGTAGGCTACTCCTCCGGGAAACTACCTTGGCACACTCCGAGTGCATCGACACGAGGACTCACCTTAGGAATATGTGACTACTCCGGGACACTATCTCCCCTAGGGTGTCTACGTCATTAGTCTACATGCATGCTTCAGCATTGAGGGCTTTTTATCGACACCCCTAAGGACCATGAACCTCGGGTCATTCCGAGAAACATAGTGGCGCTTTACGAGGCAGACCATTGAATATACTATCTGATAGCCTGAGGAACATCGACATTTGTGGGTCCCTTGGTGACATGTCACTCTCAGGGGATGCCACATGTCAGCTGATGACACAGGCATACTTTTGCCCATAAATAATGGACTTTGGATACAATTTTGAGTAGGAGAATTTCATTTCTTAGAAATCACATTTTCACTCTAGAATTCCAAAGCTAGAGAATTCCAGAAAGAGAAACATACACGATTATGACATTAGACCATGACTTTGGACCTAGGCGTTGGACTGTAACTATCGTCGTGTATTCACCTTGTGCCATCGCCCTCGCAGCACTTTCACTCAGGCTCTATCGGGGAAGCCCTTGATCCGTCTTTTCTCTGCCCCACATCAGCGTGGCATCTGATTAGGACTGTATTCATTATGGCACCTCCACATCTACTGTGAATCCACTTCCTTGACATCACTAATGACAAGTTGGTAAAAAGTAAGAAGCCTTCCATTCACCCTAGAATGAAAACATATTATCAAGAAGAAACACTATTTCCTTTTTGATGAGCTAATATACGTTATATTAATCTCAAACATAGACACTGCAACTACACATACACCGTCTTTCGTTTAAGAAAAAAAGAAGAAAATAAAATATAGGATATTGTAACTTCACAAGATTTTAGCTATTTTAAATTTATTAACAACACTAAAATAAACTTCAAAAATGAAAAACATTTGTATGTTAAATAACCAAACAATCTACAAAGCCAATATAAAGTAAGTGAAGATAAAATTTTTGTAATCTTACGCAATTGTATTCACATCTATCACAATCTACAATGTAATCTAATCGTTTAACCTAAATTATAGGGTTAATTACAAAACTGTCCCCTGAGGTTTACACGTTTTTGCACTTTGCCCCTCCGTGTTTACAACTTTTGCAATGGTGTCCCCCGAGGTTGACAAAACCATTGCAAATAGCTCCAAAATTAGACGTCCGTCCAATTTTGGATGTTAAGTCGTCATGTGCGGTGCACATGCCATTTTGGCATGGGCAAATTTGTAATTTCCCCTTCCCCGTCTTCCCCACTGTGTTCATCTCTCTCTCTCTCTCTCTGTTCCCCAGTCCGAATCTTTCTTCACCATGGCCACTCTCTCTGACTTCTCTTCCCCTTCGTGGCCAAGTCCTAATTCCAATTCAGGCTTTCTCTCTCCTCATCCACAACTGGAACACCCGGATTTGTTCAACAATCTTGCCCCAATGCCTCAGGTCGACTGCAATGCACCAGCAGAGGACGACGACAACGACCTTGTGGCTCCTCACGACTACGGCCCTCCCCTCCCACCGCCGCCGGTAAACCCTAATTCTAACTCCCACCCGTCCTTCCTCCACATGTCCTTCAACCAGGATCACGCCTGTTTCGCAGCCGGCACCGACAACGACTTTAGAATCTATGACTGCGACCCCTACCGCGAGCTCTTCCGGCGAGACTTCAATCAAGGCGGCGGCATTTGCATCGTGGACATGCTATTCCGTTGTAATATCCTAGCGCTGGTTAGCGGCGGTCCCGACCCTCAGTATTCGCCCAACAAGGTCATGATCTGGGACGATCATAAGGGCGAGTGCATTGGCGAGTTGACCTCTCGGTCAGAGGTTCGGGCCGTGAGGCTGCGCTGCGACAGGATTGTGGTGGTTCTGGAGCAGAAGATTTTTGTGTACAATTTTGCAGATTTAAACCTCATGCATCAGATTGAGACGGTTGTGAACCTGAAGATGGGGAAGGGGAACAGAGAGAGAGAGAGATGAACACAGTGGGGAAGATGGGGAAGGGGAAATTACAAATTTGCCCATGCCAAAATGGCATGTGCACCGCACATGAAGACTTAACGTCCAAAATTGGACGGACGTCCAATTTTGGAGCTGTTTGCAATGGTTTTGTCAACCTCGGGGGACACTATTGCAAAAGTTGTAAATACGGGGGGTAAAGTGAAAAAACGTGTAAACCTCAAGTCACGTGCACTTCTCACTTTTGTTTCGTGACTTCGTCACTAAGAAACTCA
Organism: Escallonia rubra; assembly: GCA_033065855.1. NCBI lineage: Eukaryota > Viridiplantae > Streptophyta > Magnoliopsida > Escalloniales > Escalloniaceae > Escallonia > Escallonia rubra. The sequence goes on along the minus strand of JAVXUO010001734.1, from coordinate 131,891 downwards.
TCCTTGTGTGACGCCGCATCAAGCTTCGACCGTCGCACTTTGCCGGTCGCCCGTCAGCGCGCCATGGCACTTGCCCAAGGAGGTTGGCCTTGGCCTCTCCCTTGGGGTCGGCCTCGGTCTCCATCCTTAGCACCTTCACTACTCTTCAAGGGACCAAGCATCGTCCGCGACCCCAGTCGCCCGTCGTCCGGACGTCATCTCCGTGACCCTGGTTGCCTGTCATTCGGACGTCAACTCCGCGACCCCCGTCGCCCGTCGTCTGGACGTCATCTCCGTGACCCCCGTCGTCTGTCGTCTGAACGTCAACTTCGCGTCCCCCATCACCCGTCGTCCGGACGTCATCTCCACGACCCCTGTCGCCCGTCGTCAGAACGTCAACTCCTCGACCCCCGTCGCCCGGACGTCACCTCCGTGACCCTCGTTGCCCGGACGTCATCTCCGCGACCCCCATCACCCGTCGTCTGGACGTCAACTCCACAACCCCCGTTGCCCGTCGTCCGAATGTCATCTCCGCGACCCCTGTCTCTCGTCGTCCGGACGTCAACTTTGCGACCCCCCGTCGTCCGGAAGTCATCTTTGCGACCTTTGTCTCCTACGTCCGCGCGACAGCTCCACGACTCTCGTCGCCCGCGCCCACGCGTCGTATTCGCGACCCTCATCGCCGGCACCCACCACCGCTCCATACACACTTCATCACACCCATGTGCAAAAATCATGTTACATGCCCCTCGGGCACCACACTCATTCACCACACCATGCGTACCTTGCCTTGGTCGGGGAACATGCTTCGACCCATTCTCTGGAGTGCACAGCATCTCGCGGGGATATGCGACTCCTCCAAGACACTATCTTCGCCAGGGATCTCTAAGTGCTCTAGCATGAAGACTCCCCTTTCATCATGTAGACGGCTCCTCCGGGATGCTACCTCGGCCAGTCAGGTAGACGGCTCCCCCGGGATGCTACCTTGACGTGCTCCGAGTGCTCTGGCACAAGGACTCACTGGCGGGGATAGGCGACTCCTCTGGGACACTATCTCCGTGAGGGAGCTTTTCAACTCCCCTTCTGCCAAGTAGATAGCTCATTCGGGATGCTACCTCGGCCAGTCGGGTAGACGGATCCTCTAGGATGCTACCTTGACGTGCTCCGAGTGTTCCGTCACAAGGACTCACTTGCGGGGATATGCGACTCCTTCGGGACATTTTCTCCGCCAGGGAGCTCTAAGTGCTCTGGCACAAAGACTCCCCTTCCACCAGGTAGACGACTCCTCCGAGATGCTACCTTGGCTGGCCAGGTAGACGGCTCCTCCGGGATGTTACCTCGGTCTGCGGAATAGGCGACTCCCCCGGGACACTATCTCTGCTAGTGTGTCTGTATGAGTGGCCTATGTGCTCCGGCACTGGGGTTTGCGTCTGCACCCCTAAGGACTATGACCCCTGGGTCACTCCAAGACGGGAGCAGGTCTTTGGTCTTCGGAGGGCATCATGCCTAGTTCACCTGGCAGTTGGGCGTCGGGTCTTCCCCACCGCTGCCAAGCCTGTGGGACTCTGCAAGGGCTTGGATTGAAGGCTAGATCAAGGGGTTCTCTGGCCACACTGACGCCGTGGGAGCCAGTCTTTCCAGACAGACAGAGCGACGCTGTGCAGGGTAGGCTGGGTGAATATGCGATCCGACAGACCGTGGAGCACCGGATCCCGTGGATCCCCTCGGTGACGTGTCACTCCCGGGGAGTGTCACGTGTCGGTTAATGACATCATCATCTCAACCTCTATAAATAGAGGTCTTGAGAATTCCATCGCCCTCGCAAGCACTGCCACCCTTAGGCTCTGTCTTGGAAAGCCCTTGGTCTCTGCCCTTGTTTCACCCTTGCTGTGTCTCACATCAACGTATTTGACATTTGACTCGGACTGTATTCCTTGTGGCACCTCCACGTCGACTGCGAATCCACTTTCCTTGGCATGACCATTTGTATTTGCTGGAGGAAGAAATTTTAGTTTCATACGCTCACACGAGCCTTCATTTGATGCCATTACCCTTTGCATATGATTTCCTGACTTGATGGCATTCAAAAGGAATTGAGACATCTTGGCAGGGCAAAGCTGGAAATTTGTCTTCTGCCCACGTGCCCTGTATCAGCAAAGACTCGAAAATGTCATAGCAAAGACTCTAAGAAGTTCAAAGATGTTTATCCTCGTCTGGATTTATCCTCGCTGTAATGGAAGAGTTCAAAGATGTTTATCCTTGCTGTAGCCTGTATGTCATACCAAAGACTCTAAGAAGTTGGCCGTGAAGCGTTGGTCATGTCAGACTGTAGACCTCCCGTGCAAGCATTACCCAGATATGCACACCCTTGTGTCGCATTTGACTTCTTGATCTATGGCTATAGATAAGCCCCAACGCAGAAAATTCCATTGAGAAATTAGGCAACCTAAGGTACGTGCTGCCTCACAAGTCCGAGGTTAAATCTCCCTTTTCAGATAGTCTCCTTCTTCAGCTATGGCTGTTCACACTTCTTGCAGCTCTATATAAACACGAGCTCTCGTGCAACGTTTCATCATTGCATTCCATCAAATAAGAAACACAGACAAAGGATGAAGACAACATTGCTACTGCTTTCAAGCCTTCTCTTTGGCCTCTCGGCTAACTTCCTGCTCGGCGCAGCCCTTGATCCCGTGCTCGACATTGATGGTGCACAACTCCGGAATGGGGTCGAGTACTACATATTGCCCGTTTTCCGTGGCCGTGGCGGTGGGCTCACCCTAGGCGGCGGCTGCCCTCGAGATGTTGTACAAGCGCAAAATGAGCTTGACAATGGCTTCCCGCTAACGTTTACTCCCGTTGACCCCAAGGAAGACATCATTCGAGAGTCGACTGATTTGAACATCGTATTCTCGGCCTCAACAATTTGTGTCCAGTCAACACTCTGGAGGCTCTCTAACAACGAAACGAGCGGAGAGTATTTTGTGTCGACGGGCGGAGTTCAAGGAAACCCTGGTCGTGAAACCATAAGTAACTGGTTCAAGATCGAGAAAAACCAAGATGATTACAACCTTCGTTACTGCCCAACTGTGTGCGATACTTGCAGGGTTATTTGCAGGGACATTGGCATTGCTATCGAGAATGGAAGGCGGCGTTTGGTTCTGAGTGAGGAGCCATTCAAGGTTAAGTTCAGGAAAGCCTAGAAAACCCTAGCTGTTGATACACTCGACACTAATAAATTTGAGGTGTACCTCTTGTGTAATAAGGCAGCATTTGTGCTTTGCAAATAAAAGGAAACTTGTACTATCTTTTAATAACGGCAGTAAGTCTCTCGGAATAGGAATCCTATTTTTCTGTCTTTATTTTCCTTAGTTTTCGCTTCAACAAGAAGTTAGCAACCGACCTGCCTTCCCTGCGTGACACTCTTCGGTTATCGTTTCATTTAGTTTTCTTAGTCTGGAGGTGCTTTTGAGGCTAAGTTCACCATACTAAATCAACAAATCTGTGATCGTCACTCGAGTAGGAGGAACCTTTGAACACCAACACTACAACGCCATCATAGGGTGAACCAGGTTGTCCTGTTTCTGCATGCTACCTTGACCACATGCTGCCATGTGAAACAACTTCACCGGCACCTCGCATCCAATCACAAATAACCAGATGGACGACAAAAAGAGCGAATATGCGCGCACCCAAACAAACACTCTTCCTGTAGGTATGATGACAGTTTATAAACCACGTACGTAGAGTCTAAACTAAGAGCAAATTCAGCAAAAAAGTTACGGTAAACGACTTTCGCTACAGGGACGGATCCAAAAAGTCTAATCGAGGGGGCCAAAAAGTTATGAAAATAATATTGATGGCTAACAAGAAATGAGAAGGTTAACTCTTACTGTATAGTCAACAACAAATTATTAATTTTGCATGAAAGAAGCTTGTACTACAAATGTAATTATTAATTGTCTGAGTATAATAATAATATATAAGTTAATATATATAAGAATTTAAACTAAAAAAAAAGAAAAGAAAAGAGAACTAACCTTGATCTAGCCGTTTTTTTAATCTGGAGAGATTTAAAATTAGGAATTTGGAACAACGAAGATGAAGAAAGAACGAGAAAGACAAAGACAAAGACAAAGACTAAGACTAAGACGTCCTGTGGTATAAAGAGTAAAAAAACATAACAAAATGAAATCCTAATAAATTTATGTTACAATATAAAGATATTTTTGTAAATATTTTAGATGTAATTACCTATTATTTAAATAGTTAACAATTTTTTTTCCAAAAGTTGGGGGTGCCGTGGTACCCTCTGGTCATGCTACAGCTCCGTCCCTGCTTCGCTAGAAAATCATCTCCGGCGAGCTTTTACAGTCAATTTCTCTTCTTTTATGTTGGCGGGGCAATCTGTTGGATTTGAGATAGTTTTAAAAAGTTAGAAATGTCGCTGATAATGAAAAAAAATGAAGCTCTTGACTTCAATTAGTATAAGGCTAGCTTCAATGTTTAGCTAGTTCTCTTTATTTTACCAAATACAGACATGTACGCCTATATTTAGGCTTTACAAACTGACAATGAAGTAGAAGTATTCAATTCAACTTCTAACAATCTTCACAGTGAAGTAATGCTCAGTCAAACCTTCAACTAATTACATTGCATTCTAACCGGAAGACTTTGACCACATATATATAATATATAATAAGCGAAGCGAAAAAGACATTGATAGCTTCTTTGCGCGACACATCATCATACACTTTTATCCTAATAAGTCTTATTTAATTTTAAAACTAATTCTAATCATTTTAAAACTCTACATAATCAATATACTAATCTATTAAGACTTCTTTTTTATAATTATGTCCTTAAAATTCGAAAACTAATTCTAATCGTTCTAAAACTCAACCTAATCATTATACTAGCTTATTAAGACTTAATATAGACTATTGTATCTTCAAAATTACTCTCTAATATGAATATAAAAATTCATATAAATAAAAAATGAAAATCATACTTTAGATTTAGAAGAGAAAACTAATTAAAATCATTCTAAACCTCTACTTAACCAATATATTAATCTATTATGACTTCATTTTGACAATTATGTCCTTAAAAATATTTTCTAATATGAAAATTAAAATATATAGACCAAAAAAATAACTTATGAGATTTAGAATAAGAACGTGATCTAATAAGCAAAGCTAGAAAGACATTTATAACTTCTTTGTGCGACACATCATCGCTTCTTTATATGACACATCATCGTAATTAACTTATATCTCAATAAATCTTATTTAATTTAAAAACCAATTCTAATCATTTTTAAACTCTACCTAATCAATATACTAATCTATTAAGACTTCTTTTTTATAATTATGTTCTTAAAATTCAAAAATTAATTATAATCGTCCTAAAACTCAGCCTAATCATTATACTAACTTATTTAGACTTAATAAAGACTATTGTTTCTTCAAAACTACTCTCTAATATGAATATAAAAATTCATATATATAAAAAATGAAAATAATTCTTTAGATTTATAAGAAACAATTAATTAAAAATTAATTATAATCATTCTAAAACTCTACTTAACCAATATATTAAATGTACTATCATTATTCATATATATAGATGTATACATAATATACATAAGATAGTCATCGTTAAAAACAAATAATGTAATATATAGATTTAATAAATGAATTATAAGTTAGCATTTTTTAAATAAGACCTCATGATCACCAAACTGGTTATATCCCAAATATAAGGATTTATAATACAAATCAAACTCTTTAGTACTGGGTATAATTTATTGTTGAAAAATTCGTCTATAATTGTCGCAATATTTATAAACCTTACAATTCTAGAAAATCAATTGTATAACATTTAAACTCTATGCTAAAATATTTATTTACTTATTAGATTTTGATTTTGACTATTAAAACTTCGGTTAGATTGTCATGCAATTCTTGTGTAATATTTGCATACCCATATGTGTTTTGCTTTGAACTGTTTGCTTTGCATACGCTTATATGTTTCCTTAGAACTGTAAGTTGAAGGAACAATTAGTATATTGTGTTACAGTACCGCTTGACGATGTAAAAGAAAAACTAAAGAACACATAAAGCTAGCGGCGACACTGTAATACAATCTACTCATTATTCTTTAAACTTACAGTTTCGAGGAATTAAAGCAAACATATATACCTATGTAAATATTTCGTAACAATTGCATGCCCATCTAATCAAGATTGCAATTTTAAATGTCTATGAGATGAAAAAAACATGCTACTGGATATCATGTTCGTATCCTAATAAGTTGGTGATTTCTTGAAACAATGATTCATGAAGAAGATAAGAATGGATTAGAACTATTAACTTAACGTTTTAAGTTAAGAGACTTGGTTTTGAAAGGTTACAAGTTGAACCACTAAAAGAACTTAATAGTAATATAATCTTGACAAGTTACTTGAAGTTATTACAAATAAAATATTAAAAATTCTTACCAACAATTATAGTTTTAACAAAAGTAGATTTTTTATTTCCATAAGATCTTAATCTCTTTTTGTTTCTTGAAATGTGGTACGCATTGATAAACTTCTTGTAGCTTTTTTAAATATTTTATTAACTTACTCGAGCTTGACTCGGGATCCTGAAAAAAAATATCTAATAACCGAGCCAAAAAATACAATGATAGCTTATGACACCTCATTGCATTGTGTTTCTAATATAATAAGAGTTATAAAACTAATGTTAAATATCTTAACGTTGCTAATGACCTCCAAACATTATTTTGAATGGGGTCCTTAATTTTACAATTAATTGAATTGACAAATATAGTAAATATTTAAATAATAAGTCTTATGCAATTCGAAAATCAATTCGAAGCATTCAAAATTTTCTAACCAATATAGTAACCTATTATGACTTTATTTGAATATTATATATCAAAAAAGCTCTCTAACATGAAATATTAACATGTAAAACAAAAATTACTTAAGAGATTTAATAAGAAAAATTAGATACTATTTCAGATTCATATTTAAGTTTTCTGTAAATTGAAATATGAATCTAACTTGATAAATATGTTGATTAAAAATTTTGGTCAATAATTTCCTAACTCTAAGGTTTTGTAGTGTCCTATTTAGTTGCATTTGTTAAATGTAAAAATACCATAATATGCATATTCTATATGAGATATATTAAGAAAATAGTGGAAATTTAAAACTTTAATTTAAAAAGATATTAGTTATGTTGTGATGAATGTAGACTAAAGCTTCGATTGAAAATCTTATTATTTTTGGATAAATCTTACTTAGTAAGCATGCTTATTGTATACTTTATGAAATCTTGGTTAAATTTTATTCAACAATTTTCTTATTACAAGATTTTGAGCTATCATATATAGTATTGTTGGTTAAAAATTTTAAACTTTATATAATTACCTCTGTACTAATTACTATTTTCTCTGTATACTTTGTTGGTGGATTACATTTGCTTCTAAAAATGCCACGTCATCCTTACTTAATTAGTCATGTTGGTTAACTTTTATAAATCACATGCTATAAACAAATATATTGACCAAAAGTTTCTCTATCAAAATTAAACTAATATGTAATTAACGTTATGGGCAGCACATTCAAAGGTATAAATTATTTTTAAAAGATACTTAGAAAATAATAAAAATACCGTGTGCAAGCAAATTGATCTTAATATATTCTCCGCATATTTTTATCAGTAGAATTTACTTTTTCTTTTTTGTGTACAAATAGACTTTTAATTTTTGTTCATCTATACAATTATCAAATCAGAATTAGCAAATATGCACAATGACATTACTTATTGATATTTCATTAGAAGGGTTAATTTATTTCATTACAAGAAAGTTCAAGCCAAAAATTAAAATAACTATCTGTGATGAAATAACCATAAAATTATAAAATTGTACAAATATATTTTATTATGCATTTCAAAACTACTAAAATAAATTACTATTAATAGACTATCCCGTGCTTGGCACGGGATTCTGGGCTAGTATATTTAGTAACTTAATGGCTATATTCACTCCATGGTAGCTGACTTCGATATTTGCTGGATAATTCTAGATAACTCTTCCTTAGTTATTAAGATAATCTGCATTAATTTTAACACTCATCTGAATGCTCTTTTCGAAAACTCCAAGCATGCGTCATAGTAGCTCAAGCTTGAATTTTAGAAGTGCTTTAGTGAAGATGTCTGCAACTTGCTCAAGCATGAATTTCGGAAGTGCTTTGGTGAAGATGTCTGCGACTTGTTCTTCCATCTACAGTATCTAATTTGATTTCTCTACGGTTAGTAGCGTCACAAAAAATAAAATTTAATTGCTATATGTTTTCATACTATGAAATACATGATTCTTACTCATAGCAATTGCTGAATTGTTGTTGCAGAAAATTTGTGTAGGCTCTTTTTGAATTTCACCTATATCTTCAAAAAAATTTCTAAGACATATCGCTTGACATGCATATACTGCTGTACACACAAAATTCGTGTCTGAGCTGCGAGACAAGAAATAATTACACGAAAATTTAATTTATCAAATTTAAATTATAGGTTACACCACTCTGGGATTTTTACACAATAAAATGTAAATCCTCTGATTCGATCTCTGGTTTGGTCACGCCAAGGGTGAAATAACTTGATCTTGAAACGTGGATTTTGGCTTCTTCAATCTTCACGGTTGAAAGATCGTCGAAGCGGCGCTTGCTCAAGGGCTTCGATGATTTATCCCAAACGAGTATGGAGATCCTTGACTTGTAGAATTACTAATGTTGAAGGCTAATTCCTCTTCGACTTGAGGCGAAAGAGCAACCGGTCTTCGTGACTTAGAAGTGCTCGATTGAAGAACGGCACTGCGTTAGTGCGTATTGTTCTTCAAATGAGGCACAACCTGTGAGACGACAGAGTTTCGGCGGAGCTTTGGCTTTGATTGCGGAGACCCTGTGTGTCCTTTCTTCTCTACCCCAAGCCCTCTATTTATAGGCAAGCTGGTAGGCTTAAATTTGGAAAATCCGTAATTTGATTTTTGACTTTGTAATCAAGGAGATTTTTGTCCCCTTAATCATCTGATCTTATCAATTAAATGGATATTTGTCTCTATTTAATTTTGGAAATGATTTTAGTCAAATCTGACTTTTCTGGTAACAAGACCATTCGCTGGATTGCATAATTTTATTTGGACTGGTTCTTCAAATTTAACTTTGGTTCGAGCCCGTACTTTTGCTTGGCCTCAAGTCAGTATCTTGATCCGTATTTTTCGCGGGGTTGAATAATTGACTAGACACTAAAATTTACTGTTGATTAGTAAAAATAATTTTTTGGTGTCTACAAATTGCCCCCACTTCAAGAATTGGGCGGTGCCTTTTCTTTGTCAAGTACAGTCGCAAGGCTTGAAGTATCCGTCTCATTTTCTCTTCCTCTTTTTTTTTCTTCGTGAAAATTTGCCGGCTTAGGCCTACCCGTGTAGCCCCCATGAAATTGGCGACAACTCAAGACCTATCGCCATAACTGATGTGGGGTTGAAGAGCTTTAGGGTTTCGTGCCTTTACATAGCAAACTCCAAACGACAAGCTACGCTGTCTTGAAGGCCGTGAAATTCCAACCGAAACCCTGGAGCCCGTTGATCACGTTAGTGTTTTCATCATCGGTAGCTATATGCTCTTGCACCACGTAGGATTTTTTTTTGGGTTGTGCAGGACTTATGGTGGCAGAACGGTAATTGTCAGTTGGTTGACTCTTCAGGGTTTACGCATTTATAAAGGGCACCGCAAACCCCAAAGTACAGCGTCTTGACGGCCGGGATTCAATACCCAATTTTGGTGTGATCAACATATCACGCTTATAGCTTTGGTGGCGGCGCATGCTCGAACCCACACCGACCTTGTCCTGGCCGTTAACGCTGCTGCCGGCGCTCACCAAGGCCACTACAGGCATGACGTTGGCTCTTGCATTACATGCTGTCAGAATCAGTCGAGCACCCCGCCGGCACGCTGTTGGTCACTATCACCGGATTCACGAATCAGACATTCCCACTGCCGTCGGCATTTGTCCCGCTGCCGCTGTCTGAGTTTGTGGAAACCATTCGCCGACGCCATTGCCGGAAAAATTGTTGGAATTGGGTTTTAAACCCATTACGGAGAAGCAACTTTGACTCAATTTTGTAATGGGTTCCAAACCATATTTTGGTTAGGAACAAATTGATTCATGATCCTCTATTGGAATAGATGGTCATGGTATATTCACATGTTTAAAACAAATGAAAGGTGAATGAGAAAATTGACGTTGAAGTTGGTGGTTCAACTTGAAGGGAAAAGAGTATTCCACATTGAAGAGATAAAGCCAAATTGTCTCCTTATAAAGCTTAGTATTGAGCTAAGGGTTGGGCCCCTTGGGGGTACCCAAGTTTTGTAAGGAGGGAGGACCTAGGTTGACCCAAGGTCCACCACACGCGCGCGCCGCCCGCCCGTCCCGGTCCATGGCCTGGGCTTAGACTCATCAGACTTTATTCTTTTTGGGACAAATTTAAATAATTATTTATTTAAAGTTGTAACCTTTCCAACCAGCTGTGAAGAGTTGCACCCCCAGTGAATACTCTGTGTATAAAAACGAGTCAGTTTACAGAAGTTAGAAATGAATTAATTCCGAAATTATATTTTCTTCTTCTGTCCGTCCGTCTGTTTTTGCTTGTCTAAGAGAGAAAGAGTTCTGCTAATTGTTTTGGTTCGCCGGGTCTGCAAATTTGGAGTGCTCCTATTTTCAGACGTACTACCGTTGTATCCTGGGACATTCTCGTCAAAAGACAGTTAATACCGTTACAGGACGAATAAAGTCTTAAGGACAGTGAATCAAATTTATGCCTCGATTCTCCATTTGCTGTTCTGCATTTAGTACTGTGAGTTATTAGACACAATTCTATTTCCAGTTTACGTTACTGCTGTTTTTTCGAACCTTATTATTTGCATGTTAGTAATTATTCGAAACTGATTTTCTACACAAGTAAACACAATGATACTTTTTTCCTAACACAGTGATGGGTAGACACAGGCGCTACTCGACATGTGTGCTTCGAGCGAAGTATGTTTACTACATATGAGAGCGCCAACAACGAGAATCTGTTCATGCGAAACTCTTCTTCTTCAAAGGTGCTAGGAATGGGCAAGGTGGTCTTAAAGATGACATCCGGAAAGGAATTGAGTCTCAACAATGTGCTTCATGTGCCAGACATTCGGAAGAATCTAGTGTCAGCTCATTGTTGAGTAAGAATGGTTTCAAGCTAGTGTTTGAGAGTGATAAATTTGTATTCACAAAAAGTGGGATGTTTGTAGGAAAAGGGTACTTATGTGATGGTTTGTTTAAGTTAAATGTAATGACCATCGTGCCTAAAGTTGTACCAACTTCCGATATTAATAAAAATATTTCTTCTGCTTACTTGTTGGAATCTCCTAATTTATGGCATCGTAGATTAGGTCATGTAAATTATGGTTCCATACAAAAGCTAGTGAAAAATGGTTTTTTGCCTAAAATGGATTTTGACTCACATAAAGCATGTGAAATTTGTGTTGAAGCTAAAATGGCAAAAACGTCTTTCTAGTCAATTGAAAGAAGTTCTGAACCTTTAAGGCTAATTCATAGTGATGTATGTGACTTAAAGGTGGTACAAGCTAGAAGAGGAAAAAAATATTTTATTACTTTTATTGATGATTGTACGAGATTTTGTTACGTACATTTTCTTAGAAGCAAGGATGAAGCCTTGGAAGCATTTATGCAATACAAAATTGAGGTTGAAAATCAACTTAGCAAGAAAATCAAAGTACTAAGAAGTGATAGAGGCGGAGAATATGTTTTCCCTTTTGAAAAATTTTGTGCCGATCACGGAATCATTCATGAGACCACGACACCGTATGCGCCTCAGTCAAATGGAATTGTTGAGCGGAAAAATCGTACTTTAAAGGAAATGATGAATGCTTTGTTGATAAATTCTGGACTACCAGATAACTTGTGGGGGGAGGCGGTCTTAACCGCGAATCATATACTTAATAAAGTACCTCACAAGAAGTTGCAAAAGACACCTTATGAGCTATGGAAAGGTCGTCCTCCTTCCTTCAAATATCTTAAAGTGTGGGGGTGTCTAGCAAAGGTAGCTATCCCACCACCTAAAATGATCAAAATAGGACCTAAAACGATCGATGGGATTTTTATTGGATATGCAAGCCATAGCTCGGCATATTGGTTCTTAGTGCATAAATCTGAAGTTGACGATATATACGACAACACCATTATGGAGACAAGGAATGCACATTTCTTCGAGGATGTATTTCCTTGTCGAGTGGCACAAGAACGAAGTTCTTTAAAAAGAACTAGTATGAACCAAGAACCCTCACAAGAGGAAGATGAGCCAAGACGTAGCAAGAGAGCTAGAACGTCTACATCTTTTGGTCCTGATTTTCTAACATATTTGTTAGAAAATGAGCCTCATACTTACAGTGAAGCAATGTCAAGTCCCGAAGCTCCTCATTGGAAAGAGGCTATTAATAGTGAAATAGAATCCATCATGCAAAATCATACATGGGAACTGGTGGATCTTCCTCCTGGAAATAAACCATTAGGGTGTAAATGGCTTTTCAAGAGAAAGATGAAAGCTGATGGAACGATCGAGAAATTTAAGGCCCGACTGGTTGTCAAGGGTTATAGACAAAAGGAAGGCCTTGATTATTTCGATACATATTCACCAGTTACAAGAATAACATCCATTCGAATATTGATAGCTATTGCAGCTATTAATAATCTTGAGATACACCAAATGGATGTGAAAATAGCTTTCCTAAATGGAGATCTAAATGAAGAGATCTATATAGAGCAACCCGAGGGGTTTGTAGCTCATGATCATAAGAGGAAGGTGTGCAAGCTTGTTAAGTCACTTTATGGACTAAAACAGGCTCCGAAACAATGGCATGAAAAGTTTGATAAAGTCATGATCGAAAATGGCTTTAGAATCAACGAATGTGATAAATGTGTCTATGTTAAAGGCACGGAAAAAGGATATGTCATTGTTTGCCTTTATGTGGATGATATGCTCATTATCGGGAGCAATAATGAATTCATTAAGGCTACAAAGAAAATGTTGGCCAGTAAATTTGATATGAAAGATATGGGTGTGGCTGATGTTATACTTGGTATGAAAATTACCAAAACATCAAATGGACTAGTCTTGTCACAATCTCATTATATTGAGAAAGTGCTAGACAAATTTAAAAATTTTGATGATAGTCCGGTTAAGACACCGCTAGTTGTAAATTTACATCTAACAAAGAATACTGGGGAAGGAATATCTCAATTAGAGTATTCGTGCATAATTGGTAGCCTAATGTATATCATGAATTGCACGAGACCCGATATAGCATATGCTGTCAGTAAACTGAGCAGATATACTAGCAATCCGGGGAAGAATCACTGGATAGCTATTGTAAGAGTTTTAAGGTACTTAAAATATACCTTAAACTTTGGTCTGCATTATACAAGATATCCAGCTGTATTAGAAGGATACAGTGATGCCAACTGGATATCAGATTCTAATGAAACAAAATCCACAAGTGGATATGCGTTTACATTAGGAGGAACAGCTATTTCTTGGAAATCCTCTAAACAGACATGTATTGCCAGATCCACTATGGAATCTGAATTCATTGCTTTAGATAAAGCAGGAGAAGAAGCGGAGTGGCTTCGTAATTTCTTGGAGGATATTCCAAATTGGCCTAAGCCTGTGCCACCAATTTGCATACATTGTGATAGTCAATCTGCAATTGGAAGAGCACAAAGCAGTATGTATAACGGCAAGTCTAGACACATACGTCGCAGACACAATACCGTCAAAGAATTACTTTCTAGTGGAATTATCTCTATTGACTATGTGAAGTCAAAGGATAATATTGCGGATCCGTTAACGAAAGCTTTGACTAGAGAGAAAGTAAATATGTCATCGAGGGGAATGGGTCTTAAGCCTATGAACTAAAGAGTTGCCATAATGGAAACCCTACCTAGCTGACTGGAGATCCCAAGATCTAGGTTCAAAGGGAAAACCGAATTATGTAAATGCGACTCAGACAGAGCACTGTGGGGGGTTAAAACCCTCATATTCATTCCTATGATGAGAATACAGTGGCACCTACAAAAGGTTAGGTTAAGTTATGCTTTTAATGACTCTTATATCTTGGAAATTCAAGTGGGGGTGCGGTAGGAACCTCTTAATAAGAAGTCACCTATGTGAGTAAGAAGTGGGGCCGCTTCTATGAGAATTTAAGGCTGAATTCTCAGAGAGTACTCATGAAAACCAGGAGTTGTTCAGGGCCAAAATGAACACAACAATGAGAACCTCAAAACTATGTTTGAGCGATACTGTGTGAAGTTCTATTGTCTTGGTTTACACTAAAGGTTGAACAGTTCAAGACATCACGTTCACTGGATAACCAGTAAATCCGATAGTTCTCACTAGGGAAGGTTCAAGGCCATCGGCTACCTATCCTGATGCAGTGTCGTTCTAAGGAACTCTTTCTAGTGTCAGTGTTTCTTTGAGTATTGTGTCCAGTCAATTTTCTATTCACACGGGGGATTGTTGAAATTGGGTTTTAAACCCATTACAAAGAAGCAACTTTGACTCAATTTTGTAATGGGTTCCAAACCATATTTTGGTTAGGAACAAATTGATTCATGATCCTCTATTGGAATAGATGGTCATGGTATATTCACATGTTTAAAACAAATGAAAGGTGAATGAGAAAATTGACGTTGAAGTTGGTGGTTCAACTTGAAGGGAAAAGAGTATCCCACATTGAAGAGATAAAGCCAAATTGTCTCCTTATAAGGCTTAGCCTTGAGCTAAGGGTTGGGCCCCTTGGGAGTATCCAAGTTTTGTAAGGAGGGATGAACTAGGTTGACCCAAGGTCCACCACACAAGCGCGCGCCACCCTCTCGGCCCGTCCCGTCCCGGTCCAGTCGGTGGCCGTGGCTTGGGCTTAGGCCCATTAGGCTTTATTCTTTTTGGGACAAATTTAAAAAATAATTATTTATTTAAAGTTGTAACCTTTCCAACCAGCTGTGAAGAGTTGCACCCCCCAGTGAATACTCTGTGTATAAAATCGAGTCAGTTACAGAAGTTACTTAATTCTAATCCCGAATTATATTTTCTTCTGTCTGTCTGTTTTTGCTTGTCCAAGAGAGAAAGAGTTGTGCTAATTGTTTTGGTTCGCCGGGTCTGAAGATTTGGAGTGCTCCTATTTTCAGACGTGCTACCGTTGTATCCTGGGAGGTTTTTCGTCAAGAGACCGTTAGCACTGTTGCGGGACGAATAAAGTCTTAACGACAGTGAATCAAATTCACACCTCGGTTCTCCATTGCTGTTCTGCATTTACTATTGTGAGTTATTAGACACAATTCTATTTCCAGTTTACGTTACTGCTGTTCTTCGAACCTTATTATTTGTATGTTAGTAATTGTTCGAAATTGATTTTCTACAAAAGTACACACAAGGATACTTTTTTCCTAACAAAAATTTGGCTTTTTTTTTTTGCTGCCCCCGGCTCCCGTTCAGACCCCCGCTGCTAGATCAGTGTGAACCAGTGACTGCCGCCGCTTTCTAGTGTCCACCACCCGCCGTGATTTGACCCAGAAATGTTGCCACGAGATGGCTGTTCGACCGCCATCGTGCCACTGGGCGACGGCATACCGTAACCTTTACGGCGTTGGGGATTACTGATATTAAAATTGAGATCGGCGTCGTCGTGCGTCGCTTGTTTCTTTTTGGCCCCCACTTTTTTTTTTTTTCTTTGGACCTCACGCAGTCACGCCCCTGACTTTTCTTCTCCATTTATTTTCCCACTTTTTTGTTTTCTTTTCCATTGGGCTCTACGCCCACTTCTTCTCTTTCTAATCTTCTTGTCCTTTTCTCCTTTGGTTTCCTTCTGTTTTCTCTCTCTCTCTCTCTCTCTCTTTTTTGGTTCAACGCCCACTCTTTTTTTTTTCTTGAACATTCTGAACCTCCACCACTCTTTTTTTTTTATGTCGAGACAAATTTCTTCTTTTCCCTCTCTTGCGTTCCCGACTTTAATAAGCCACTTTTTTTTTTTAGCAAGTACTTCGTCAAAACAGATATACAACACTGCAGAAAAAGATGTACGAGACTAGTTGCTTATCGAACTGCTTGGAAGATCCGTTTGACAGAACTTGCATTTTGACTTTTCATGTGTGCAGATCATTTGAAGACCTAATGGATGTGACCGCAGCAAGGCTCTTTTGACTGGCCCTAGAAATGCGCTTGACATGTCTTGCACATGAATGTTCCCTCCTGTGCAAGTCCTCTGTTGACCCGCATTATGGATGCGACCGAACCAGTTGGCTCCAGGAATGCGCTCGACATGTCTCAAACATGAACTTTCCCTCCTGTGCGAGTCCTCTGTTGACCCGCACCCTGGACCCAACTGCAGCAAGGCTTCTTCGACCGGCTCCAGAAATGCGCTCAACACGTCTTGCACGTGAACTTCCCTTCCTGTGCGAGTCCTCTGTTGACCGGCATTCTGAATGCGACTGCAGCACATCACGACCAGCCAGCTCCAGAAATGCGCTCGACACGTCTCGCACGTGGACTTTCCCTCCTGTGCAAGTCCTCTGTTGACTGGCATCCTGGACCCAACTGCAGCAAGGCTTCTCCAATCGGTTTCAGAAATGCGCTCGACAGGACTTGCAGTTGGGCCTGCCTCCTTTTGCATGCTTCCAGTTGACCTGCACTTCCACGAGTCAGAGCTCAGTAAGATTTGTTGTTTGATCTGCCCCCCTGTTGCTTTGAGTCAACAGGACTTCTGTTCCTTATGCTCGGCATGACAGAACAATTAGCTTTGAGACTTGATTATAGACTGTCAATTTTTTTTAAGGTTGGGCCGTTCACAGTTTTAGCTCGTGCGGGTCAGGAGCAATGATATTGCAGTTTAGGCTCGTGCTGAGGAGTGTTGTTCGTGCAATTTACGCTCGTGCAGTTTAAGCTCGTGCCGAGGAGCATTGATAGGAGCTTTGATCTTGCAGTTAGGCTTGTGCCGAGGAGCTTTGATCTTTGATTTCGGTCTTCACTTCGGGCATCGAGCTTGATCGAATGAAGACGACTTGTAGCTAGTTGAAGGGCTTCAGCACTTGATCTTCAACCAGACGATGCGACGTTGACCTTCGAATCCCGGCTTGAAGCTTGATCGGATGAAGATGGCTTGTAGCTAGTTGAAGGGCTTCAAAGCTTGATCTCCGACAAGATGATACAACTTTGACCTTCGAATCCGGGCTTGAAGCTTGATCGGATGAAGATGACTTGCAGCTAGTTGAAGGGCTTCAAAGCTTGATCTCCAACAAGATGATATGACGTTGACCTTCGAATCCGGGCTTGAAGCTTGATTGGATGAAGACGACGTGCAACTAGTTGAAGGGCTTCAAAGCTTGATCTCCAACAAGATGATACGACTTTGACCTTCGAATCCGGGCTTGAAGCTTGATCGGATGAAGACGACTTGCAACTAGTTGAAGGGCTTCAAAGTTTGATCTCCAACAAGATAATACGACTTTGACCTTCGAATTCGGGCTTGAAGCTTGATCGGATGAAGACGACTTGCAGCTAGTTGAAGGGCTTCAAAGCTTGATCTCCAACAAGATGATACGACTTTGACCTTTGAATCTGGGCTTGAAGCTTGATCGGATGAAGACGACTTGTAGCTAAAAAGGGTCTTCAAAGCTTGATCTCCAACAAGATGATACGACTTTGACCTTCGAATCCGGGCTTGAAGCTTGATCGGATGAAGACGACTTGCAGCTAGTTGAAGGGCTTGAAAGGTTGATCTCTAACAAGATGATACGACTTTGACCTTCAAATCCGGGCTTGAAGCTTGATCGGATGAAGACGACTTGCAGCTAGTTGAAGGGCTTCAAAGCTTGATCCTCAACAAGATGACATAACTTTGACCTTTGAATCTGGGCTTGAAGCTTGATCGGACGACTTGGCTTTAATTTTTTTTAATTTATGTTTTTATACTCAAGGGCTTGTAGAGCTTGATCTTGGATATGATTTCAGTGCATCCTTTATGAAGGCTTGACCTTTTTAAAGGATGCTAAGTCTTTTGAGGGATCTTTCAAGCTTTGAATGCCCCCCTGCATGGAGGCCTTAGGCGATCTGTTCTCTTGCCGTTGACAAGAAGCTGAAGAGACTACAGCCCCAAAGATGACCGAAGTGTTGTTTGATTTTTCAACTTCCTTGTCAGCTAGATGGATGTTGCCCTTTTTAGACAAGTCCATAATTACCTCCTTGAGTGTGAAGCACTTTTCAGTAGGATGACTGATGAGCCGGTGGTACTTGCAGTATCTCGACTTGTTAACCTGCCCCGACTCTTCCGCGCGTTTCATCTTAGGGAGATCAATAAGCTTATGTTCGAGTAGGAAGTCTAGTATTCCCGGGACTTCTGAGTCTGAAAAAGGATAGACTTTTTGCTCAAACTCTTTCAACCTTGGCCATTGACTTTCTCTCCCTTGAGGCTGATTTTTTTCTTGTCTTGTTTATCTTTTTTATGTTTATCGGAGGTCTTCAATAGAGTTAGCGTGACAACCATTGAATCTTCTGTGGTTGCTTTTGAACCCCACTGCCATCGCTTCTCTGGTGTCTTCACGGGGGTCACCTATTGGTGGGTTACTTCCATCATGACTTGCTATGTTGATCTCCATGTTGTGGCCTCGTGTTGCTAGCTCCTCAAAGGTACCGGGTTTGTTACCTTGTAAAATGTATAGGAGCCCCCAGTGCATGCCTTGCATACACATTTCTACGGCTGAGGCTTCAGATAGTCTTTCTTTACGGTCCAAGCTCAAAGTTCGCCACCTGTTGATGTAATCCACTACAGGCTCTTCTTTTCGTTGCTTGGTGTTTGTGAGTTCTATCATACTCACAGAGCGGCGGGTGCTGTAGAAGCGATTTTGAAATTCTCACTCCATTTCTTCCTAACAATCTATCGACTCGGGTTCCAAGTTCGTATACCAATCAAAGGCGTTTCCTTTGAGAGATCGGACGAACTGCTTAATGAGGAGATCCCCTTCTGTTCCAACATCGTTGCAAGTCTCGATGAAATGGGCGACGTGCTGCCTTGGGTTGCCCTTTGCATCAAACTGTTGAAACTTAGGTGGTTGATACTCGACTGACATCCTCATGTTGTCGATTCTCTTTGTATAAGGCTTTGAGTACATGAGAGTGTCGCGAGACGGTCCTCCGTATTAGGCCCTGATTGTGCTTGCTATCATGTCTTGTAGCTGCTAGACAGACAGGGAAGCCACATAGATGGATTTGCTCTCTTTGTTTTTATATCCACCGAAGGTGAATGCATCTGGATGGTCGTTGGTATCATCTTTCTTAAGAGCTTCGTCTGCGTCACCAACGTCACCTGACTTTGATTCTTCACCCTTCTTCGATTCCAACTTGTTCATAAAGTTTGCAATCTGAAGATCTATTTCCTCTACCATCTTTGTCAGTTTTTCAATTGCTCGAGACATAGCGGCCAGTTGCTCTTCAAGTGAAATGGCACTAGTCATCATAATCGACAAGGTGAAATGATTCTCAGAAGTATTTGACGCCATTGACGTGTAGTAGAGGCTTTGATTATCTTCTTATGGAGAAGGAGATGAGAGGCAGAGTAGGTCCCACCGGGTGTGCCAGAAATTTTTACACACAAATTTTGTGTCTGAGCTGTGAAACAAGAAATAATTGCACAAAAATTCAATTTATCAAATTTAAATTATAGGTTACACCACTTTGTGATTTTTACACAATAAAATGTAAATCCTCTGATTCGATCTCTGGTTTGGTCACGATCTAAGGGCTGAAATAGCTTGATCTTGAAACGTGGATTTTGGCTTCTTCAATCTTCACGATTGAAAGATCGTCGAAGCGGCGCTTGCTCGAGGGCTTCGAAGCTTTATCCCAAACAAGTATGGTGATCCTTGACTTGTAGAATTACTGATGTTGAAGGCGAATTCCTCTTCGACTTGAGGCGAAAGAGCAACCAGTCTTCATGACTTGAAAGTGCTCGATTGAAGAACGACACTGCGTTGGTGCGTATTGTTCTTCAAATGACGCACAACCTATGAGACGATAGAGTTTCGATAGAGCTTTGGCTTTGATTGCGGAGACCCTGTGTGTCCTTTCTTCTCTACCCCAAGCCTTCTATTTATAGGTAAACTGGTAGGCTTAAATTTGGAAAATCCGTAGTTTGGTTTTTGACTTTGTAATCAAGGAGATTTTTGTCCCCTTAATCATCTGATCTTATCAATTAAATGGATATTTGTCTCCATTTAATTTTGGAAATGATTTTAGTCAAATCTGGCTTTTCTGGTAACAAGACCATGGGCTGGACTGCATAATTATATTTGGACTGGTTCTTCAAATTTAACTTTGGCTCGAGCCCGTTCTTTTGCTTGGCCTCAAGTCAGTATCTTGACCCGTATTTTCGGCGGTGTTGAATAATTAAGTAGACACTAAAATTTACTGTTGATCAGTAAAAATAATTTTTTGGTGTCTACAACTGCTTCTGCTACATATTCCGGTGTCGCTGATGATTGCCACAATGTGTCTTTTTTTTGTTATGCACAAGAGAAAATTTCTTTACCTAGTGTGAATGCATAGCCTGATGTGCTTTTCATATCCTCCACTGACCCTGCCCAATCACTATATGTATATATGTATATCCAAACAATCTTGAGTCAGAAGTGGACTTCTACCTGATTCTTTATTTCAGGTAGAAGCATCTGCTTTTATCAATTCATCTTCTTTTCTTAGTTTCTCATTTGCAGCGAGTGGTGTGGGAATCGACTTACATTTATACATTCTGAATTTCTTCAGAAGATTTTCGTAGATTTTCCTTGTTAAATAAATATACCTTCTTCTTCTTGACTTATCTCTATACCAAGAAAGTAGTGCATCAAGCCTAGGTCACTCATCTCGAATGTCTTCATCATTCTTTCTTGAATTCTTGAATCATCGTTCCACTATTCCCTGTAGATAAGATCATCCGCATCTAGAGCAATGAGTTTTAGTATACCTTGGGTCTTGATATATAGTATGGGTGACACTCACTTTTTCTCCTTCTCAATCCTTAATGCATGAAGTAGCCATTAGTTTTGTTGTACGACACTCGGGGTGCTTGCTTGGGCCTGTACAGTGCCTTCTTTAGTTTTAGAACTTTGTCTTCTAAACCTTCCATTGTTAGAGGATATATATTAATATGGAAATTACCTTATCGCTCTTGTCATATGTCTAAATTATTCTAGAGTTCTCCTAACTTCTATAGGATTCTCTTTTCTTTTTCTGGTAGGATAGTTTTCTCTTGCCTATATAAAGGCCTCATTGCACTCAATTTTATCAATGCTCTCTAATATAATTATCTTTCCCTTCACCTTTTCTATCATAGTATCAGAGCCATACGATCTGCCGGTTTGAGAGTTTTTCAACTATTTTTGCAAACTCCAGCAGACAGCCTTTTGCTGTTCGCCCGGCCAACTCAAGTGGTTTTGTTTCTTTTCGTGCTCTTCTTTTCTTCTTGACTTCAGAATTTTGGTCTTTCTTTCCTGTCCTTTTTATACAGTGATCTTCGCTTATGCTGAAACCCTAGCCACTGCTCACCGTTATGTTCATCAACCCTAGCTAATTAATCGATTTCGCTAAAAAATAAAATAAAATTTGTTTCCTTCTTCAGTTACCTCTGTTGATTTCCTTTAGCCCAAATCCTAATCCTACACCTCTATAAGATTCATTTCCCTTCATTGGCCACAACGCTGCCAATCATGCCACCATGCATCTTTTTCAGTTCCTACAATGGATCCTGCTCTTGTCTTGTTCTTACTCATACCTTGTTATTAGTCGCTGGACCTCACTCCGAGACCTTTATGGTCGTCGGACCTCACCTCGGGACTCCTACTCTGTTCTTAGTCTGCAGACCTCGTTCTGGGTCTCCTGCCTTATTCTTAGTTGCCGGACCTCACCTCGAGACCTTTATGGTCGTTGGACCTCGCCCTGGAACTTCTGCTCGGTTCTTAGTCTGCAGACCTTGTTCTGGGACTTCTGCCTTGTTCTTAGTTGCCGGACCTCACCCCGAGACGATGAATCCTAGTGGTTGCTTCACATATATTTCTTCTTGTAAATATCCAATCAAGAATGCTGACTTCACATCAAGTTGATGTATTTTTCACTGTTTGAGCTGCTAGTGCCACTAAAGATCGAATAGTGTCTAGGCGAGCAACTGGAGCAAAGTTTTGTTTTAGTCGATCTTGAGTAGTTGACCAACGCTGAGTATACTAGGAACAAGCTGGACATCAGGGATTAATTTCATACCTTTTCTATATGGACTGAAATTTTATCTTTGCCTATGACATCAATTAGTGCGTTATTCCCTAGCTTGACTTTAGATCTGAAAGCTGTCTCCATTTTTCGAAAGATGCTCTCATCACTTATCATGTGATTGCAACAACCATCGTCGAGAAGCCACGTATCCATTTTTTCTCTTATGCTACTTGGCTAGCATTAAAAACAACTCCTTGATCTTCTTTTCCTTCAGTGTAATTGGCCTGATGGTTTTCTTTGAACCAAGCAAAGTTTTTCTTCATGCCAGAAATCTCTTGCACTTGCGTCACTGAACTTGCCTTGGTGCCAAGAATGTTTTTCCATGTGGTTTGTCATTTTGCATATACCACAAGGAGGACAATTGAACTAGTATTTTTTTGTTGATGTTGATAATTCTTGCTTCTAGAATTTTCTACTCCACCATAATTTTGCATTAATTTTCACCATTATTTCTAACCACAATTGAGTCATATTTTCTGTAAGACTTATGAATATTTGTCCTACAACTTTTTCTCTTAGAAATATTTTCTCCCTAGTCTCAGAATCCTTCATTCTAATATTTTCTATATCTCTCCTTAAAGCTTAGAGATGAACAATGTGTACTTTTATACTGCCTTAGAACTCCTCCTGCAAAAGTAGCATAATATTCCATGCTACTTTTGCAGTAGTTGCCCTAATGATTCGTGGAAATATTTGTTTAGTCAATGCTTGCCGAATGATGAAGAGAGCTCCGACATCTTTCTGCTTCAACTCTTTCAATGTCTTTTGTTGAGATGTGGGTAGAGTGGAGGCATATTCTAGAATATCAAACTCATATTGAATGATGTCACATAAATCTTGGGACAAGAAGAATGTCCCTATATTTATACCCCAAAAATAATATTTTTTGCCATGAAAAATAGGAACAGACATATCAGTAGGATTTTGGTTGAGGTTGCCCTTAGGAGATGGTATAATAGTTGAAGGATTTGAAAAATAGTGCAGAAACTCTACGCCCAATAATAATCGAACGTAACTCTAATACCAATTATTGGATTTGAGATAGTTTTAGAAAAAAAGAATTATTGTTGATAGTGAAACAATGAAGCTCTTGTCTCCAATTAGTACAAGGCTAGCTTCAACGTTTAGCTAGTTCTCTTCATTTTACAAATTGAGACACGTATCCCTATGTATAGGTTTTGTAAACCGACAATGAAGTAGAAGTATATAACTTTACTTCTAGAATATTCATAGTGAACTAATGCTCAGTCAAACCTTTAGCCTATTACATTGCATCCTAGCTAGAAGACTTTGACCATAGCCATTAAGCAACTTAATCACTAAGTTCACTGCATGGTAACCGACTTCAATTTGCTGGATCGTTCTAGATAACTCTTCCTTACTTATTAAGGAAATGTGAATTAATTTTAACACAGTCAAGGAAGTGGATGACCCTGGTGGCAACGATATGGATTCAGACCTTCATGGGGACAAACTTCGCCTTCTCGGCCTACTCGTTAAAGTTGAAGGCAGTGCCGGGTTTCTCTTAAGTCCTGGTGGTGGCCTCTGGCATTTGGAAGGGTAAGGGTGGTCGTCCGGGCTGGTGCTAATGTAGATGCCTCTGTGGGTGGTGATGTTCATCTCGGCATTCATGGGTCTGGTTAGCAGTGGCCTACAGTGGCTTGTCATTCGGAACATCATTGCCCTTGCCTTATTTCTTGGCATCTATAAAAAATTTCTATGTCTGTCAAGGATTGTTTCTTGATTGGAAGTTGTTCTTTTATTTGATGAAATTCGAGAAGAATAATGATTTTGGGGTGAGTTGGTGCTTAAACAAATCTGATGCCCTATTCAACTCTTCATTGACACAAATCCAACACGAAATACAACCAAAACCATGTACTTTGCAATATGCTAGTGATCATGTACGAGCAATTTATAAGCATCAAATATATAAGGAATGAGAAGCATGTATCAAAACTATCTAAAGATTATAACCTCCGGAACATTGGTTGTAATTGATGGTGCTGCTGTCGGTTATAGTAAAAAATGCACAAGTGGGTTTCAACAGTAATTACCTTTTGCAGCTGACGGCGTCGATATTAGTTATTGGTCCACCTTTAGTCCCTATCAGTTCTTGTTTACTCGATTCAATTTTAGACGTAAATTCATTTTGACACTATTTATTGCAAATATTTGACTTAAAGACAATCTAGGTGCCATCTTGAATGATCAACAAAAGAATGAAAATTATCCTATTTAGTAATTGCAGACATATAAGCCACTCGTGTAGATAAATCATAAGCTATAAGGCAAGCCATGATATCTATCTCTCGATCTAATGACATTGAAACCATGGGGAGATTAATAAAAAGACTTTAACTTTATTATTGCCATTGAGTCATGTCATTTATATTTGTATTCTGTAGGATGGACTTGGTTAGTCACGATAACATTGTTTTGTACTTTTCAATTATGTATCTGTCCTGTAACATTTCCCACTATGATGCACACACACACACACACACACACACACATATTTGTATTTACACACATGGTCACTCACAACAGAACAAGGGAGAGAGCCTTTTTCTTCGTTTATCTTAGGCTCGTCCCTACCTCTTCATCGAACTTACCACGTACTACTACCTCTTCCGGAAGATGTAGCTTGTCTTCTTTCTTCACAATCAAGAGATTATGGGGTTTGTTGATGGATCAATCCCTGCCACTTCTCCATCAATTGTTCCCACCGGGCAAACTCAGCCCATTCTTAATCCTAACTTTGCCCTCTGGCAACAATAGGATTCCACAATTCTTAGTATGTTGATCTCGTCTCTCTCCGATGAAATCCTTCATTTACTTGTTGGTTGTAACAATAGTAACAAGGTCTAGACTGTGTTACAAACCTTTATTGCTTCACCTCCCACACCCGGACTCTTGGCATGTCCATCGGTTGAACCGAAAAGAGTACATCGTTTTTGCCTATCTATAGCGTGCTAAGTCAATCTCCAACGAACTTCAGCCACGGGTTGTCCATTCTCTGTCGAAGACTTCAATATCTATGTCTTTCTGGGCCTTAAACTGGAGTCCAAGGACCTTGTCACCACGTTCACTTCTCCCCCTGAGCCCATTAGCTTCTCAAAGCTACAATCTCTCCTCTTTTAAGTCATGAGTTTCTCCACTCGAATTGCTCGAGAATTCGATTGCAGGTAGGGGATCTAATCTAATCTAATCTAACTAAATAGATGGTTGAAAAGTATACCTTTTGACTCGAACTGCGTGGTTGATAGTTTAGACGTATCCACTTTGCAAGAATGAAATAAACACAAGTGTATGAATGTAAGGGGAGGGAATCAAAATACTACTCTCTTTCTCTAACCTCTTAGAAATATGACAACTTCTTGGAGATTTTTTAACGTTCTTACGGAGTGCCTAAGGGTTGTTTATGTACTGTCCTGGTGATCTAGAGCCATAGGAACGTTTCACCCAAGTGAACAAGACCAACCCCATCCGCAACTAGAGAAAAGAATGGAAGAAAAAATTTACCCCTATCTGTATTGTCCCATTCTTTTTTGTGATATAGTTTCCAATAAAACTTTTATGCCCTTTCTAGAATTAATACAATTTTTGGTGGACTTTGAATAAGTACCTTAATTGGGGGTCTTTATGTAATTGTCCACTTTAGATCTTTGTTTAGCTTTACTATTGGGATTTCAACCCACCACCTTTGCCCTTCTTCTTCCTTAGGTGTGAGAGATCAGAAGAGATAGGAGTGAGCAACTTAGCGGAGCCCTAATTCGCTATTATGAAAAGTGTAATTTGATGATCATCACATTATGGACATATCAGAGTTTTCTTTTGAACCCAAGAATTTTTCCTAGATTAAAGATGGGCTATTGTTTTTCTTTGGTTTCACTTGTGCTACAATTCAAGGTGTAGTAGCTCATGGGGACTTGCTATCCTATCGAATTGCTCGATTGAGGTAAGAGATTTTTTTTTATATTTTTGTTGTGTATGGGTTTCCTGATTTTTTCTTTGGCAGAACAATCTGATTTTCATTAGGGGTTCATGCTTTTTGGTTGTGGCGTGGGTTTTATGTTCATGTAAAACCTATTTGTTTAGTTCAAAACTTTTTTTTCTAGCTTATAGCTTAATTAATACTGTACGACTATATATTTAATAGATGTTTTGTAACTGATCACTACGGTAGTACGTGGTCCATCTCTTTTGATGAAAGAACCCTGTTCTTTAAACCACTCATCGACTTGCCTTTTATTTTCTTGCTTATTCTTAGGCAACAACAAGTCTGGTAATTTGGTTTAGGTTGCTGCCTCCATTAAGTGATTGAGCCAGGCTTTTGTTTTTTCCAATTCAGGGAGGCTTTGGCCTAAGTCACTAAAAGAAAATCCAATTTTAGCGACGGAATTTTCTATCGCTAAAAGTGGATTATCCGTCGGCAAGACTTTTACCGACAGGCTATTCGTCGTTAAAAGTTCGTTGGTAAAAACTCCATCGTTGAAAGGTTAGCGACGGAATTTGGAGGCCCGTCGGTGAAAGTTTACTTATTACCGACGGATTTAATTACTTTTAATTTCTTATATATTTTTTAATTCTCTTAAAATTCAATCTAAAAAGACTTTTAGGCAGAATGCCCGTCGCTAAAAGTTCGTCGCTGTTGTAGCACATTTAGTGACGAACTTTCCCTCACTGAAAGTCCATCGATATTAACTTAAATGGCCCTTTAGCGACGGAAAGTCCGTTACTAAAGGTTTGTCGAGACTTTCAACTAGTTGAATGAAACTTTTAGTACGATAAGTCCAAAAGCACCATAACCCAACCCCTCTCAACATTTCCCCCTGTTAGCCTATGTATTGTTACTTATAAGGTCATCGCCTCTATTATGGTGCGTCGGATGCAACCTTTTCTATCACAGCTTATCTTCCATTTTCAAAATGTGTTTGTCCCAACATGACATGTCAAGAATAATACGCTCATTACTCATTAGCTTATTCACTCGTACATAAGAAACAAGGCCAGTTTCGCTCTATGGCTGTTAAGATTGACCTTGCTAAAGCTTATAACAAACTGGAATGAACTTTATCGAGTACTTGCTCTAATAATTTTGTTTCCCTCCTGGGTGGATACACCTCATGCTACAATGTATCACCTCCCCCTCTTACCAGCTACTTATTAATGACCAAAGTAATGCACCTATTTCCCAAAGTGGGGCATTCAGCACCCCGTTTCACCCTA
This sequence comes from Escallonia rubra, assembly GCA_033065855.1. NCBI lineage: Eukaryota > Viridiplantae > Streptophyta > Magnoliopsida > Escalloniales > Escalloniaceae > Escallonia > Escallonia rubra. The sequence continues at coordinate 104,252 of JAVXUO010001734.1, read as the reverse complement.
TTGGTTTATCCTCAAATGGATATGTTGGCTAGGTCTTTTGATCAAGCTCACCAAGCTAACCATCTCACTGGTCTCACAGCTAGTCGTCATGGGCATTTGTTTCTATTGTATGCATTGGTGATGACTGTTTCCTTTTTCATTAGCAGATTGGACTTCAGCTCACCGTGCTGTGTCCATTTTGAAATACAAAGGGATAATCGCCCATAAATTTCCTAAATTCGTCCCTCTTGTAATGTGCTATCCTCCCACGACTGTAGCGCCATTCTATTCACGTATCTTCCAAATTCCTCAGGCCACCCGCCATGATAAATATCTTGGTTTACCTGTCATTACTAGGCTAGTCACTAGAGACAGTTTTTAGGCTGCGACTGATAAACTTGCACATAGGCTTCAGGCTTGGGAAGGCTGTATTTTGCCGTATGGCGGTCGTACCACTCTAATTAATTTTGTACTTGCCACTATCCAGACCTATGCCATACAAACTTATAAAATTCTGCAAGTTACATTATCTGGCCACCAAAAGTATATCTGCAACGTATTTTGTGGATCCTGCAATGGTCATCCTCGGCCAGATTTTCTTTCACGAATATCTGTGCAACCGCTTTTTGGACATTTATGATAAAACTCTTCAAATTTGAGCTGCACCTACATAGTTATCAAACAAGGTATTCATAGATTCACTCATGCCCGTCCTTTTCATGCCCGCAGAAAAATAAATTCTGGTGTAAAAGCCAATCCATTTTTCTTTAAGTCCATACAAGTGTTGGAGCCACTCGAGGTCTTTCAACGAGTAATCCTCAACAAGTTTTTTCCACCTCTCTTTAAATTCCTCAATCGTTAACAACTTGTTAATGCACCTGTTAAAATCTTGTTTAAAGTCTGGATACTTTGCATACACGTGATGTAGACGTTCAGGGTATTTGTTGCTTATGTGTCAAGTGCACAAGTTGTGTCGAGTCTCTGCCAAGTCTTTAGCGGTGATGATAACTTTGGGTGCTTTGTTATTCATGGCTTCCAGCCACATCTGAAACAACCATACAAAAGAACTTTCGCTCTCATCCCTTAACAATGCAAACCCAAACAAGATAGTGTTATAGTGATGATTAATACATGTGAAAGGCACAAAAGGCATCGGATAATTGTTGGTATGATATGTGGTGTCAGAAGTCACAACATCCCCAAATTTTTGATAAGCATGTTTCAAAAGCCAATCAACCTGAAAAATTGTCGTAAATCAGTGCTTGTTGTCAAAACTAAAGTTGTATGTTAACCTCGGGTCCTCTATTTGCATCCGTTTCAATAGGCACATTGTGGATTGCGCATCATTGATGTCAAATGCGGCTCGTCTTTTGGTTCGGACCGTGTTACGAATATCTGTCACATTGAAATTCAGGTTTTGAATTCTGCCAACCTGTTCAGCAAGAACATTAGCAATGTTGGTAGGTCCTATTCGCACATTACTCATTGTGTGAATTAGGCTCCTTGCGACATTGCTCATCTTCTTGTGTTCATGCATGCATTTGACTCACTTTTCTAGGCGTTACTAAGGGGTGATTGTGCGCCAATTCCAAGTTAGTAATAAGCCAATATCTTGTTTGGGTTTATGGATTACGAACATCTTGACCTTGCAATTCGTGCGCGCAAAGTAAGTCCCATCTTTGGGTTGTATATTCCAATTCATCATCACTATCATCACTATCTACACGTTGTCTCATTTTTGCAAGGGGTCTCTACTCCTAGGACACTCATATTACCATGAGCATATTTTTTTGGTTATGGAACTTGTTATAGTTGTCATGACTCTAAAGCCAATCAACTCTCAACGAATACGTTCGAAGACATTCTTTGGCTTTTTCTAATGTTCAAAACGTTCATCCTTGATAAGGATCACTAACATCTATTGGTGTGTTCGAACTTGACACAAGATCAGACATTATGAAACAAGACCTACGTAGAAATAACTTATGTTTAAGTATCCAATGTAACCTCTTTTAGGCATACATATTAAATACAAAATTATAACATTTTATTTAACATAACAAATAGAAATTAAAAAATGAGTACTCTAATTTAGCATGCCAAATACAACAAACATAATCTCAAAAAAGTTTCTATGAACTTCACCATGCTACCCATTAAGACATATAAACTTCACCATGCTACCCATAAAACATATAAACTTCCTAAATTAGGACATATACACCAACAAGTCATTGATATCACAAAGTTACCTTGCTTGAGTGAAGCTTGGAGCTTGCTTGCTTACAACTTGGAACCTGAAGAGATTGAAGGGAGCTAAAAATAGAGGTAAGTGGAGCTCCAGATGTTGAAGAAGGAAGAAGAGTTGACAATTAGGGCTTTTTAGTGTATATCTCCTTTTCCATCAGCCACATAATGTAGTGGACAAGAGGGGGACATAAGATGTGTGGCAAGGAAAAGGCCGTTTGCTACATTATGTAGCGGGCGGCTTTTGGCTTGATATGTTGTCAAATCAAAAGTTATGTAGCGGACGGGAATTGTTCCACAAAAAGGACGGCCATCTGGGGTCATTTTGGACAAAATGACAGTCCACTACATAATGTAGTAGATCATTTTTTAAAATAAAATAAAAAATGAAACTAGATCTTGTCTGTCCGTCCTTTATGAATGGACAGTCGGATGGCGCAGACAATCAGCTGAAGTTGCCTGAGCGAGTAACGGATCAGCTACCTTTATTCAATGCTATTTCCATAGCACGATCATCTTCTATGGAACTTTGATGGCCATGGGACATTTTCCTGTCTCTACATTCTTACTTTCCCAACAAGGGTGGCCGTTGCGACCTTCGCTCCCCTGGCATGTTCTCTGGAAAATACCACTCCCATGTAAACTCTATATTTTCCTCTAACTCTTGTTGCATGACCAGTTACCCACCAACGCAACTTTATATCACCAAAAAATAGCTTCTACGGGTTAGTGCTCCTCTGTTTAGGCGCGCTTGCTACTACCACCCACGTCTTACTGTTTAATTAGCCTTTATTTTCTTACGTTCCCAACAAGGGTGCCCGTTCGAACCTTCGCCCCCGTGGAACGCTTTCTGGAAAATAACGGTCCCTCATAAACTCCATATTTTCCTCTAGCTCTTGTTGCATGACACGTTACCCACCTACGCCACTTTGTATCACCAACTCATAGCTTCTACTGACTAGTGCTCCCTTTGTTCAGGTGCGATTGCTACTGCCACACACTTCTGTACAACATGTCCCCTGTTCCAGCCTTTACATGCATATATTTATCCCCCATAGGCAGTCAAACCTTTCCCTCATTTCTCTCTACAGGGTTATGTCTCACTTCTCTTATTTATCCAGTACAACTCGGCACCTGTATTTGTCTTTGTTTATCATGAGGCACGCTTGGATTACCCGTAACAGTTCTATTTTCTGTCAAGAGTCCACAGATTATAGTACTATCGTTGTTGCTACTACGTACGATGCATGCCCATGAATTTGTCTCAAACGTCCATGCAAATGTGCATTTCCACTGAACTCCAACACAATCTTTCACATCTTCGTTGGGACTCTCCTCCCCAACCGTTTCTCAAATTTAATTTTAACGGTGCTTTTGTGGGTAACCCGGGTTCTACTGGCATTGGTGGAATTCTTCGTAACCATTTAGGGCATGTTTGTACAGTTTCGGCTATTCACCTTGGTACAACCACTATTGTTGATGTAGAAATACTCGCTACCCAACGAGCATTCCACATTGTGAACGACCTTGAGTTACCCTTTATCATCATTGAATATGAATCCCTTATTGCTTTGTCTTGTTGCGCAGGTTCGTAGCAAGCAACCAATGGCTACTCTCCCTTCGTCATGACTGTTTGACACTCCTAAGCCACTGCCTGCACGTACAACATTCTTTCGCTACCACGAGGCTAACTTAGTTGTGGACTGGGGTTAGTCAAATCTGTTAGCCTCAAGAGTTTTTTATGTAGTAATTTTTTTTGATCCTCCGATTGGTCTCACTTTTCGATATGTATGGTGGAGTTTGACACGAAGGTTCCTATTATGTAGTTTTTTGTGATATAATGTAAATATCCTTAGTATTTGACCAATAAAAGAAAATATGAGTCACTACCACTCCAATGTGCCTGCCATTAGTTTATCAAGGCTCTATATAAATATGTCTTTTTGAGAATAATAGGAATATACAACATTTAAAGATAGTTTACACGATAACCATAAAGGGATCGAAATCAATACATGCATACTTGGATTACAACTCCATCTGATAGGTATCATAAAATATATTAATGAACAAATCAAAACGACAACATAACACAAGAAAAAACAATAAACATTTGTACTTTTTTCCTTTCTTTTTCTGATTTTTTAACCCCGCCCTTTTTTTTGGGAGGTGGATAAGAACCCACCCACAAGATAAACACAATAATTAAAGAAGATAAATACAACAGATACGCCAAATACACTGCAAACACACTGACACTTGTCTTACCTTTGCCATGTGCCTCTGCACAGCTATGCCAACGCGCACAACCGCGCGTTGTGAACAGTTTTGGAGCAGTCTTGCAGCACAATAAGCCCCTTCCATTGTACGTCCACCAAGCCATCGCCAAGAACCATTGGACAACATCTGCAATCACATTCTACCCCGTAACCCCAGCTGAGCCTGTCCACCACCGCACAACTCTACACTGGACAACCACCACCAACCTACGACTTACCACCACAGCCCCATGCATCCGCTTTCCAACTACACCACGAGAAGCACCAAAACGCCAGCAGCACCAAATTCGAACCTACCACACCTTTTTGGAACAAAAGGGTGAGGGGAAAAAAATCCCTAGAAGCAAAACCCTTGAACCAGACTCACCACACCTTCTCCTTCCTGCAATCACCACGCGCACAACCCTGACGAAAGGACCAACCACACCGAAGACCACCCACAACAATTGCCATGCACCCGCTAACCCCGGACGACCATACCCATCTACACTTCACACATAGAGGTGTCAAAAGGGCCAGGCGGCCCGCGGGCTGGCCCGGCCCGGCCCATTTTTTGGCCCGGACTGGCCCTAACCCTTAGGGCTTGGGCCAGGCCGAATTATTTGAGAAACAGGCCTAGGCCCGGCCCGGCCCGGCCCTAAAATGGCCCGTTTTTTGCCCGGCCCTAAAATGGCCCAGGTTTGGCCCGGCCCTCTTTTGGCCCGAAAACTGGCCCCCTTTTGGCCCTAAGGTTGGCCCTATTTCTGGCCCTTTTTTAGTCCTACACAGGCCCTCTTTTGGCCCAATATTATTGTATACACACATTATTATATATAAGTGTGCGTGTCCAACGATGATCGAATGAGCAATGAATCTGAACATGAATTATGATGATCGTTCTTCCTTGGTGCAATAATCAAAGATACGTTTGACGTAAAACAAGAATTAGATTACAAAGATTACAATCGAACCGTGAGAAATCATGAGCCTCCTTGAAGAGGCCTTGGCGGTCTTGGATGGGCCGAACTTATTTGTCAATAAATACCAGACCGACTAGTTCCACCCTCTTACATATAAATTAGTATTGGCATGCACCATGCGTAAAGAAATAACTGTTAACTTACATATAAAAAGCTAGTATGTATATTATTAAACAATAATAACAAAATAGATAGTAAAATAATAATATTATTTTCACATTTTTATGAGTTTTCAATCACTTTAAAAAATAATTGTTATTCTTTCAGCAACGAAAGAAGAAGTAAAATATCAAATAGTAGAAATAGTATCTTTCAAATAGTCTATAGGGCAATTTAGCGTTGCTACTACTTGCTTTGATACATATAAGGTAAAAAGTTTGTGCATATGACTTCAACATATGTTTATTGGGAAAAAAAAAGAGAGAAGAAGATGTTACTATATTAAAAAAGGAAAGAAAAGCAAATACCGTGCAAACATTTGCTTTGTTGCTAATCAATATTCTCAAATGTAAACGTTGGATTAGTCATCAATTGTATTTATTTTGTAAATTAGTATTTTTAAAAAATTTGTTGCATCCATAAGACTTACAAGGCCCGAAGCCCAAAAGTATGTCCTTTGTTGGCTCTGACACCTAACGCAGAGAGTAGTCAGAAAACTCCACACCTGCTGCACTAGATCCGTTGCATAAGGCAAAGGCCATCCACTGCATCTCAATCACAAAAATCCCAATAGAAACCCTAAAAATACCCACACAAAAACCACACAATATAGAAGAGAACTACTCTACCATGTACCTTCTACGACCTACAAGAGGAAACCGACGGTGGTGACAGAGAAGAGGGGAGAAAGACAGGTTGTGCGAATAATAATTATTTTCGCGTTTAGTCAGTAGTAAATAAGCGATCTTTTAATATATGTCTGGTAGAACAAGTTTTCTCCAAATCATCTTTGGTCGCAACTTGTTGTGATGTTCATGATCGAGTCCGTTTAGTGGCCTGTTATACACATTCAACAAGTTAATATGCATGCTAAAGCTTGTTTGTAACAAGAAAAATTATGCTATCACGAATTATCCAATTTCGTCATTTCCTTTAAATGCAAGCATACGCCAATTCAAATTTGGGTTCTTTTTTATGACACACATATGTCAATTCAAATTTGTTGTTTTGGGGATAAAGTTGCAGATCCTTCCAGATATATGTAACTTAATTCTCACACGTGTCATTATCTATTAACGGGGCTTGTTCATAAACGTAACTTAGTCAGTTTTCCAAAAGGGATTCTCGTCATTTGAAATTAAACTCATGAGACGACCTTCAGAACTTCTTTTAAACCGAGGAAAATAAATGATAGCCTAGTTTCCAAATATTGTATCTCCCAATAAGCCACACACGTAGATAATCTTAATTAATGTCGTTTTGACGATGAATGTACTTCAATTCTAGGTTTCGGCACCTTAATTAAGCACATAATTTAGCATTATCACCATACGGGAGGAACCTTATTTCCAATTGAATCAGGGCGTTGGTCACTTGATCAACCGCAATGTTGAAGGCAAACGCTTCTGCTGCTCCAGCATGATCCTTCGCAACAATACAATTCCTTCCCTCTAACAATTATTGGCGCGTCACCTTCGGATTGAAGGAAGCGTCACTATGCTCTTTCTCAGTGTTACCAACCTTGCCTGTACACAAAAGTAAAGCAAATAAATGACTTGCACATAAAAGATAAGAAAAGTACAATTTTTGTTTTGTTTGAGTTTAACGGTGAGATATGTGACTAGACAAGTAAAATCTAACGACATGGAAAAATTGTCACACAATAGGGTCAAATAAATATTATCTTCTCATTCTTTGTGTTGGTTGCACCACGTGATCTCTAATATTTTTTGTTTTTAAAGTACCACTCTCTCGTACTAAATATAGCTTTCAATCTTAACTTTTTTCCTTTTTTTTTTAGAATTTCAATCAACATTGCAGTCAGGGAGCCAAGAGGATAACGATAAAGAGATAATGAGAATTGCTACAAATATCAGCCTAATTGCCAAACTCTGGGTATTTAAGTGAAGAACCCTTTTTTTTTTTCCCCTTTTTGGGTAGTGAAAATCATATAAAAAGAGATGAATGTGCAAGAGAAGTAGAAGATAGTATTCTGGGTGACTGAAACTATGCAACAAGACGGCCTTGATGAAACTTGGTAAACGAATGAAGTAGTAACAGCAGATCAAGACATGCTGGTATTGGGTGTGCATGCAATCTAAAAGAAAAACATGAACAAGAAGGCTAAAGAGAAAGGAACGGGAAACTTCTTACATTCTGCGACAGTGAGGATGGCGACAAAGGCAACCAAGAGCAGAGCCATCAGAGGTGAGAAGGTTTTGCTTGCCATGGCTGTGGTTTGCAGGAGCTCTTCCTTTCTGGTGAAATGTCACCTACGGTACCTTGCTTTATACAGTTTCAACATCCCTTCTCATTTGGTAAGTCATAAAGTGCGTGGATTTCCATAATTATAATATGGTAACTTGCAGTTACTAGGATTCAGCACTCATGTATGTAACCATAATTTTGCACTTTTAATTGCCGGAGACTAATATTGTTCAATAATGACCAATATTGTTCAGTGCAAAGATTTTGTATTAATTACTCTTTATCTTAATTCCACTTCAGCTGTGCAATAGAACAAAACCACAAGATATACATGCCTTTTGAAAGCTATGTATATTTATGTTAGAGCGTACAGGCAATCAATCAATCATCTTTACTACTCGTAATAGTGTAGATGAGCGTAAATTATTTTTTGGGACAAATGTTGGTTCTTCATAGATGGAGTGAAGTTTGGCTCTTCATATCTCAGTGTTAAATGTTGGTTCCTCTTCCAAAGTTAATAACCAAATGCATGGTTCCTCTTTCTGAATTAATTGAAAATCTTTCAAACTTTTTGCCAATCCTCTACCTTCTTTAACATCGAAGATATGTATATACTATCTACAAAAGCAAAAGTATGGTGTAAAACTTTCACGAAAAAAATATTTCCCAATGAGTATACGCATTAACAATTTTTTGCCAAAAGGTCATAATGAGTTTCGCCTCTTTAGAAAAAAAAAATGATGCCTTATCTACAAAATTATAAGCAATGAATTCTCTCTATTTGACTAAGGTCTTCTCTAAAAATTGACTTTGAGTCTCATTATCATGTCTTCTCTATAAACTATTGTGAGCTTAGACTTACAAGCAACTTAATACATACTAGATAAGGGTCATACTTGATTGAAACAGAGTATTTTTTAGAGAAAATAAGAAAAAAAATTCAATAGAATCATATAATCAAACTCCACAAATATCTCAGTGGTACCCTTTCATCGAATAGTACATGAAAAAGGAGAAATTCCTTTTATAATCGGCATTCAAGATATTAGGCTAAAAAGAAAGAAGGTTTTCATGATGGTTGTTATATTATCAAAAACTTTTTTCATTAAATTTGGTGGGCCTGTCACTTTATTAATTAGTCATGGCATTATCAATCTTAGAAAGCAACACATAATCTTAAGACAATAATATATGACTCAAACTTTTGTACCCTCCTTGATGATCACGATCTCATCGAGAATAATTATGGCCTCAACTGAATTATCTCATGTACGTAGAGGATACAAAGCTTTTCCTTTGAGAAATGTAAAGTAGTTTGCCAACTTTTTAGGTTGGTGTATGTGAGCTTCTAATTGACAAGTCTATTACTTTTTTTTTCCTTTTCATGTTATCACTGGATTGATAAATGTGGTTGTTTGCTCATTTCTGCTTTGAAAATGATTCCAAAACAAGTTGTTCAGCTTTCTATAGCCCATTAACTACATATTTGTACTAATAAGTGGTAAATTTATGGAACATGAATACTTTTGAGTCTTTACTTGACGATCAGTTACAAGTAAGTTATCGCATAAGATATCTGGTGCAAAAAAATGTATTAAGCAAGTTTTTATTCAGTTCCTCGCCTTGTACTTCCCATTGACCGCCAAATTGCAACATTCAATATTAGTGTTTTTAGTTCATCATTTCATTGCATCCTTCTATTTCTGCTTTAAGAAGAAATTAGTTTTGTATTTCCACTTCAACGTCTTGTACACGTTATTTGTAAACATTAATTTTTTAGTGCGGGTTTTTTGCATGGACTTTTTCATAAGAATTTCTTATTTTGGCTCAAAGCAATAGGTTTTGCTTATACATTGGTATTTTGTTCAATTGCCTGAATAATGCAAGAGATTTACGTGGTCGACTATGTTTACATCTTTTTTTTACCATGTCTGTACTGTTTTTCTTACTAAGACCCCGTTTTTTTTTTATAGAAGGAAACCACTTTCTTGAAAATGCTTTCCAGATTTTTTGATGTCTTGCTGGTTTATTAGTAAATGGTCAACCCAAACTTTTCATGGTTCAGGAAATTTGAAAGCCAAACTTCCTAAAAACTAATTATGGTAAGTCATTTTCCGAGCAAACACACAAAACCCTCGACCTCTCAACTAGCTCCTTTTTTAACTCCATCTCTCAATTAGCTCATTTTTAGTCTCAACTATGACCTAGTCTATCATCGTCACTTTAATGTTGCTCACGCCGACTTTTGCCACCAAGACCACCATCTCATTAAATTTGCCGAAGGTTACTCCCCATGGGGGAAGAGCTCCTTCAAAATGGAAACAATAAGTGCAATAAGTTAGATCTATCAAAGGGCCGTTAGAAAAGCATTATCCGTGCTCCGATCTTGCGGGAAAAATAGGCCTAAAATTACATTATTACTTGGTATTTCACAAAAAATAAACAAAATTGTGTAAATAGCCTGGCTTTCGAAAATATGTGTGAAACTATAACACATTGTTTCTATGTTAAAGAACGTTTCCTCGACATGTATGTTGTTTTCCAACATATTAATGATGAGTGTTAATTGGCCTAACTAATAACTTCACTAATAATTTTTCTTCATAAGTTAATGCCCACACGCAGTGCACGTGGACTCCAACTTTTTTTTGTTGATGAAAAGGCGATTTTATTCATTCTAAGTCGAGTACATCTCTGATGATTGCTGGCATTATAAAACCAGGCGCTTCCTCCATCCAAATTACACAATCTCTATGAATGCGAGCATATTTTACTAGTCTATGTGCGACATGATTGCAAGTTCTTTTGGCCCACAAAATTTCACCAGACTGAAAGTGTGTTAACATCTTCTTTGCATCCTCAATCAGGATCCCTAGTCTTGACATATCTTCCTTAGTACTTTTGATAGCATTGACGACGGATGCCAAATCACCTTCCACTACTACATCTCTAAATATGCATTCCATCCCGAATTCTATGTTGTAAAAGCAGCTAATGTTTCAGCCACTTCTACCTCAGATTGATCTTCCACCCACTTAGAAAGACCCACGTAGAAAGTGCCTTTGTAATCTCTTATAACTACTCCAATTCCAATAGCATGATCTTCTAAGAAAAGAGCCCCATCAAAATTTATTTTATACGCACCTTTGGGGGGTGGACACCACTGGATTTGAATCTGAGCTTTCATCACATTTGATTTAGTACTTGTTCTATGGAACATTTTCAACTGAAGTTGAGCTCGTGAATATAGTTCTAATGCGTCAATATGAGCTCCTTTGAAACAAACCTCATTCCTATTAGTCCACAAACACCAGCATAGCATGACCATAAGTTCAAATTCGTCTTTTTTTCCACATTTCCATACCTCCATCCACCACGCAAAAACTGATTCTCCACAAACACACTCCTTATACAGATTATAAGATGTTAACGCCCATACCTGTCTAGCAAAGGAACATAATCTCAATACATGGAATAAGTTTTTCCCTTCCTTACCACATATTTTGCAGTCATCGTCCACGGTGATTCGTCTGCTTTTCAGTTTTGATGTTGTTGGCAAGATATCATTGCAAGCCCGCCATCGAAATACCTTAACTTTATTTGGTATGCGAGCATTCCACATAAAGTTCCAGCTATTGGCAGAACTCATACTTGCCTCTTTCATTGAAATGTCCTTTCCTTTATGCAACTGTTGATCCATGATTAAGCGATAAACACTCTTAACAGAGAAAATTCCTTTTCTATCATAGTGCGAGATAAGTTTGTCTTCATGCCGACCCGTGCCCAGAGGTATTTGAAGGATGGCCCTAGCTTCATGTTGCCAAAATATATTATAAACCAGATCTTTCTTCCAGCTGTGGGATTGCTGATAAATTAAAGCCTCTACCTTCGCATCTCCATTGAATATTTTCATCGAGGATTGAACCTTGAACGTGTACGGGTAGGGGATCCAACGTTCATTCCATATTTTTGTTTTCTCCCCATTTCCTATTCTCCATCGGGAAACTGCTTCCACTACCCTTCGTGCTTCCAATATACTTCTCCAAGTTAATGATGGCTTGTTGCCAGCTTGTGCCTTGAAAAAATCTCCATGTGGATAGTATTTTCCTTTCAATGTACGTGAGAGCAATGAGTCTGGTGATATGGCTAGTCTCCATGCTTGCTTTGCCAATAAAGCCAAGTTAAAAGCTTTTCTAAACCCCATGCCCCCCTTTTCCTTTCTAGCACACAACCGATCCCAACTCATCCGGTGTATATTTTTCCTCCCTTCTCTATTTCCCCACCAATAGTTACTCATCATCATTTCTATATCATCACAGAGCTACTCAGGCAATAGGAAGTATGACATAGAATATGCTGGTATTGCTTGTAGGACAGACTTGATGAGAATTTCTTTACCTGCCTTAGATAGGAATTTAGCGGACCGACCAGTTATCTTGCTCCATATTCTTTCACGCAGGCTACAAAAAACTTCCTTTTTTGATCTCCCCACCATTGAAGGCAGGCCGAGGTATTTGTCATGGGCTTTCACCATTGGGATACTTAACACGTCGCTAATTTGGATTTTTGTGTCATCATCGGTATTCTTACTACATACAAACCCTAATTTATGTAAATTGATCATCTGCCCTGAAGCCTTTTCGTACAACTGCAAGATGTTCTTTATCACCCTTGCTTCTTCCGTCGTGGCATTGAAGAACAAAAGGCTGTCATCTGCAAAGAGTAGATGTGAGATGGTAGGGCAACCTCGTCCAATTTTCACACCATGGATGAGTCCCTCTTTTTCTGCTGCTTTTATAAGTGATGAGAATCCTTCTGCACAGATCAAGAAAAGGTAAGAAGACAAGGGATCTCCTTGTCGGAGACCTCTTTGGGGGGTAATATAGCTATAACGGTCACCATTTAGCTTTATCGAGTACGTCACTGTAGAAATACAGTCCATAACTAATTTGATCCAAATGTCATGAAAGCCCAATTTCCTCAAAATCCCTTCCACAAAAGGCCACTTTACCCTGTCACAGGCTTTACTCATGTCTAATTTAAGAGCAACGTGTCCGCCCTTCCCCCAAGATTTATTTTTGAGAAAATGATTAACTTCGAAAGCAAGAAGGATATTGTCAGGCGACCCGAGACAAAAGCACTTTGATTTTCAGAGATGCATATCACTAAACATGGTTTCAATCTATTTGCCAACGCTTTTGATGCAATCTTATAGAATACGTTGCACAAACTGATTGGCCTAAAGTGGGACATTTCTTCTGGGCTTTGACATTTTGGTATTAGAACAACGTCATTCCCAACAATATGCCAGAATGTTTGAAAAAACATTGCCGGCATACCATCCAGTCCTGGAGCTTTGGAAGGGTACATAGAAAAAAGTGCATTTTTTACCTCTTCTGCTGAATACCTCCTTATCAACTCGGCATTCATGAATGGTGTAATCTTCGTCTTGATTCTGCTAAGCACCTGCTGGATTGCATCACTTTGTGGGTTTGAAGTGGCAAACAAATGCTGGAAGTAGTTGACCACTGTAGCTTCCTTATCCCCGTCATTTTTGCTCCATTCACCTGTTGACATCTTTAGCTTTCGCACCCAAATCTTCTTTCTGCGAGTGTTAGCTTGATTTGTTTTCATGGTCAACCATGATTTCGGGATTGGCGCTTCATGGTGAAGGAAGATATGCGCTTGAAGTATTTGATGACATGTTGGGATCTGGAGTAGTACCGAATGAGATCACATTTGTTTCGGTACTATCGGCTTGTGCTCATGCAGGGTTAATAAGTGAGGGGCTTAGGTTGTTTAACAGATAGATCAGTTGTTATGGTTTGAAACCAACGATCGAGCACTATGGCTGTATGGTAGATCTTCTATGTCGAGCAGGGCACTTAGAGGAAGCACTGGAGTTGATTGAGCGGATGCCCATTAACCCTGATGCAGTTATCTGGAGATCCTTTCTAAGTGGGTGTTTAGGGAAGCGGAACTGGAGATTAGTTGAATGGCAGGAAAGAAGGTACTCGATTTGGAACCTGATGACGATGGAGTGTACATTCTCCTCTGGAATGTATTTTCCTTTGCAAATAAGTGGGATGATGCTTTGAGGACAAGAAAGATGATGAGAGATCAAAAGATCAAAAAGAAACATGGGTGTAGTTGGATTGAAGTGCATGGCATTGTTCACGAATTCGTTGCGGAGGACACAGTGGATCATGTCTCTGCAGATGTACACCTAATTTTAAAATCTATGATTCAGCAACCAAATTCGGATATGGATCTCTTGAATGTTTGAATAACAGTCAATGAGAATGTACTTATTCGTAAAAGACAGGAGGAAGAGAATAAGCTTCAAATCAAAGATTGTTGCAGAATGAAGCGAACTGCCTCAGATCTAAGTTATGTATCTCTGTTGTTCAGATTAACTTCTTGTTCCATTCTGAATGATAAGAAGAAAAGGAAAATCTGCAGATTCATACCGTAAGAGTTCATCATAGAGGTCGATCGATTGCAGGATTTAGGTCAGTTTACAACCCTTGCTTCAGATTCTTTTTTGTTCATTTCTGAGTGGTACAAAGAAACGGAAAACCTTCAGATTTGTTCCTTAACTATGTAACCGCTATCGTTTTAGAGGTCAATTAATAGCAGCATTGAGGATAATTTACAGACATTCTTCTTCTCTCTTTGAAAATTACTGGGGAATTAGGTAGTTATTTTTTATGACTTGGTGTAGATACAGGTTCTTGCTTACTTTTTTCTATTGTTCGATGGTTTTTGTTTGCTTTGCCTTTTCGATTTCTGCTTTTCTGTCTCCCCAGTTACATAATCAACGAGTCCAGGTGATCTTCAATATATGATTTCTGCTTTTCAATAAATGATTGTTTGATGAGGTGCAGTCCATACAGGTCCATGCCCCTGGTTCAGCCTCCATTTTAATGGGAGCTCCAGTTCAATTTTACTTGCGATAATTTCTACAGTATATATTATTACATTTTTAGATTTTTGAAGGTGGTCAGACAAGAATAGTTTCGAAATATCAAAAGATTGCTATTAATTTGCTTTTTTTCACCAATATTCCGCAGACAGGTGCATGATCGATGTGCAATTCTCTTAGACAGCAGTTAGCAAGCAACCAAATTTAGACATTTTTCACCAATACATGTGGTCTGTATTAGTGAAAAATAGAAAGAGAAACCGAACTATGGAAATGCTACTTGAGATCTTTTCTATAAACTAGTAATTTTGCACGTGCATTGCACGTGAATAATTTGTAAATCATTTGTAAGCAATTGTCATCCATTAACTAAGAATCCAACGAACTCTAAACTTATTGTCACATATGTCATCACTTTTCATCTTCTCAATGTATGTTAGCACCCATTTTTCCTTTAAAAATCCCCCTATTGCAATCTACAAATAACACGCACTCAATTATGTCGAGCACATAATGATCTAGAAGTGAATTCCCTTTTTACAACGAGGCTAAGTAGTAGTAGTAGTCTCATTAACATTGCATTCCAGTGTCCACATGTGAACACCTGAAGATGCAAAAAGTCTTGGCTTTGAAAGATGCAAAAAGTCTTGACTTCCAAACAGTTACTCTTATTTGCCAGAAAAGAAATCTATGCACATTGTCTAACCATGAACAAAGGAGATAGATAATGTGGACCTAATAGCACTATGACTGCAAGTTGGGTTGGGTTTTTACGGATTTAACCAACCCAACCCAAGAAAAGTGTGAGTTGTTACCCAACCCAATCCACTTAGTCACAAAATTAGTTACGATGGGTTGGTTCAAGATTATATTCGGTTATGTTGAGCTAGGCAATTAATACTCATTTATGTAGAGATTCATTTATTGTTAGTAACTTCCATACACCACCATCTACTGTTGCACCGCGAGCTGCCACTTGTTCCGCTAGCAACCAAACTGCCAACAACACATGCTGTCGACACTGCCAGTAGCCGCCATCTCGTCTATTAGGGCACCGCCGCCACCTCTTGCTACCGGCAGCAATCGCGGGCTTCCACTGCTATCAACCATCTACAAGTGCTTCGTTTTAGCTCAAAATAAAAAAACTATATATTCAAACCCAAGTATATCCAATGAACGCAACCTAACCCAATTAATTAACCTTTTTCTTGGGCTAAATCTTGTTTGATTTAAAAGCATATGGTTTTTCTCATGTTGGGTACAAACCAACCCAACCCACGTAAGTTGCACCAGTAATTAAATAGCACAATCATAATATAATTGTGGTGAATGAAAATATACAGCTGCAAAAGTTCAATGACACATGAGAGCCATAATTACTAATTTTTGGACGGAGTTAAGAAATCAGATTTAGGGAGAAAAAAAAACTAAAAGATGAGCTTTATTACCTATATGGCTAATTTCAAAACTGTATGTTAATATATACACGAAATCCAGCTCGAGTATCTGATAGATAGAATGTACCAAATTAGTAACTTAAACTATTTTCTCTGCCCAAACAAGCCCAACCAAAGACGGAGCTCAACAAGCATTAGTTTTCTTACGGTCAATATTGTTGCTACTTACAAATACATCTTGTAAACAAGTGGCGCCATTGTCATGAATTTATTACATGTGATGTAAGTGGTACTTACTCTGAACCACTAATATGGTCTTTCTTTTCTCTTCTTCCTTCCGTTCTCCTTATCTCTAGCTTAATATCTTCCTTTAACCCTCTATAACCATTTTGGCACCACCAATTTGCGACCACCATCCCTAAATTACCATCATAATCACCACAATGATACACTTTGATGCCAAGGAAAGTGGATTCGTACTTACGTGGAGGTGCCACAAGGGCTGCAGTCCGCGTCAGCTTCCACGTATCTAAAGTGAGACATAGCAATGGTGGAACAAAGGCAAAGACCAAGGGCTTCCCAGACAGAGCTTGAGGGTGGCAGTGCTGCGAGGGCAATAGCGCAGGATGAATATACGACGACAGTCACAGTCCGATGCTTAGGTCCAAAGTCAAGGTCCTGTATGTTTCTCTCTCTAGGATTCTAGAGTGAGAAAGTGAAATATGTTATGAAAATGTCCAACTGTTCATCCTCAAATGAATTCTCAAGACCTCTATTTATAGAGATTGAGATGATGATGTCATTAACCGACACGTGGCGCTCCCCGGGAGTGACACGTCACCGGGGGGTCCACAGGTGCCGGTGCTCCACGGACTGTCGGATCGCATATTCAATTGGTCTGCTCCTCACAGCGGCGCTCTGTCTGTCTGGAAAGACTGGCTCCCACCGCATCGGTGTGGCCAGAGAACCCCCTTGATCTAGCCTCCAATCCAAGCCCTTGCGGAGTCCCACAGGCCTGGCAGCGGTGGGGAAGACCCGACGCCCAACTGCCAGGTGAACTAGGCGCGATGCCCTCCGAAGACCTGCTCCCGTCTCGGAGTGACCCGGGGGTCATAGTCCCTAGGGGTGCCGACGCAAGCCCCCAGTGCCGGAGCACGTAGGCCAGTCACGCAGGCACCCTGACGGAGATAGTGTCCCGGAGGAGTCGTCTATTCCGCAGGCCAAGGTAGCATCCCGGAGGAGCCGTCTACCCGGCCGGCCAAGGTAGCATCCCGGAGGAGCCGTCTACCTGGTGGAAGGGGAGTTGAAGAGCTCCCTGGCAGAGATAGTGTCCCGGAGGAGTCGCCTATCCCTGTGGGTGAGTCCTTATGCCGGAGCACTCGGAGCATGTCAAGGTAGCATCCCGGAGGAGCCGTCTACCCGACTGGCCGAGGTAGCATCCCGGAGGAGCCGTCTACCTGGCGGAAGGGGAGTTGAAGAGCTCCCTGGCAGAGATAGTGTCCCGGAGGAGTCGCCTATCCCCGCGGGTGAGTCCTTGTGCCGGAGCACTCGGAGCATGTCAAGGTAGCATCCCGGAGGAGCCGTCTACCCGACTGGCCGAGGTAGCATCCCGGAGGAGCCGTCTACCTGGCGGAAGGGGAGTTGAAGAGCTCCCTGGCAGAGATAGTGTCCCGGAGGAGTCGCCTATCCCCGCGGGTGAGTCCTTGTGCCGGAGCACTCGGAGCATGTCAAGGTAGCATCCCGGAGGAGCCGTCTACCCGACTGGCCGAGGTAGCATCCCGGAGGAGCCGTCTACCTGGCGAAAGGGGAGTTGAAGAGCTCCCTGGCAGAGATAGTGTCCCGGAGGAGTCGCCTATCCCCGCGGATGATGTACACTCCGGAGAGTGGGTTAAAGCATGTTCCATGACCAAGGCAAGGTGCGCATGGTGTGATGAATGAGTGTGGTGCCCGGGGGCATGATGACATGATTGTGGCGCATGGGCGCGATGGAGTGCGTAAGGTGCCGGGGGCACGTTGGTGTCAATGGTGGCGCATGGGCGCGACAGAGTGCGTAAGGTGCCGGGGGCACGTTGGTGTCAATGGTGGCGCATGGGCGCGACATAGTGCGTATAGTGCCGGGGGCACGGTAGTGTCAATGGTGGCGCATGGGCGCGACATAGTGCGTATAGTGCCGGGGGCACGGTAGTGTGACAGAGAGCCTGGGGGCACGGCTGTCTCAGCGGCGCGGCGAATGGGCGCGGTGAAGTGTTGGAGTGTGACGCCCGGACGTCGGTGACGGGGGTCACGGAGACGACGTCCGGGCGACGGATGATGAGCATCGTGGAGTTGTGTCTGGGCGACGGGGTCGCGGAGTTGTGTCCGGGCGACGGGGGTCGCGGAGTTGTGTCCGGGCGACGGGGGTCGCGGAGTTGTGTCCGGGCGACGGGGATCGCGGAGTTGTGTCCGGGCGACGGGGGTCGCGGAGTTGATAGATGACGGAAGTTGCGAAGTTGATGGACGACGGACGACGGACGTCGTGAAGTTGATGTACGAACGGACGTCGGGAGGTTGTTGCAGGACGGACGTCGCGAGGTTGATGTACGAACGTCCGTAAGGTGATGCACGACGGACGTCGCGAGGTTGATGTACGAACGTCCGTAAGGTGATACACGAAGGAAGTAGAGAGGTTGAAGTACGAACGTCCGTAAGGTGATACACGACGGACGTCGCGAGGTGGATGTACGAACGTCCGTAAGGTGATGCACGACGGACGTCGCGAGGTTGATGTACGAACGTCCGTAAACATCGCGGAGGTGCAAAGACTCGGGAAAACAAGTGCGCGCAGGAGGGAAGGCCATAGGCCAAACATTGGGGGAGGCCGAGGCCGACCCCAAGGGGGAGGCCGAGGCCGACCCCAAGGGGGAGGCCGAGGCCGACCCCAAGGGGGAGGCCGAGGCCGACCCCAAGGGGAAGGCCAAGGCCGAGGCCGACCCCAAGGGGAAGGCCAATGTCGAGGCTGACCCGAAGGGGAAGGCCAAGGCCGAGGCCGACCCCAAGGGGGGAGGCCAAGGCCAACCTCCTTGGGCAAGTTCCATGGCGCATCGACGGACGACGTGCGAAGTGCGACGGTTGAAGCGTGATGCGGCGTCGCACGATGATGAGTTTCTTGGCGACGAAGTCGCGTAGAAGAAGTAAGAAGTGCACGTGACTTGAGCGTGCACGCTTTGACCGGTTGTGAGCGTTGAAAATGTATGTTGCTTGTGCGGACGTGTCATGCAAAATGGGACCGTAGTGGGCCTTTGGGTGCGACCAGAATAGGTTGGGAACACACTTTTATCAGCAACCCCTGAGAAAAAAATAATTACATATACATTAAATATAAAAGCACCGACCATGGGATTGCGGTAGAGATGAATTAGACAAATCCATGTCTCTTATTCTAGAAAGAGACAAAATATCAGGGAATACTAAATGGAACCAACAGCTCTAACCGATGCTTATAGGTCTGTTCTTTTGATATGAAAAGGGTTGGCGATGGAGGAGGTATGGTGAGATGGTGATGGGTGAATGATGGTAGTGGTGTTTGCTAGGCTGACAACAGCGGCCATGGTGACAAAAGAGGAGGACTATAGTTGTATTGTGGCATATAGTGATAGGTCAAGTGGTGCCAATGGTGGAAGTGGCAGCTGTGGTGGTGGTGGGACTGATATTGATTATAGAGAATCTCCAGACTATTTACACGAAGTTGTATACATCCTGCAATACTGCTGCTATAGCACATTTACAAGATACTCCCAAGTTCATAGCCAATATCCCTGTATGACACCAAAAGAGAGAGCTATCATGGTCGTCATTCTGCGAGCCCTCTCTCTCTCTCTCTCTCTCCTCCCCCCCCCCCCCCCCCCGTAAATCACAACAACAAGTGCTGCTTTGACATGCATGTACTTCATCCATGACTCTAAGATGGACTTTCATGATCCTACCAAAACTTAATTAGTTAAAGGCATAATTTTATGGTGTTGGGCACATATCTCTAAATCGATAAAAGAGCAAAGGCCAAGCTATTCTCTATCTTTAATTACTACCAAGCGGTTGGCACATAAGTTTTCTATCTGATCTCTAAGTTCTCAAGTACTATTGAGAAAGTTGGGGTACAATGTTATTCATGTCTGACTTTGAAAATAAAAATTGCCGGCAATAACCTTAAAATTAACAGAAAAATATCAAAATCTACCTCTTCTTTTATTTGGATGGAGTTTGGATGGCACGCAATCCAAAGCGACCATGCCCCTATCACAAATTTAGAACCCATATCTTTATGGGACCTCACAAGTTATGGGTTGGCTAATGTAAGCAAGCTTTTTCATAGTCATTAGAGTATCTGTCACTCTTGAATATTTCCTGTGAAACTACTGAGATTCAGCATCAACGACAACACAGTTCTTTGTTGTTGAAAATTTTAAGATTAGTAAGGTCATAAAGTAAGGTAGCGTATTAAATGAAAACCTACTACCCATCCAAAAACCTGCGAAAATAGGTTCATGCATCAGATTTTCACTTTAACATTTTTTGAGAAAAATATTGCCCATTTCCACATCGGATATCCTCATTTCCGCTTAGGAGTCACTTGTTTCATGCCAAAGGACCCTGCATATGGACTACAGTGAAGTTACAGGCATTCTGCAGCTTGTAGCAAGAGCAATTTCATAAAATTTCAAACAACAGGTACATTAATCCTTGCCCATAAACAGTCATCCAAGAAAACAAAAAGAAGAGGGGAATCAATACGATAGAGCTGTCTTCTTTTAGACCATCCAAGCCAACCCATTACTTTGAGTTTTTAGACCACGACATGATGGATTTCCATCTCTTAAGAATATAACTTAACTCTAAAAGTACTCGACTGTTTTTAGATTTGAGAAACATTACATATGACGGGAAAGAAAAGTTAGAACTTTTTATGTTCACGACTTTTGTTGGCAACCAACCACACAAAAAAAAAAAAAATCTCTGGGCTTTAAGAAGTAATGCAGTGCCTTGCAGATGATTGGCCTCAAATTCTTGAACATCATGAATCGAAATTGACTTTCTCAAATTGCAAACATTAGTGAACCAAAATATTTGATAAGCTGGCTAGTTTCTCTAATTTTTGGAGATTTAGTTTGGTTTCCTTTCAAGCAAGATAATGGCTCAATCCAATTTCTTGATGATGACATGCATCAACTTGCCTAAACCATGAAACAGTGCCAAATCTATTTGCTAGACCCACTTTCTCTTCAACCCAACCACATAAATAATAGACAAACCAATGAAAGCAGACATTAATGAATCTGGTAATTGGCTATTTTTATCAAATGCATGTTTGAAAAGATAGAAAGTACATATAAGAAAGCACTAAAGAGACCCCAAGCCTGACATGAAAATAGTAATGAAATGGTAAACAAAACCACAAAACGAAATCCATAAGAACAATAATCAGTTTGTGAGTGAGCGTGCGTGTCTAGGGACAATTTTGTGTGTTTTTGTAGGTGTGCATACGAATTTGGTTTTGAGGTGAAAGATATAAATGACGAGAAGAGAAGTCTACAGTGAAGGAATATTAGTAAGAGAGAGAGAGAGAGAGAGGGAGATTGATAGTTACGTATGAGCAGGCCTACAATGGCGCCGGATGATTAAGGTTGGTCAAGCATTCGAAAGTAATACTGCTACACAGAGGTTCAGGTACGATTTATCCAAGCATGAGGAGTTGTTCAAATCGCCATCAATCCGTGCTAAATTGTCCGACTCGAGGTAATGCAATTGAATAAGGAACCACCTTTGTGGAATTTAAAAGAATTATAACACTTGTTCGATTCCATCGCCTTCAATAGTCTATTCATAGATTAGAAAGGGTTTGTAATATCTAATTTTCTTAGCTGATGGAATTTAAAAGAATTATAACGCTGTTTCGACTCTATCGTTTTCAATAGTCTATTTATAGATTAGAAAGGGTTTGTAATATCTAATTTTCTTAGCTGATGGGTTGAGGATAAAAAGACGGTAACGGGGGGAACCTGCGAAAGAAGAAGGTCCTTAGTTTGAAGATATCAGAAGACAGTCGATTGAGTTTTGTCTAGGGGATTTTGATGTATGAAACCTAATTATAAACATAATCCTCAGGAGTATAACTACTGCATTGTGGTCTTGGCTTTGAAATGAAGTTGATCAAATGTTAGTTGATTATTTAGTTTGAACAGCAAACAACAAAAGAGGAGAACGGAAACAATACAACAAACATCTGGTGTGCATAAGTGCAAACTAATGGTGCATAAAGCAGTGAATCCATGATGAGCGAAGGCGTGGACAACAGATAAAATGAGAGTAGGTGTATGTGTATGGGATTGAATTTAAAGTCGGCATACCGGTATTATATCGGAGAAAAGGTTTCACTTTGCCAGAAATCCAAAATGCTAGTTTTCAACAAGATTGGAGATGCGATTTTGGTGGCTGGCGGAAGGTTGATGGTGAGTTCCTCATTGGAGGCGTGTTCTTGCGTAGCATCTTATGCAGGTTCTTTGTTATTCGGCGGACAGTTGGGGGAGTGAAGGTGCACGTACTTCTGTTTTCCTACTATTGCGATGATTCGAATGGTTGGTGAGGGGGCGGCTATGTGTTTGCATCGGTTCTGAAAGAGGCCTAGACAATTTGTTATGTTGAATATCTCTGAGGGTATTTTGGTCTGGTAAATGTGTAGAAACATTGTTAAACACATGACACTTTTAAGGTAGAGAGATAAATTATTACGTTTTGTTAGATTTTAGAAAAAGGTCAGAAGAGAGTAGTTTTGAAAGACCAAAAGATTGCAGTAAAATTGCGTTTTAGCAAATTTTTCCGCAAACAGGTGCATCGTGTTCGATTCTCTTTGGAGCAGTTAGCAAGCAACCAAAATTAAACATTTTCAGCAATGTGGTTTGAATTCATGAAAAAAAAAAAAAACAAACTATATATGGAAATGCTACTTGTGAATGCTTATTGACTGCTCCAAAAAGATAATATGAATATCTCTAATGAGATATTGCTGCATATTAGAGTTTGCAGCTTACCTATAACCACAATTTTTTTGTTTTGTTTTGTTTTTCCCGGGTGGAGTACGAATCGAATATAATCTGATCCCGGCCTTTACATTTAGGAACTAACTACCTTCACACTTTGCTCTTTCGTAACATGTTTTGTGGGTCATATCTTGGGGAGCATGTGGGGTTGGGGTTACTCTTCTCTGGCTTAAAAAAGGCTCCAATCCCTCTGGTAAGGCATGTAAGAAAAAAGTTTCCAGTGAGGCACCTTAACTCTAATTAGGTCAGGGCTCACATAAATGTATACATGTATACCACTTGTACAATGACTTATATACCCATGTATGGGCTGAATAAATGGAAATAATCTAGAGCTCTAATTATATATACTAACACTTACCCTCAATCTGAAGAAGGTGAAACAACAGACATATTGGTCTTCAACTGATGGAACTTCAAATGAGATAAGCCTTTGGTAACGATGTCAGCAAGTTGATTGGATGTGGACACATAACCAACAAAATATCACCACTAGCAACCTTCTCATGAACAAAATGAAAATCAATCTCAATATGTTTTGTGCGAGCATGAAAGACCGGATTGGCAGCAAGATAGGTAGCACTAACATTGTCACATTAAACAATAACAGGCCGGTGCACCCCGAGGTCATCACACGGAAGTTGGCGTAACCAATATGACTTGGCAACGGCCTAGAAAACTGAACGATACTAGGATTCAACACTAGAGCGAGACACAGTAGGCTACTTCTTGGCACTTGAAGAGACCACATTGGAACCTAAAAAGAAAGCATAGGCAGAAGTAGAACGATGACTACCATGCATCCAGCCAATCAACATCTGCATAACAACAAGAGATAAATCAGATATAGGGCGCAAAAGAAGGCCATGGCACACAGTACCCTTTAAGTAATGAAAAATGCGCTTAAAATCAATACCAGCCTGTTGAGTAAAACCCTGAGCTACCAAACGAGCTTTAAAGCATTCGATGGACCCATCAGAATTAAGTTTCACCTTATAAATATTCTATTTGGAGCCAACAAGATTTTTAGTAGGATCATGTGGCACAATAACCCATGTATCATTGGCCAATAGAGCATTAAATTCATCGGCCATAGCGGCACGCCGTTTGGGGTCCTTGACTGTTTGAATAAAACAAGAGGGTTCCTTTATAGGTAAGGAGCTGTAGAGAGACAAATGTTGTTTGGGCTTACGGATGCCAGATTTGAGACATGAGGTCATGTGATGAGATATAGACAGATTTGGGGGCACTTATGGACCCAAGAAAATGTGGGTACCAAATGTTAAACCCAAATTGTTATTGTAGGTTGTTCAAAGCAAAGGCAGATAGTAACAAGGAGAAGACTCCAAGACAAATTTTAAAAAAGGGAGCAACAAGTTAAATTTTAAGGGAGAGTAAGCATTTCAAGATGGAGATGCTATTTCAAATGAGGAGAGCCTCAAAGCTTATCAATGAAAACGGACTTCAAAATGATCACTTATTAGATTGAATCCTTGGTAATTTATCAAGAGGGTAAAAGTGGATGCTCTATTCAACATTGTGCTATGTACTAAACTTATACGTCATGAAAGCATCCTTAAATTGCGATATTTATTTCTTATAATACAAATAACTTGCTTATTAAGCACTTATGCGAACTATGGTCCAAATTGTGTGTCCTTGATTGTTTACTTCTCTAAATTATAATCTTGGATAGTTGAAGGATTTAGATGACGATGAATGATCCCCTTGCGCTTATATCGGAAACATTGATTGTTGATGACCACAGTTGGCTTTATAGAAATTCCATGTTAAAATTATGTCGACTATATGCTTCACATTACCATTCCTACACACACTCACCTTTTGATAATGCCAAAGGGAGAGCATGACTCGATTTGACATTTAGTTGTGTTGATTGGATATTGTTGGCATTGATTGAGGGGGAGCATACATTAGGATGTAATATGCACAAGGTAACTGATAGGGGGAGCTTACACGCTTGACTAACACACTACCTTGTTACTCTTGAAAAATATATGAAGTATATGAGATTATTGAGCTACATTTCATATCTTCCTTTGGATCATAAAGGAACTCTTGATATCCTCTGAATTCATGAGTTATATGCACCTCACGCCATTATCTTGCTTATAACTATATTTTCGCATACGCATATCCTTAGCTTCTTGTTGATTACAAAGGGGAGAAGTAATCTTGGTTCTATGTGTTATGTAATTGTGTATTTGAGAGAACACTAGAGGAAGAGCATATATTGTTTTAGCTAGGGAAGCTAGCTATGAGCTTAATTGCTATTTGAGATAAATTGACATGTCTTGGTATACTAGAGTTGATTGCAATTTGAGATAAATTGACATGTCTTGAGTATACTAGAGATGACTGAATGTTCTAAGTGAGATTATTGTGCTTAATTGACTACCATATGATACATCTTACCTTTTATAGAATCAATATTTATCATCATAGAAAATGGGGAGATTGTTTGTCCTATAGTTGGATAACCTAGATTTATGTGATACCCCGAAAAATACCGGAGATTAATCTAACCGCGAGTTTGATTAATTAATGGGGGATTATTTTATTAAGTAGCATTATATTGGTGACAATTAAGTGTTAAGGAGCTAAATAAGGGGGTTAGTGTGGTCGTGGGGGTTGAAATGAAATTTTGGAAAGTTAAGGGGCAAAAGTGTAATTTTGGAAAATATGATGAACGGGATGCATATCTTTATTAAGTAGCATCCTTTTGATGATAATGAGGTGTTAGGGGGTTACATGGAGGGTTAGGGTGATTTTGGGGTCAAATTTTAATTTTCCAAAGTCGAGGGGTCAAAATGCAATTTTGGAAACTTAAGGGACTAAAGTGCAAATTGTTGAAAGTTGTAAAAGGTGTCACAATTGGAGAGAAGTCAGCTGAAACGTGGCCACCTCCAGCTAGAGTCTCGGATGACTCACGAAACCTAAAGATGAGTGAAGGGGGTGGATGAAATTGAAACAAAAAGGAAATGAAAGAAGGTGTTGGGGGATAAATGCAAATACAAGAAAGTTATGAATATGAATAGTGCGTGAACTGTAACCCCGTGAAGAACACAGCAAAAAGAGGAAGAAAAAGGGAGGAAAAAGAGAAGAAAGGAAGAAAGAAGAGAGGAAAGGGAGAAAGGAAGAACCTCGAATTCATTTGGGTATGATTTTGAACCCTAAATCGCGAAGTTATGGAAGAATTGGGTGAAATTTTAGTTGAAGAACATGTGACATATGTGTATATATATTTCGGTTGTGTATGTATAATCGGGGATGGGGAATTTGAATGGATTCTTGTTAGAATCATGTTTATGAGAACTTAAAATGGAGAAAGAAAGGAAACTAATTAGGGTTTCGAAATTGGTGGGA
The DNA here is from genome assembly GCA_033065855.1 of Escallonia rubra. Lineage (NCBI taxonomy): Eukaryota > Viridiplantae > Streptophyta > Magnoliopsida > Escalloniales > Escalloniaceae > Escallonia > Escallonia rubra. Next base: position 77,642 of record JAVXUO010001734.1, on the reverse strand, counting down.
GTTCAGTGTGCGTGGGTGTGTGTTCTTCAATTTGGTTCATGGGTATGGATTAATGTGGTGTAATTATGTAAATTGGATGGATTTAGGGCATTAAAACATAAATTTCGATGCGATTGAATGATTGAAAGTGAGGAAAAGTGAGAAATCCATGCTCAATTATGGGATGAGTGTGCCCAGGTGTGTGACGGGCTGAAGGAGGAAGAAGACATGTGCGTGTGGCCAAGGTGTGTTAGTGTGTGTGATGATCTGAATAGTAACATGTAATTGTCGCTAAAGATGAAAAATAATGAAGCAGTTTCTTATCCGATTTTTTGAAAATAGTTAGGGTCAGATTTAGCTAAAGTACAAAAAACAGACCCTAGTTATTTTTAGGAGACCTATGTCGTGGAAAACTTTCAGATTTTTCCGAGGTCGAGAAGGGGTGAACGGATGCGGGAAGTTTGGAACTTTACGGTGAAATTTAAAATACCAAATGAGCGCGGTTTTGCGCAAAACTTTTATGAGGACTCTATGATGCTGAGAAGTTCCATTTTCCAATATTTCGGGTCATTCCGAAGTCGTTAGCCATTTTTGGCCGAACGGGCTTTTAAGCGCTCGATCCGGACACCAGTTCGGGATTTTTGGGCGAAAATTTTGTAACATACATTTTAGCTCAAGAATGAATTCAAGAGGCTTAAAATAGCGTTTTAAAGCACTTTTGAGATTTTTCTGATGCCGAGAACCCTCAGGGGGCATTTTGGTAATTTTCCCGGTAAAGTTTTTCAAAAGATTTTTTTAGTCCGGAAAGAGTTTTAAAACACCTGAAAAGTTGTTTTGAAGCAGATTTGAGGTGTTGGAGTGGTAGTGAATCGTCAGGGGGTATTTTGGTAATTTTCTCGGTAAAGTTTTTCAAATGATTTTTTAGTCCGGAAAGAATTGAAAAACACCTGAAGTGTTGTTTTGAAGTAGATTTGAGGTGTTGGAGTGGTAGTGAACCGTCAGGGGGTATTTTGGTAATTTGCCTCCTAGATGGGGTATTTTCGTAATTTGCCATGTTGACGCCAAATTTTAGGGAACGCGTGTAGCTCAGCGTTCAAAATGGTGGGAAGTGAGGAATGATGTTAATATGTTGAAATAATGAGATAGTGGCTACTGCTAATGCGTTGGTAAGCTAGGTTAAGGATCCAATTATTGGATCGGATTAACAAGCTGTCGTAAGACGCAATAGGAAGGGGTATAATTGGGAGTGCGTATATGTGGAATGATTTCTAACGAGCAGAGTATTATTTGACTAGGTGATGCAGCTCGTTGCGATAAGAGATTGCGAGTTGCTTCAGCTATAAGCCAATCAGGTAAGGACAATGCGGTTCTGATATGCTAATTCATTGTTTCGATTAGCATGCCATGTTGATGACGTATTGTTGAATTCTTGTTGTTATGATTGGTCACCGGTAGTCGTTGTGACCGGTATACGTATATTTGCATTGTGCTGTTGAGGACTTAGGGTAGAATAATTCCCTTAGTCCGCCCTATTGATAGAATTTAGTGAGGATGATGGGTGTCCCAGTATGCTATGATTCGATTCGATAAGCATACTTGAAGTTGATGATGGCGTTGTGAAGGGGTTATCGTGTGGTTGTTGTGAGATGCCGGCAGTTATTGATAGCCGATATCTCTTCTCTTTGAGAACACTATTGAGGACTTGTGGCAAACTTCTCCCGAGTCCGCCCTGTCATTGATGATGATGTTGTTGAGGTCGTTGTGTGTTGTTGTGAGATGTCGGCACTTATTGGTAGTCGACATTCCTCTTATGTAGGAACATTGTTGAGGGCTTGTGCTAATCTTCTCCCAAGTTCGTCCTGTCGATGATGTTACATTGAACTCTTGTTGTTAGGTCTGAACACCGGTTGATCTTTTGATCCGGTATTCCTTGTTGAGCTGTGTTGTTGAGGACATAAGGTGGAATAAACTTTCCCTTAGTCCGCCCCGTTGATGAAGTCTTGTTGTTTGGCTGTAACGTGGTTAGGGAAAGCACTCTAAATGAGTTCCCTGCTTGTTGACAGTGTCTCTTCTATGTACTTGAGACTGAGATGAACATCCCATAAAATGGGACATCAATATGAGGAGGATGGCCTGTGAAACATATCACTGGCAAATAGGATGTAGGGCGCGCGAGTCGAGTATGTCATGTCTGGTCAAGTCTAGTCTGTCGTGTCTGAGTTGCATTGCATTTGATTTTCTTTTGATGTTAATGATTTTAATGACTTGTATTTCGTTGATGTTTATCTTTTCAATTTCCTATTTTAGTGTTCACTTGCATAGTCAGTCTATCTGTCGGTCAGTCAGTCTTGTCCATGAGGAGGTGGCAGTAATGCTGTTCTATTGGGCCTTAAAGCCGCTCAGTCTAACGAAAGAAAAATTATCGTTTGACAATTATGCTGATGTCGAAAATTTATTGGAATTCTTGATTCATTTCTATCGTTGAGATGATTATTATTCTTCCGAGTCTCTTGAATTATTTGTACACAATACTCCTTGTGTTGTCTTTACTGGGCGATTTGCGCTCATTCCTTATGTTGTATTGTGCAGGCTATAAGGTTGATCAAGGAGAACCTTCTAGAAAGGAAAAAGACACAAGCTAGAAAAGTTGAGTAAGGGGATCAGTTGTGTGAGGTAAGAATAGCTAGGAATGGTGGAATAAAGAATGTGTTGCGAGATAGGTTGATAAGAATCCTACGACTACAGTCGTATATTAGGTTGTATACTTTCATGTTGTTTAAAGACTTGAAAGTCTTCCGCTGCAGTATGATGTATGTTTGTAAGAAAATTTTTGTAAGGACGCAATTTGGAGCGTCTATTAATGATGTATGAGTATGATGATGTAGTTGCTCTGTATTCAGCACAGGGTTTTGAAAGTGATTATGGTTGATAACTCAGCCCGGTGATGTCACATGGGTTGAGGGTGTCACAATTTACATCTTATTTTGATGATAACTACGCCCTATGGTTGGATAACATAGACTTACATCTTGTTTTGATGATAACCATACATTGATTATGTGAAGATAAGAATTATGTAATCTTACGCAATTGCATTCACGTATATCAAAATCTACACCGTAATACAATTGTTTAACCTAAATTATTTGTAACTATTTTGTAAAACACTACTACTTTTATATGATAAAATTTCAACTAATAATCATTATATGTACAACGGAGCATTTCTAAAGTGATTGCCTTAGAAATCTTAAAGAACACATCAAATCAGAATGGATGATCAGAAAGGTGTCAAACATGACCATGGAGGAATGCAATTAAACTATTTGAAATGCCAATATAACGCTACGCTATCTAAAAGGGTGGTTATCTAATTTTTTTTTCCGGCTAATACTTGTGCTGTAGAAAGATGTCTAAAGCCGCCCATATAACAATAATTAACGGTTAATATGTACTTTTTGTAATACTAATTTAGTGACGATACAAAGGTGCTTTTGAGAATTGACGTTTCTTTATGTGTATAAAATAAAACTACAATTTTTGTTCCTCTGTATGATTACCAACTCAAAATAGCAAGACCTCCTCCTTATATTCCTAAGAACTTATAGAAATACAGATATGCTCAAGGATATTACTTATTGATATCTCTTTACAAGACTTTATTTATTCTGTTAAAAATAATTTCATCCATTAAAAAAATAAATGTGATTATCTTTGATAAAAAAATTTAAGAAAATAAATTGTGCAATACGTTTTATTATGCACTTCAAAACTTTTAAAGTAAATGACTGTTAATAAAATTATTGGGTGCTTGGCACGAATTCTAGAACTACATCCAAAGATGTTTATCCTCGCTGTAAAGGAAGAGTTCAAAGATGTTTATCCGTGCCATATGTCATAGCAAAGACTCTAGAAAGTTCGCCGTGAAGCGTTGGTCTTGTCTGACTGTAGAACTCCCGTTTTCCCCCCCACGTGTGTGCACTGGTCAAGAATATGTGCCCCAACTACGTCCATGTAAACTCTATGCAAGCATTACCCAGATATGCACACCCTTGTGTCTCATTTGACTTCTTGATCTATGGCTATAGATAAGCCCCAACGCAGAAAAATCCTTTGAGAAATTAGGCAACCTAAGGTACGTGCCGCCTCACAAGTCCGAGGTTAAATCTCTCTTTTCAGAAAGTCTCCTTCTTCAGCTATGGCTGTTCACACTTCTTGCAGCTCTATATAAACACGAGCTCTCGTGCAACGTTTCATCATTGCATTCCATCAAATAAGAAACACAGACAAAGGATGAAGACAACATTGCTACTGCTTTCAAGCCTTCTCTTTGGCCTCTCGGCTAACTTCCTGCTCGGTGCAGCCCTTGATCCCGTGCTCGACATTGATGGTGCACAACTCCGGAATGGGGTCGAGTACTACATATTGCCAGTTTTCCGTGGCCGCGGCGGTGGGCTCACCCTAGGCGGCAGCTGCCCTCTCGATGTTGTACAAGCGCAAAATGAGCTTGACAATGGCCTCCCGCTAACGTTTACTCCCGTTGACCCCAAGGAAAGCATCATTCGAGAGTCGACTGATTTGAACATCGAATTCTCGGCCTCAACAATATGTGTTCAGTCAACTGTCTGGAGACTCTCTAACAATGAAACGACCGGAGAGTATTTTGTGACGACGGGCGGAGTTAAAGGAAACCCTGGTCGTGAAACCGTAAGTAACTGGTTCAAGATCGAGAAAAACCAAGATGATTACAACCTTCGTTTCTGCCCAACTGTGTGCGATACTTGCAGGGTTATTTGCAGGGACATTGGCATTGCTATCGAGAATGGAAGGCGGCTTTTGGTTCTGAGTGAGGAGCCATTCAAGGTTAAGTTCAGGAAAGCCTAGAAAACCCTAGCTGTTGATACACTCGACACTAATAAATTTGAGTTGTACCTCTTGTGTAATAAGGCAGCATTTGTGCTTTGCAAATAAAAGGAAACTTGCACTATCTTTTAATAACGGCAGTAAGTCTCAAGATTATAACCTTGTTGTTTATCCCCTTTACTCTTATGTCTCGGAATAGGAATCCTATTTTTCTGTCTTTATTTTCCTTAGTTTTCGCTTCAACAAGAAGTTAGCAACCGACCTGCCTTCCCTGCGTGACACTCTTCGGTTATCGTTTCATTTAGTTTTCTTAGTCTGGAGGTGCTTTTGAGGCTAAGTTCACCATACAAAATCAACAAATCTGTGATCGTCACTCGAGTAGGAGGAACCTTTGAACACCAACACTACGAGGCCATCATACGGTGAACCAGGTTGTCCTGTTTCTGCATGCTACCTTGACCACATGCTGCCATGTGAAACAACTTCACCGGCACCTCGCATCCAATCACAACTAATCACAAATAACCAAATGGACGACAAAAAGAGCGAATATGCGCGCGCCCAAACACACACTCTTCCTATAGGTACGATGACAGTTTATAAATGAGGCCACGTAGAGTCTAAACTAAGCGCAAATTCAGCAAAAAAGTTACGGTAAACGACTTTCGCTGCAGGGGCGGATCCAGGAAATCTTATCTAGGGGGCCAAAAAGACATGAAAATAATTGATGGCTAACAAGAAATGAGAAGGTTAACTCTTACTGTATAGTCAACAACAAATTTCTAATTTTGCATGAAAGAAGCTTGTACTACAAATGTAATTATTAATTGTCTGAGCATAATAATAATGTATAAGTTAATATATATATATATATATATATATATATATATATATATATATATATATATATATATAAGAATTTAAACTAAAAAAGAAAAGAAAAGAGAACTAACCTTGATCTAGCCGTTTTTATAATCTGGAGAGATTTAGAAATAGGAATTTGGAACAACGAAGATGGAGAAAGAACGAGAAAGACAAACACTATGACGTCCTGTGGTACAAAGAGTAAAAACATAACAAAATGAAATCCTAATAAATTTATGTTACAATATAATGATATTTTTGTAAATATTTTAGATGTAATTACCTTTTATTTGAATAGTTAAATTTTTTTTTTCAAAAGTTGGGGGGTGTCGCGGTACCCTCTGGTCATGCGGCAGCTCCGTCCCTGCTTCGCTGGAAAATCATCTCCGGCGAGCTTTTACAGTCAATTTCTCTTCTTTTATGTTGGCGGGGCAGTCTGTTGGATTTGAGATAGTTTTAAAAAATTAGAAATGTCGCTGATAATGAAAAAAAATGAAGCTCTTGACTTCAATTAGTACAAGGCTAGCCTCAATGTTTAGCAAATTCTCTTTATTTTACCAAATTTAGACATGTATGCCTATATTTAGGCTTTGCAAACCGACAATGAAGTAGAAGTATTCAATTTTACTTCTAACAATCTTCACAGTGAAGTAATGCTCAGTCAAACCTTCAACTAATTACATTGCATTCTAAGTGGAAGACTTTGACCACATCTATTAAGTAACTTAATGGCTAAATTCACTCCATGGTAGCTGACTTCGATATTTGCTAAATAATCCTAGATAACTCTTCCTTAGTTATTAAGAGAATCTGCATTAATTTTAACACTCCTCTTAATGCTTTTTTCGAAAACTCCAAGCATGCGTCATAGTAGCTCAAGCTTGAATTTTAGAAGTGCTTTGGTGAAGATGTCTGCGACTTGCTCAAGCTTGAATTTCGGAAGTGCTTTGGTGAAGATGTCTGCGACTTGTTCTTCCATCTACAGTATCTAATTTGATTTCTCTACGGTTTGTAGCGTCTCAAAAAATGAAATTTAATTGCTATATGTTTTGTCCTGCTATGAAATACATGATTGCTCATAGCAATTGCTGAATTGTTGTTGTAGAAAATTTGTGTAGGCTCTTTTTGAATTTCACCTATATCTTCAAAATAATTTCTAAGACATATCGCTTGACATGCACATACTGCTTCTGCTACATATTCCAGTTTCGCTGATGATTGCCACAATGTGTCTTATTTTTTTGATGCCCAAGAGAAAATTTCTTTACCTAGTGTGAATGCATAGCTTGATGCGCTTTTCGTATCCTCCATTGACCCAGCCCAATCACTATATATTTGTATATCCAAACAATCTTGAGTCAGAAGTGGACTTCTACCTGATTCTTTATTTCAGGTAGAAGCATCTGCTTTCGTCGATTCATCTTCTTTTCTTAGTTTCTCATTTGCAGCGAGTGGTGTGGGAACAGACTTACATTTATACATTCTGAATTTCTTCAGAAGATTTTCGTAGATTTTCCTTGTTAGATAAATATACCTTCTTCTTCTTAACTTATCTCTATACCAAGAAATAGAGATGTCAAAACGGCAAGGCGGCCCGCGGGCTAGCCAGGCCCGGCCCTCTCGTGAACAGTAGCGACCCGTTTTTATAAGGCTTTGGACCTGGGCTTGGACCAGGCTGGAGTATCCAAGAAAAACGCCCGGGTCAAGCCCGGGTTTTGGCTTGGACCAAAAAAGCCCAAAATCGGCCCGAAAATGGCTTGATTTTGAGGCCCGAAATTGGTCTGTTTCGCCCGGATGTCGGCCTTTTTCTGGCCATAACATGGGCTGGCCATTGAGAGAACAAAGCTTGGAGTTGTCTAAGTTTTTTTTAGTCTAACGGTAGTTAATTTTTCAATCAATATTGCTTAAATTATCAGTTCAAGTGGTGATAATTGGGGTACTGGACTACGCATAGCACTAACAGTTTTACATATTTTAGACATAGAAGTATAGAAGTATTATGTGGTACATGCCTCTTGAGCTAATAAGCTACTATAGGCAATAAGTAGAGATGTCTTTCACTGATGATGCATGTAAAATTTAATAAAGAAGAGAGACGGAGATGGCTTATAGACTTTGCTAAAGTCTACATGTTACGGACACAGAAAAGTAGGAGATGCATTACTTAATTACTTCTGCATAAAATTTGTTGCTGGGTTCACATTCAATACATATTAAAGATTGCAATTCTACTCTATCGAGATTGAGAGAAAATTTTGGTGTCAATTTGCTAGAAGTTATTACTGTTAAAAATTACTACTTCACTCGTTTAAGGCTTTTCAGTCTAACATTTCAATTGATAAAATCCATAGCTTGTGGGACTGGATATTGGGAAACTAGGAGATAACTTGCTCATAGGATTAGCCAGTGATGCTGATGATAACTTTGGAAAAGATAAAAGAGAATGTAGGGAAGGATACATCTCTGAGACGGCGGATGTAACACTAGTACAACGTCAATATGTTTGATATAGATGGTTTGGACCTATACAAGGTAGACTCGAAATAATACTACATGTACAAATCTTATACTCCATTACAGAATTACTACATTTACTTGCATACACACATTTTTACTAAATGATTTTTACTACATGTACACATATTACTACATTTACTTGCTAACATACACATTTACTTACATAATAATAAGAAATTACCGCAATTCAAATCTTTATTTTGAATAACAAGAAGGTGGGAAATAGAAAGAAAAAAAAGGGTCTCGGGCCCGGCCCTAAATATTGGGCCAAGGGCCAGGGCTTGGACTGGGTCTATATATCCCAGAAATTTGGCCCAACCCGGCCTGTTTTCCTCCCCTCTGGCCCGGCCCCGGCCCGTTTTCCTCTAAGGTCGGCTGGGCCCAGGCTGAGCCGGCCCAAACCCGGCCCATTGACATCTCTACCAAGAAAGTAGTTCATTAAGCCTAGGTCACTCATCTCAAATGTCTTCATCATTCTTTCTTGAATTCTTGAATCATCGTTTCACTATTCCCGTGTAGATAAGATCATCCACATCTAGAACAATGAGAGTTTCAGTAGACCTTGGGTCTTGATATATAGTATGGGCTCACTTTTTCTCCTTCTCAATCCTTAAAGCATGAAGTAGCCATCAGTTTTGTTATACGACACTCGGGGTGCTTGCTTGGGCCTGTACAATGCCTTCTTTAGTTTTAGCACTTTGTCTTCTAAACCTTCCATTGTTAGAGGATATATATTAATAAGAAAATCACCTTATCGCTCTTGTCCTATGTCTAGATTATTCTTGAGTTCTCCTAACTTCTATAGGAATCTCTTTTCTTTTTCTGGTAGGATAGTTTTCTCTTGTCTATATAAAGGCCTCATCGTACTCAGTTTTATCAATGCTCTCTAATATAATTATCTTTCACTTCACCTTTTCTATCATGGTATCAGAGCCATACGATCCGCCAGTTTGAGAGTCTTTCAACTATTTTTGCAAACTCCAGCGGACGGCCTTCTGCTGTTCGCCCAGCCAGTTCGAGTTGTTTTGTTTCTTTTTGTGCTTTTCTTTTCTTCTTGACTTCAGAATTTTGGTCTTTCTTTCCTGTCCTTTCTATGCAGTGATCTTCGCTTACGCTGAAACCCTAGCCACCGCTCACCGTTATGTTCATCAACCCTAGCTAATTAATCTCTTTCGCTAAAAAAAAACACAAAAAAAAAAAAACATTGTTTCCTTCTTCAGCTACCTCTGTCGATTTCCTTTAGCCCAAATCCTAATCCTACACCCCCATAATTCCCTCCACTGGTCACAATGCTGCCAATCATGCCACCATGCATCTTTTTCGGTTCCTGCAATGGATCCTGCTCTTGTCTTGTTCTTACTCATACCTTGTTCTTAGTCGCTGGACCTCACCCCGAGACCTTTATGGTCGTCGGACCTCACCTTGGGACTCCTACTCTGTTCTTAGTCTGCAGACCTCGTTCTGGGACTCTTGCCTTTTTCTTAGTCGCTGGACCTCACCTCGAGACCTTTATGGTCGTCGGACCTCGCCCCAGAACTCCTGCTCGGTTCTTAGTCTGCGAACCTCGTTCTGGGAATTCTGCCTTGTTCTTAGCTGCCGGACCTCACCCCGAGACAATGAATCCTAGTGGTTGCTTCACATATATTTCTTCTTGTAAATATCCATTCAAGAATGCTGACTTCAGATCAAGTTGATGTATTTTCCTCTGTTTGAGCTGCTAGTGCCACTAGAGCTCGAATAGTGTCTGGGCGAGCAACTGGAGCAAAGCTTTGTTTTAGTCGATCCTGGGTAGTTGAGAGTACCCTTCTGCAACTAGTCTTGCTTTGTGTTTCAAATTGTACCATTATGGTTAAGTTTTGTTTTATGGACCCACTTACCTCCAATGATTTCTTTTTCTTTTGGTTTTTCAATCAGCTCCCAAGTCTCATTTTTTTCTCGACTATTTTCTATCTCCTCCTCCTCCATGGATTTTATCCAAATATCTTGTTTTGCTGCAGCCTTAAAGTTTTCTGGTTCTTGAACAGTGAAGTTGCAGGTCTTGTATATAACTCATAGAGATCTTACCCTTTTTGGAGTAGAGATTCTAATTGCCTTGTGGATGAGGGTAAGGATGTACCTGGTGCTGTCAGGTGAATTGGTGACTCTCTGTCTTCACTTCCATCTCCCTGGTCTTCTACAAGCTCTTAAAATTGAGTAGTTAGCAGCTGTGCAAGTACAATGATGTTCTTTTGCAATCTTTTCTTCTTCCCAGTTTCACGTTGCATTTTCGTCGAACTCCACATCTCGACTGATTATTAGTTTATTGTTTTTAGGCTATATATCCTATAGCCTTTTGATTGATCACTGTGACCCAAATATGTTCCTCTTTCTATCTTGCATCTAGCTTTGTTCTTTTCTTCTTGGGAATGCATACAAAGCATATGTAGCCAAAAACTTTAAGGTGTTTTGATGGCGGCTTCGACCTTCCACTCCAGGCTTCAACTGGTGTCCAGTTTTGCATTGCTTTAGTAGGACAACTCTTTAGTAGCTATACTGCAGTGTAGTCTGCTTCTGCCCAGAAGGTTCTTGGAAGTCTTTTTCTTTCAGCATAGAATTTGCCATCTCCATGATTGTTCTTCCTTTCTGCTACTCCATTATATTCTAGAGCGTAGCCAACTGTCAGTTGATGTTTGACGCCATCTTCTTCACTTAACTTGTCAAACTGCTTTGAGTTGTACTCCTTACCTCATCAGCTTTTAGCATTTTAATATGATGTCCACTTTATTTTCGAGCAAAGTTTTTAAATTTCTTGAAAATTCTAAAAACTTCCAACCTTTCTCACATGAAATATACCCGGGTCATTCTAGTATAATCATCAATGAATAAAATTGAGGACCTATGTTCTTCATGTGAGGATGAAGTGATAAGACGACAGACATTCATGTGTACTAGCTACAATGTATTCTTGGCTCTCCATGCTTGTCTTGATGGAAATATCTGTCCTTGTTGTTTGCCAAGTAAACAGCCTTCACAAAAAATCATGAATCTCCTCTATGCATGGAAGTCTCTCATCATCTTTTGCTAATGAAGAATCTTCAAGCTATGAAAGTTGAAGTGACCAAATCTTCTATGCCATAGCCAGGAGTCATCAATATTTTTTTTTCATTGTGCTGTTCATAGCATACCGTTATGGAATTGGAAAATTTCTTTTACTTTGCATCCTTAATTTGGTTATTAAATTTTTTTATGAACTTTATAAAAAACAGTGGAGAGTGTAGAACATATCCTTTTTCCATTATTTGACCAACGATGAGTAAACTAGGAACAAGCTGGACATCAGGGATCAATTTCATACCTTTTTTATATGGACTGAAATTTTATCTTTGCCTGTGACATCAATTAGTGTGTTATTCCCTGGCTTGACTTTATATCTGAAAGTTGTCTCCAATTCTCGAAAGATTCTCTCATCACTTATCATGTGATTGCAGCAACCATCGTCGAGAAGCGACGTATCCATTTTTTCTCTTATGCTACTTGCCTGGCATTAAAAACAACTCCTTGATCTTCTTTTCCTTCCGTGTAATTGGCCTGATGGTTTTCTTTGGACCAAGCAAAGTTTTTCTTCATGCCCGAATCTCTTGCACTTGCGGCACTGGACTTGCCTTTGTGCCAAAAATGTTTTTCCATGTGGTTTGTCATTTCGCATATACCACAAGGAGGACAATTTGAACTAGTATTTTGTTGTTGTTGATAATTCTTGCTTCTAGAATTTTCTGCTCCACCATAATTTTGCATTAATTTTCACCATTATTTCTAAATTTCTGAAGCGTTATATTGAGTTTAGACTGGAAGGCACTTTCTACTGAGCCTTCATTATGCCTACTCAATCTTTTCTTTCTTGAGAACCGATCAACTCAGTGACTGATGGAGTTTTTACATTTTTAGATTCTTCAATAACAACCACAATGAAGTCATATTTTCTGTAAGACTTATGAATAATTGTCCCACAACTTTTTCTCTTAGAAATATTTTCTCCCTAGTCTCAGAATCCTTCATTTTAATATTTTCTATCTCTCTCTTTAAAGCTTAAAGCTTAGAGACGAACAATGTGTACTTTTATACTGCCTTAGAACTCCTCCTGCAAAAGTAGTATAATATTCCATGCTACTTTTGCAGTAGTTGCCCTAATGATTCGTGGAAATATTTGTTTAGTCAATGCTTGCTGAATGATGAAGAGAGCTTTGGCATCTTTCTGCTTCAACTCTTTCAATGTCTTTTGTTGAGATGTGGTTAGAGTGGAGGCATATTCTAGAATATCAAACTCATCTTGAATGATGTGGGGCAAGAAGAATGTCCCTATATTTATACCCCAAAAATAATATTTTTTGTCATGAAAAATAGGAACTGACATAGCAGTAGGATTTTGGTTGAGGTTGCCCTTTGGAGATGGTATAATAGTTAAAGGGTTTGAAAAGTAGTGCAGAAACTCTACGCCCAATAACAATCGAACGTAACTCTAATACCAATTATTGGATTTGAGATAGTTTTAGAAAAAGGAACCATTGTTGATAGTGAAACAATGAAGCTCTTGTCTCCAATTAGTACAAGGCTAGCTTCAACGTTTAGCTAGTTCTCTTCATTTTACAAAATGAGACACGTTTCCCTATATAGGCTTTGTAAACCAACAATGAAGTAGAAGTATACAACTTTACTTCTAGAATATTCATAGTGAACTAATGCTCAGTCAAACCTTTAGCCTATTACATTGCATCCTAGCTAGAAGACTTTGACCATAGCCATTAGGCAACTTAATCACTAAGTTCACTGCATTGTAACCGATTTCAATTTGCTGGATCGTTCTAGATAACTCTTCCTTACTTATTAAGGAAATGTGAATTAATTTTAACACAGTCAAGGAAGTGGGTGATCCTGGTGGCAACGATATGGATTCAGGCCTTCATGGGGACAAACTTCGCCTTCTCGGCCTACTCGTTGAAGTTGAAGGCAGTGCTGGGTTTCACTCAAGTCTAGCTGAACTACCTGGTGGTGGCCTCTGACATTTGGAAGGGTAAGGGTGGTCGTCCGGGCTGGTGCTAATGTAGATGCCTCTGTGGGTGGTGATGTTCATCTCGGCCTTCATGGGTTTGGTTAGCAGTGGCCTGTAGTGACTTGTCATTCGGAACATCATTGCCCTTGCTTTATTTCTTGGCATCTATAAAAAATTTCTATGTCTGTCAAGGATTGTTTCTTGATTGGAAGTTGTTCCTTTATTTGATGAAATTCGAGAAGAATAGTGATTTTGGGGTGAGTTGGTGCTTAAACAAATCTGTTGCCCTATTCAACTCCAACGAACTTCAGCCACTGGTTGTCCACTCTCTGTCGAAGACTTTAATATCTATGTCTTTTTGGGCCTTAAACTGGAGTCCAAGGACCTTGTCACCACGTTCACTGCTCCCCTGAGCCCATTAGCTTCTCAGAGCTACAATCTCTCATCTTTTTTTGTTTTGACCACCCTGTTTCTAGACACCACATTGGGAGCCGACTAATCCGGGTTTGAGCCGGGTGGGACCACATGGTACAATCTCTCATCTTTTAAGTCACGAGTTTCTCCACTCGAATTGCTCGAGAATTCGATTGCAGGTGGGGGATCTAATCTAACTAAATAGATGGTTGAAAAGTATACCTTTTGACTCGGACTGCCTGGTTGATAGTTTAGACGTATCCACGATGCAAGAATGATATAAACACATGTACGGGGAGGGAATCAAAATACTACTCTCTCTCACACTCTAACCTCATAGAAATATGACAACTTCTTGGAGATTTTTTAACGTTCTTACAGAGTGCCTAAGGGTTGTTTATGTACAATCCTGGTGATCTAGAGCCATAGGAACGTTGCACCCAAGTGAACAAGACCAAACGCATCCGCAACTAGACAAAAGAATGGAAGAAAAAATTTACCCCTATCTGTATTGTTCCATTCTTTTTTGTGATATAGTTTCCGGTAAAACTTTTATGCCCTTTCTAGAATTAATACAATTTTTGGTGGACTTTGAATAAGTACCTAAAATTGGGGGGTCTTTATGTAATTGTCCACTTTAGATCTTTGTTTAGCTTTACTATTGGGATTTCAACCCACCACCTTTGCCCTTCTTCTTCCTTAGGTGTGAGAGATCAGAAGAGATAGGAGTGAGCAACGTAACGGAGCCCTAATTCGCTATTATGAAAAGTGTAATTTGATGATCATCACATTATGGACATATCAGCGTTTTCTTTTGAACCCAAGAATTTTTTCTAGATTAAAGATGGGGTATTGTTTTTCTTTGGTTTCACTCGTGCTACAATTCAAGGTGTAGTACCTCATGGGGACTTGCTATCCTATCGAATTGCTCGATTGAGGTAAGAGATTTTTTTTTATATTTTTGTTGTGTATGGATTTCCTAATTTTTTCTTTTGTTTTCTTTGGCAGAAAAATCTGATTTTCATTAGGGGTTCATGCTTTTCGGTTGTGGCGTGGGTTTTATGTTCGTGTAAAACCTAATTGTTTAGTTCACAACTTTTTTTCCAGCTTCTAGCTTAATTAATACCGTACGACTATATATTTAATAGATGTTTTGTAACTGATCACTACGGTAGTACGTCCTGTTCTTTAAACAACAAGTCTGGTAGTTTGGTTTAGGTTGCTTCCTCCATTAAGTGATTGAGCCAGGATTTTTATTTTCATTCAGGGAGGCTTTGGCCTAAGTCACTAAAAGAAAATCCAATTTTAGCGACGGAATTTTCTGTCACTAAAAGTGGATTATCCATCGGCAAGACTTTTTACCGACGGGCCGTTCGTCGTTAAAAGCAACCCGTCGGTGAAAGTTTACTTATTACCGACGGATTTAATCACTTTTAATTTCTTATTTTTTTTAATTTTCTTAAAATTCAATCTAAAAAGACTTTTAGGCAGAATGCCCGTCGCTAAAAGTTCGTCGCTGTTGTAGCACATTTAGCGACGGACTTTCCCTCACTGAAAGTCCATCGATAATAACTTAAATGACCCTTTAGCAACTAAAAGTCCGTTACTAAAGGTTTGTCGAGACTTTCAACTAGTTGAATGAAACTTTTAGTACGATGAGTCCAAAAGCACCATAACCCAACCCCTCTCTACATTTCCCCGTGTTAGCCTATGTATTGTTACTTATAAGGTCATTGCCTCTATTATGGTGCGTCGGATGCAACCTTTTCTATCATAGCTTATCTTCCATTTTGCGTTTGTTACAACATGACACGTCAAGAATAATACGCTCATTACTCATTAGCTTATTCACTCGTACATAAGAAACAAGGCCGGTTTTGCTCTATGGCTGTTAAGATTGACCTTGCTAAAGCTTATAACAAATTGGAATAAACTTTATCGAGTTCTTGCTCCGATAATTTCGTTTCCCTCCTGGGTGGATACACCTCATGCTACAATGTATCACCTCCCCCTCTTAACAGCTACTTATTAATGACCAACGTAATCCACCTATTTTCCCAAAGTGGAGCATTCGGCACCCCATTTCACCGTATTGGTTTATCCTCAGCATGGATATGTTGGTTAGGTCTTTTGATCAAGCTAACCATCTCATTGGTCTCACAGCTAGTCGTCATGGGCATCTGTTTCTATTGTATGCAATGGTGATGACTGTTTTCTTTTTCATTTCGAAATACAGAGGGATAATCGCCCATAAATTTCCTAATTTCGTCCCTTTTGTAATGTGCTAACCTCCCACGGCTGTAGCGCCATTCTATTCACGTATCTTCCAAATTCCTCAGGCCACAAAATGTCTTGGTTTACTTGTCATTACTACGCTAGTCACTAGAGACAATTTTTAGGCTGCGACTGATAAACTTGCACATAGGCTTCAGGCTTGGGAAGGCCGCATTTTGCCCTATGGCGGCCATACCACTCTAATTAAATTTGTAGTTGCCACTATCCAGACCTGTGCCATACAAACTTATAAACTTCTGCAACTCACATTATCTGGCCACCAAAAGTATATCCGCGACTTATTTTGTGGATCTTGCAATGGTCATCCTCGGCCAAACTTTCTTTCACGAATATCTGTGCAACCGCTTTTTGGACATTTATGACAAAACTCTTCAAATTTGAGCTGCACCTACATGTTGTTATCGAACATGGCATTCATAAATTCACTCCTGCCCGTCTTTTTCATGCCCGTAGAAAAATAATTTAAGTCTGAATACTTTGCATACACGTGATGTAGACGTTCAGGGTATTTCTTACTTATGTGTCAAGTGCACAAGTTGTGTCGAGTCTCTGCCAAGTCTTTAGCGGTGATGATAACTTTGGGTGCTTTGTTGTTCATGGGTTCTAGCCACATCTGAAACAACCATACAAAAGAACTTTCACTCTCTTCTCTTAACAATGCGAACCCAAACAAGATAGTGTTATAGTGATGATTAATACCTGTGAAAGGTACAAAAGGCATCGGATAATTGTTGGTACGATAGGTGGTGTCAAAAGTCACATCCCCAAAATTTTGATAACCATGTTTCAAAAGCCGGTCAACCTAAAAAATTATCGTAAATCGGTGCTTGTCGTCAAGACTAAAGTTCTATGTAAACCTCGGGTCCTCTATTTGCATCCGTTTCAATCGGCACATTGTGGATTGCGCATCATTGATGTCAAATGTGGCTCGTCTTTTGGTTCGGACTGTGTTACAAACGTCTGTCACATTGAAATTCAGGTTTTGAATTCTGACAACCTGTTCAGCAAGAACATTAGCAATGTTGGTAGGTCATATTCGCACATTACTCATTGTGTGAATCAGGCTCCTTGCGACATTGCTCATCTTCTTGTGTTCATGCATGCATTTGACTCACTTCTCAAGGCGTTACTAACGGGTGATTGTGTGCCAATTCCAAGTTAGTAATAAGTCAATATCTTGTTTGAGTTTATGGCTTACGAACATCTTGACCTTGCAATTCGTGCGTGCAAAGTAAATCCCATCTTCGGGTTGCATATCCCACTTTATCATCACTATATACACGTTGTCTCATTTTTGCAATGGGTCTCTACTCCTAGGACACTCATATTACCATGAGCATATTTTGTTGGTTATGGAACTTGTTCTAGTTGTCATGACTCTAAAGTCAAAACCAACTCTCAACGAATACGTTCGAAAACATTCTTCGGCTTTTTCTAATGTTCAAAATGTTCGTCCTTGATAAGGATCACTAGAATCTATTGGTGTGTTCGAGCTTGACACAAAATCAGACATTATGAAATAAGACCTACGTAGAAACAACTTATGTTTAAGTATCCAATGTAACCTCTTTTAGGCATACATATTAAATACAAAATTATAACATGTTATTTAACATAACAAATAGAAATTTAAAAATGAGTATTCTAATTTAGCATGCCAAATACAACAAACATAATCTCAAAAAAGTTTCTATGAACTTCACCATGCTACCCATTAAGACATATAAACTTCACCATGCTACCATGCTACCCATAAAACATATAAACTTCCTAAATTAGGATATACACACCAACAAGTCATTGATATCACAAAGTTAACTTGCTTGAGTGAAGCTTGGAGCTTGTTTGCTTGCAACTTGGAACCTGAAGAGCTTGAAGGGAGCTGAAAATGAAGCTCAAGATGTTGAAGAAGGAAGAAGAGCTGACAATTAGGGCTTTTTGGTGTATATCTCCCTTTCCTTCCGCCACACAATGTAGCAGACAAGAGGGGGGAGGGGACAGAAGACATGTGGCAGGGAAAAGGCCGTGTGCTACATTATGTAGTGGGCGACTTTTGGAAAGTCATGTAGCAGACGGGAACTATTCCACAAAAAGGACGGTCATCTGGGGGCATTTTGGACAAAATGACCGTCCACTACATAATGTAGCACATGGTTTTTTTTTTTTTTTTTTAAATGAAACTAGATCTTGTCCATCCGTCCTTTATGAATGGACAGTTAGATGACGCAGACAACTCAGCTGAAGTTGCCTGAGCGAGTAACGGATCAGCTCCCTTTATTCAATGCTATTTCCATAGCATGATCATCTTCTATGGAACTTTGATGGCCATGGGATGTTTTACTGTCTTTACTTTCCTACTTTCCCAACAAGGGTGCCTGTTGCGACCTTAGCTCCCCTGGCATGTTCTCTGGAAAATACCACTCCCACATAAACTCTGTATTTTCCTCTAACTTTTGTTGCATGACCAGTTACCCACCAACGCCACTTTATATCACCAACAAATAGCTTCTACGGGTTCCTCTATTTAGGCGTGCTTGCTACTACCACCCACGTCTTACTGTTTAATTAGCCTTTACTTTCTTACGTTCCCAACTAGGGTGCCCGATCTGACCTTCGCTCTCGTGGAACACTTTCTGGAAAATAACGGTCCCTCATAAACTCCATATTTTCCTCTGGCTCTTGTTGCATGACACGTTACCCACCAATGCCAGTTTGTATCACCAACTCATAGCTCTTACTGACTAGTGCTCCCTTTGTTCAGGTGCCACCCACTTCTTTACAACATGTCCTCTGTTCCAGCCTTTACATGCATATATTTATCCCCCATAGGCAGTCCAACCTTTCCCTCATTTTTCTCTACAGGGTTATGTCTCACTTCTCTTATCTATCCGGTACAACTCGGCACTTGTATTTGTCTTTGTTTACCATGAGGCACGCTTGACTTGCCCGTAACAGTTTCATTTTCCGTCAAGTGTCCATAAACCTTGTTGCTACTACGCACGATGCATGCCCATGAATTTCTCTCAAACGTCCATGCAAATGTGCATTTCCACTGAACTCCAACACAATCTTTCACATCTTCGTTGGTACACTTCTCCCCAGCCGTTTCTCAAATTTAATTTTAACGGTGCTTTTGTGGGTAACCCAGGTTCTACTGGCATTGGTGGAATTCTTCGGACCATTTAGGGCATGTTTTGTACAGTTTCGGCTATTCACCTTGGTACGACCACTATTGTTGATGTATAACTAGTCGCTACCCGTCGAGCATTCCACATTGTGAACGACCTTAGTTACCCTTTATCATCATTGAATATGACTCGCTTATTGCTTTGTCTTGTTGCGCAGGTCCATAGCAAGCAACCAATGGCTACTCTCCCTTCGTCATGACTGTCTGACACTCCTAAGCCACTGCCTGCACGTACAACATTCTTTCGCTACCTCGAGGCTAACTTAGTTGTGGACTGGTTAGCCAAATTTGTTAGACACAAGAGTTTTTTATGTAGTAATTTTTTTTAATCCTCCGGATGGTCTCACTTTTCGATATGTATGGTGGAGTTTGGCCCAAAGGTTCCTATTATGTAGTTTTTTGTGATGTAATGTAAATATCCTTAGCATTTGACCAATTAAAAAAATATATGAGTCACTACCACTCCAATGTGCCTGTCATTAGTTTATCAAGGCTATATATAAATATATATATATATATATATATATATATATATATATAGGGAGCTGATCCGTTGAGAGCGTGGGCAAAATAGGAGATCTTGCAAACGCGATCTGGCCGTCCATCCTGAAAGATGGACGGCCCAGATCGCGCCTTTTTCGAATACTGTCAGTCGTCCGCTACATTGTATCGCGGACGGTATTTTTTACCTTTTTGCCCTCTGACCCGTCCGCTACATTGTATCGCGGACGGTCAAATTTTTTTTTTAAACGTTTTTTTTTAATTTCGTCCGCTATATAATGTAGCGGACGCTTTTTTTACAATAATACCCTCATGTTCCGTCCGCTACATTATATAGCGGACGAGTAGACAGCGGACGAGTAGACATAACATTAAATTGTCTAAAACTCCGTCCGCTACATAATGTAGCGGACAGGAGAGATTCTCTCCTGACATGTCTTCTGACCTCATCTCCCCCTCCTTTCTTCTTCTTTTTCTTCTCTCTCTCTCTCCATCCTCCTTGCAGAGCAACGACAACAGCCCGTCCGCTACATTATATAGCGGACGAGTAGACAGAACATTAAATTGTCTCCAACTCCGTCCGCTACATAATGTAGCGGACATGAGAGATTCTCTCCTGACATGTCTTCTGACCTCATCTCCCCCTCCTTTCTTCTTCTTTTTCTTCTCTCTCTCTCTCTCTCTCTCTCTCCATCCTCCTTGCAGAGCAACGACAACAGCCCACAACACGGCCGAGCTCGACTCCGGCGTCGCCGCAGGAACATACCCATATCATTTACGGCAATTTCCAGAGTAAAAAGAAACATACCCAGATCTGCACAGAGGCATTTTCTTTCTCTCTCTCCCCTCACAATTTCCAGATCTGCTAATTCAGCGTCAAAGGCATGAACGTCGTGCTCGGCCACTGCTCGTCCTTGGAGAAGCTCTCCGTCAAGTGCCTCCATGGGAGCAGTGACGGCGGTGCCGCCGCGGAGCTGATTTGTCCCGGCGCGGCGACATCCTTGCTGAAAACGATATGCTTGAAGGAGCTCTACAACGGTATTGCTTTCAGCCGGAAGTAATTGGGAATCGGAAGATCTGAAAAACAGTACCCATATGAAAAACAGTACCCAGATATAATAAGCCCTCTAGATCATAGCTTGCAAATTTGTGATTCATATTTGTAAACTAGGTTGGTGATATGATGTATTCGGAGCTGGAACTCCATTATATTACTTGTACCAAGACACTGCTTGTCTCCTTTATTTGGATTGAAAAATCTATCAGTTGAGTACTTCTGCAAAGAGGTTTGATCAAGTCCACTGATGTTGTTCTCAATTAATTTGTGGTAGCCAAGTGATAATGACTGCATGAAAGATCAGGTCCAGTAAGCATTTCTGCTATTGTTCTTTCATGATAAAGTGTTTAGCATGATTCTCATGTCTTCTTACTTCTGTCATAGTACATACCTGTTCCAATTTTCCTTTCATTGGCAATCAAGAGTATGTGACCGCTTTTTGTATTCTCTTCTTCCTTTTCCTTTCATAGGCAATCAAGATCCAACCGGCCGTAATTTTGGTAGCCAGAAAGTACTTGGCCTTTCAAGGCTTGAAGAACGGTACCCAGATGAAAAACAGTACCTAGAAAGTACTTGGCCTTTTGCTCCCTGTTTCTCTTTACTCTTTTGAGAAGGAAAAGTTGTCGTAAATGATATGGGTATGTTCCTGCGGTGACGCCGGAGTTGAGCTCGGCCGTGTTGTGGGCTGTTGTCGTTGCTCTGCAAGGAGGATGGAGAGAGAGAGAGAGAGAGAGAGAGAGAGAGAAGAAAAAGAAGAAGAAAGGAGGGGGAGATGAGGTCAGAAGACATGTCAGGAGAGAATCTCTCCTGTCCGCTACATTATGTAGCGGATGGAGTTGGAGACAATTTAATGTTCTGTCTACTCGTCCGCTATATAATGTAGCGGACGGAACATGAGGGTATTATTGTAAAAAAAGCGTCCGCTACATTATATAGCGGACGAAATTAAAAAAAACGTTTAAAAAAAAATTTGACCGTCCGCGATACAATGTAGCGGACGGGTCAGAGGGCAAAAAGGTAAAAAATACCGTCCGCGACACTATGTCGCGGACGACTGACAGTATTCGAAAAAGGCGCGATCTGGGCCGTCCATCTTTCAGGATGGACGACCAGATCGCGTTTGCAAGATCTCCTATTTTGCCCACGTTCTCAACGGATCAGCTCCCTATATATAAATATATGTCCTTTTGAGAATAATAGGAATATACAACATTAAATATAGTTTACACGATAACCATAAAAGCATCGAAATCAATACATGCATACAGGGATGACAATTCCATCTGATAAGTATCATAAAATATATTAATAACAAAGCGAAACGACAACATAACACAAGTAACAACAATAAACATTTGTACTTTTTTCCTTTCTTTTTCTGATTTTTTAACCCCGCCTTTTTTTTTTTTTGGGAGGTGGATAAGAACCCACCCTCAAGATAAACCCAATAATTAAAGATTATAAATACAACAGACACGCCAACTACACGGCAAACACACTGACACTTGTCTTAACTTTGCCACGTGCCTCTGCAAATTTATGCCAATGCACACACCTGCGCGTTGTGAGCAGTCTTGCAGCACAGGAAGCCCCTTCCATTGTAAGTCCACCAAGCCGTCGCCAAGAACCATTGGACAACATCAGCAACCACATTCTGCCCCGTAACCCCAGCTGAGCCTGTCCACCGCACAACTCTACACTGGACAACCACCACCAACCTACGGCTGACCACCACAGCCCCATGCATCCGCTTTCCAACTACACCACGAGAAGCACCAAAACGCCAGCAGCACCAAATTCGAACCTACCACACCTTTTTGGAACAAAAGGGTGAGGGAAAAAAATCCCTAGAAGCAAAACCCTTGAACCAGACTCACAACACCTTCTCCTACCTGCAATCACCACGCGCACAACCCTGATGAAAGGACCAACCACACCGAAGACCACCCACAACAATTGCCATGCACTCGCCAACCCCTGGCAGCCTTACCCATCTACACCTCACACCCACTTGGCTCTGACACCTAACGCAGAGAGTAGTCAGAAAACTCCACACCTGCTGCACTAGATCCGTTGCATAAAAATCCCAATAGAAACCCTAAAAATACCCACACAAAAACCACACAATATAGAAGAGAACTACTCTACCATGTACAACCTACGACCTACCAGAGGAAACCGGCGGTGGTGACGGAGAAGAGGGGAGAAAGACAGGTTGTGCAAATAATAAGGGAATTTTTATTATTTTTGCGAGAGAGTTTAGTCAGTAGTAAATAAGCGATCTTTTAATATATGTCTAGTAGAACAAGTTTTCTCCAAATCATCTTTGGTCGCAACTTGTTGTGATGTTCATGATCGAGTCCGTTTAGTGGCTTATTATACACATTCAACAAGTTAATATGCATGATAAAGCTTTTTTGTAACAAGAAAAATTATGCTATCATGAATTACCCAATTTCGTCAGTTTCTTTAAATGCAGCATACGCCAATTCAAATTTGGGTTCTTTTTTATGACAAACATATCTCAATTCAAATTTGTTGTTTTGGGGATAAAGTTTCAGACCCTTCCAGATATATGTAAGTAATTCATTCTCACATTTGTCATTATCTATTAACGGGGCTTGTTCATAAACGTAACTTAGTCAGTTTTCCAAAAGGGATTCTCGTCATTTGAAATTAAACTCATGAGACGACCTTCAGAACTTCTTTTAAACCGAGGAAAATAAATGATAGCCTAGTTTCCAAATATTGTATCTCCCAATAAGCCACACACGCAGATAATCTTAATTAATGTCGTTTTGACGATGAATGTACTTCAATTCTAGGTTTCGGCACCTTAATTAAGCACATAATTTAGCATTATCACCATACGGGAGGAACCTTATTTCCAATTGAATCAGGGCGTTGGTCACTTGATCAACCGCAATGTTGAAGGCAAACGCTTCTGCTGCTCCAGCATGATCCTTCGCAACAATACAATTCCTTCCCTCTAACAATTATTGGCGCGTCACAGAAATCAGAGATGGTCCCCTTCGGATTGAAGGAAGCGTCACTATGCTCTTTCTCAGTGTTACCAACCTTGCCTGTACACAAAAGTAAAGCAAATAAATGACTCGCACATAAAAGATAAGAAAAGTACAATTTTTTTTTTTTTTGAGTTTAACAGTGATAGATGTAATGTGGTGTGACTAGACAAGTAAAATCTAACGACATGGAAAAATTGTCACACAAAAGGGTCAAATAAATATTATCTTCTCATTCTTCGTGTTGGTTGCACCACGTGATCTCTAATTTTTTTATTTTTTTAAAGTACTACTCTCTCGTACTAAATATAGCTTTTCAATCTTAACTTTTTTCCTTTTTCTTTTTTAGAATTTCAATCAACATTGCAGTCAGGAAGCCAAGAGGATAACGATAAAGAGATAATGAGAGTTGCTACAAATATCAGCCTAATTGCCAAACTCTGGGTATTGAAGTGAAGAACCTTTTTTTTTTTCCTTTTTGGGTAGTGAAAATCGTATAAAAAGTCAAGAAAAAGAGATGAATGTGCAAGAGAAGTAGAAGATAGTATTCTGGGTGACTGAAACTATGCAACAAGACGGCCTTGATGAAACTTGGTAAACGAATGAAGTAGTAACAGCAGATCAAGACATGCTGGTATTGGGTCTGCATGCAATCTAAAAGAAAAACATGAACAAGAAGGCTAAAGAGAAAGGAACGGGAAACTTCTTACATTCTGCGACAGTGAGGATGGCGACAAAGGCAACCAAGAGTAGAGCCATCAGAGGTGAGAAGGTTTTGCTTGCCATGGCTGTGGTTTGCAGGAGCTCTTCCTTTCTGGTGAAATGTCACCTACGGTACCTTGCTTTATACAGTTTCAACATCCCTCCTCATTTGGTAAGTCATAAATGCAGTTACTAGGATTCAGCACTCATGTATGTATGTAACCATAATTTTGCACTTTTAATTGCCGGAGACTAATATTGTTAAAAAATGACCAATATTGTTCAGTGCAAAGATTTTGTATTAATTACTCTTTATCTTAATTCCACTTCAGCTGTGAAACTTTCACGAAAAAAAATGTATATATGGTGTAGATATGTATATACTATCTACAAAAGCAAAAGAATGGTGTAAAACTTTCACGAAAAAAATATTTCCCAATGAGTATACGCATTAACAACGTTTTGCTAAAAGGTCATAATGATCGAGTTTCGCCTGTTTAGAAATAAAAAATGATGCCTAATCTACAAAATTATAAGCAATGAATTCTCTCTATTTGACTAAGGTCTTCTCTAAAAATTGACTTTGAGTCTCATTATCATGTCTTCTCTATAAACTATTGTGAGCTTAGACTTACAAGCAACTTAATACATGCTAGATAAGGGTCACACTTGATTGAAACGGAGTATTTTTAGAGAAATAAGAAAATAATCAAACTCCTCAAATATCTCAGTGGTACCCTTTCAACGAATAGTACATGAAAAAGGAGAAATTCCTTTTATAATCTGCATTCAAGATGTTAGGCCAAAAAGAAAGAATGTTTTCATGATGGTTGTTATATTATCAAAAACTTTTTTCATTAAATATGGTGGGCCTGTCACTTTTTTAATTATTCATGGTATTATCAATCTTAGAAAGCAATACATAATCTTAAGACAATAATATATGACTCAAACTTTTGTATGCTCCTTGATGATCACCTTGATGATCATAATCTCATCGAGAATAATTATGGCCTAAACTGAATTATCTCACGCAGAAGATACAAAGCTTTTCCTTTGAGAAATGTAAAGAAGTTTGCCAACTTTTTAGGTTGGTGTATGTGAGCTTCTAATTGACAAGTCTATTACTTTTTTTTTTCCTTTTCATGTTATCACTGGATTGATAAATGTGGTTGTTTGCTCATTTCTGCTGTGAAAATGATTCCAATACAAGTTGTTCAGCTTTCGATAGCCCATTACCTACAGATTTGTACCGATAAGTGGTAAATTTATGGAACATGAATACTTTCGAGTCTTTACTTGACGATCAGTTACAAGTAAGTCAGCGCATAAGATATCTGGTGCAAAAAAAAATGCATTAAGCAGGTTTTTGTTCAGTTCCTCGCCTTGTACTTCCCATTGACCGCCAAATTGCAACATTCAATATTAGTGTTTTTAGTTCATCATTTCATTGAATCCTTCTATTTCTGTTTTAAGAAGAAATTAGTTTTGTATTTCCAATTCAATGCCCGTTCTTTTTTTTTTAAAAGGAAACTACTTTCCTGAAAATGCTTTCCAAATTTGTTGATGGCTTGCCGGTTTATTAGTAAATGGTCAACCCAAACTTTTCATGTTTCAGGAAATTTGAAAGCCAAACTTCCTAAAAACAAATTTTCCCAGCAAACACATGTTCCCAACCTATTCTGGTCGTACCCAAGGGCCCAATAGGGGTCCCATTTCACGCAAACACGTCGACATTGTCAACGATCAATTTTTCAACGCATCGAACCGGTCAAAGTACGCGTGCCCAAGTCACGTGCATTCTTTGCTTCGCACGCCTCACAAGCGACTTAGTCACCAATTATTTTACGTCAAACGTCACTCACGCTAACACGTTCATCACGCCGAGACCACCCTAACACCTTTTCCTCAAAAACATCGGCCAACAGCGCATTTGGAGCAACGGGGTCAAGGGGCAAATGGCCTTGGCCAACCCCAAGGGGCTGCCTCGGCCTTCCCCATACCTAGGGGGTCGGCCTCGGCCTCCATGAGGGGTTGACCTCGGCCATTTTCCCCCGGTGGTTCACCCCTCCGCGCCAACCCTTTCCGCACTTTTTTCACTTCGTACGTGACTTTGGCACCATGTTCATCATTTGGGTACGATTCTTGGCAGCATGCTCATCGTAACGCAACTTCCGACTTCGCCATTGCTCATCAAAACTCCTACTGACGGCGCACCCGAAGTTCGTCAAAAGGGGAAGCGACCTTGGGCTCCAAATATGGGAGTTGGCCATTTGGCCTTGGCCAGCACCAGTGGGTCGGCCTCGGCCTTCCCCATGCCTAGGGGGTTGGCCTTGGCCTCCAGGAGGGGTTGGCCTCGGCCATTTTCCCCCTGTGGTTCACCCCTTCGTGCAACCCTCTTTTCGTATTTTTTTTTCGCTCTGTACGCTTCGTACGTAGCCTTGGCACCTTATTCGTCACATGGGTACGATTCACGTCGACACGCTCGTCGTAGCGCAACTTCCAGATTTGCCATTGCTCGTCAAAACACCTACTGTCGGCGCACTCAAAGTTTACCAAGAGGGGGGAGTGGCCTTGGGCTCCTTCATGGGAGTTGGCCATTTGGCCTTGGCCACCCCTAGGGTCGGCCTCGACCTCCCCAGGGAGTCGGCCTCGGCCTCCTAGGGGCCTTGGCCTTGGCCTTCCCCCAATTTTTGGCCTATGGCCTTTCCCACCGCGCGCACTTATTTCTTTGAGTCTTCGTACCTCCGCGATGTTTACGGACGTTCGTACGTTAACCTCGCGACATCCGTCGTGCATCAACCTCGTGACATCCGTTGCCCGTGACCGCGAACCGCTCCCACGACGCCCGTCGCCCAAAGTCGCGCGCTACTGCCAAACGACCCGTTGTCGACGACCGCATACCATCATTCCCGACTTTGTCATTACTACATGTTGCATTCATTATCTTGTTATGACAGGTACACTCAGCTCACATCCCGTCTTCGAGACATCTGACGCGCCGCCGTCTCCACGACGTTCGTGGCTGTGCCTGCGCGCCATCCTCATGATATGTGCCCCGGCACCAAGTATTGCTCCGTGACGTTCGTGGCCGCACCTGCGCGCCATCCTCATGATACGTGCCCCGGCACCAACTTTGCTCCGCGACGTTCGTGGCCGTGCCTGCGCGCCATCCTCATGATACGTTCCCCGGCACCAAGTATTGCTCCGCAATGTTCGTCGCCGCGCCTGCGTACCATTCTCATGACACGTGCCCCGACACCAAGTATTTCTCCGTGACGTTTGTCACCGTGCCTACGCGCCATTCTCATCATACGTGCGCCCGGCACCAAGTATTGCCCCGCGACATTCATCGCCGCGCCTGCGCGCCATCCTCATGATACGTGCCCCGGCACCAAGTATTGCTCCGCGACGTTCGTCGCCGCGCCTGCGCGCCATCCTCATGATACGTGCCCCGGCACCAAGTATGTCTCTGTGACGTTCGTCACCGTGCCTGCGCGCCATCCTCATGATACGTGCCCCGACACCAAGTATTTCTCCGTGACGTTTGTCGCCGTGCCTACGCGCCATTCTCGTGATACTTGCCCCGGCACCAAGTATTACTCCGCGACGTTCGTCGTCGCACCACTTTCATAACACGTGCCCCGGCACCAAGTATTGTCTCTGCGACGTTCGTCGCCGCGCTCGTACGCCACTTCCATGATACGTGCCCCCAACACCAAGTATTGCTCCGCGATGTTCGTCGTCGCACCACTTTCATAACACGTGCTCCGGCACCAAGTGTTGTCTCCGCGACGCTCGTCGCCGCGCTCGTGCGCCACTTCCATGATATGTGCCCACAGCACCAGGTATTGTCTCCGCGACATTCGTCGCCGCGCCCGTGCGCCAATTTCATAACATGTTCCCCGACACCAGGTATTGTCTCATGTTGTAAGCACCACACCCATGCGCCACAATCATGTTACATGTTTCCGGGATAGGCTCACAACCTTATAGCCATTGCTGTCTCAATCACAGGGGGGCTTCGGCCCTCGTACCGGGATGGGCTCACAACCTTATAGCCATCGCCGTCTCAATCACAGGGGGGCTTCGGCCCTCGCACCGGGATGGGCTCACAACCTTATAGCCATCGCCGTCTCAATCACGAGGGGCTTCGGCCCTCGTACCATGATGGTTTCACAGACTTATAACCATCGCCGTCTCAATCTCGGGGGGGCTTCGGCCCTCGTCCCGGGGTGGGCTCACAGCCTTGTACCAATCGCCGTCTGATTCACGGGGGGGCTTCGGCCCTCGTACCGGGATGGGCTCACAACCTTATAGCCATCGCCGTCTTAATCACAGAGGGTGCTTCGGCCCTCGCACCGAGATGGGCTCACAGCCTTGGAGCCATCGCCGTCTCAATCACGGGGGCTCTTCGGCCCTCGTACCGGGATGGGCTCACAACCTTATAGCTATCGCCGTCACAATCACGGGGGGCCCCTACACGAGCACCCCTCGTAGTGGGATGGACTCACAATCTTATAATCATCGCCGCCATGAGATGAGCTCATAACCTTAAAGCCATCGCCGTCACAATCGCATGGGGCTCCGTCACGAGGACCCCTCACCACGGACTCCGAGCACTGAGCTGCGACTATGTCCACTAATGTTACTGTTGATCGTCGACACCACATGGGGCAATGAGTCCCGGGTCACTCCAGGACGAAAGTAGGTCCTCGGAGGGCATCGCGCCTAGTCCGCTTGGCAGTTGGCTATAGGGGCAACCCTCACCGCTGTCAATTTCTCTGCGCGTCTCTTGACGCATCTTGTGGGATTCAGTAAGGGCTTGGACCGGTGGCGAGGGCAACGGGCTTACTCTGATCATGCAGTTATGGTGTGTTAAGGCTTCTCAGACAGGTAGAGCGACGCTGTGCGATGCATGCAGGCAACGCGAATTTGGGAACCGGCAGTCCAAGGGAGAACTGGTATTTGGGACCCCCTAGTGACGTGTCACTCCCAGGGGACGACATGTGGCACTTTATGACATAAGCACACCATTTTCTATAAATAGTGGACTTTACAACTCAAAAAGGGGACTTCTTCTTCATTCTCACAAAATCACTTTCTCACTCTAGAATTTGGGAGCTCTTAGATTTTAGAGAGAGAAATAAAAATTGGACATAACTTTCGACCGTAACTTTGGACTGTAACATTGGACCCTGACTCGGACCTTGACTTGGACTTTCGACTGCCGGCCCTATTTGTCTCAGCCTTGTCTTTGTAGCACTGCCACTCCTCACGACCTGTCTGGGAAGCCTTGCTCTCTGCCTTTACTCCGCCCTCACTATCTCTCACTATCTCTCACTTTGCATACTTGGAAGCTTACTCGAACTGCAACTTTTATGGCACCTCCACGTAGGTACAAACCCACTTCCTTGGCATCACACACAAAACCCTCGATCTCTCAACTAGCTCCTTTTTTAACTCCATCTCTCAATTAGCTCATTTTCAGTCTCAACCATGACCAAGTCTATCGGCGTCACCTTAATGTTGCTCATGCCAACTTTCACTGACTAGCCGCCACCACCACCATCTCATCAAATTTGCCGAAGCTTACTCCTCATGGGGAAAGAGCTCCTTCAAAATTTGCAGTGCACGTGGACTCCAACTAGTAAATGGAAATAACTAAATTTCGTTTTGTCATACTCAATCCCTAACAAATTGAGGATGACTTGATAGGCCTTTTAAGTTTACATCTACATTCTTGGAGGCACAATCCTTGAATTTTAGCCTTTACATCAAGCCCATATCAAACCACTTATCAAGGAGCTCATTTCATCGTCCATAAAAGGTAGCCGAATGTTAATTTAATGAAAACATTATTAGAAAATATTACCAAGTATCGCTTACTTATAAGTCCTCTTAACTTGCCATATAGACTTAAACGTTAAAAACTTTTTTATATTCAGCCAATTTAAGAACAAATCTCATGTATATCACTTAGAATTTCTTACTTTGACCAATATCATATCTCGAGATAATCCACGTATGCAGATAATCTTAATTCTCCTTTTGATAATGAACGTACATCAATTCAAGTTTTCGGCTTCTTGAGCACATAATTTTCATCATACAAGGGGAACCTTATTAGTACTAAATCGGGGAATTCATCACTTGATCAACCGCAATGTTGACGGCACTCAGTCGGGCTGCTCCAGCAATGTCCTTCACAACAATACAGTTTCTTCCCTCCAATAATTCTTGGCACCTCACAGAAACCAAAGACAGTCGCCTTCGTATTTAAGTCAGCGTCTGTATGCTCTTTCTCAATGTTACCAACCTTGCCTGTACACAAAAGCAAAGCAAATTAATGAGTTTCACATGAGAAGCAACAAAAGTACGAGAGAAGTAACATGAAGGGTGAGATCTAGCGAGATGGAATGATTTACAAACAATTAAAAATGGTGTAAAAAGGTATTATCCTCTCATACTATTTGATGGTTGCACCACGTAATACCCAAGTTCTTTATTTCAAAAGCACCTGTCCCTCGTATTAAGTGAAGGGCCATGTTTTTCCCTCTTTTGGTAGTGGAAATCATATCAAAGTCATGAAAAAGAGATGAGAATATGCTAGAGAAGTGCAATGTAGTGATGTGGGTGACTGAAGTTTATGCATCAAGACTGTTTTGATAAAACTTGTTAAATGAGTAAAGCAGTAACAGTAGATCCAGTCATGTTGGTAAGTGCTCGATCTGCTACAATTAGTTCAAGGTCTGCATGCAACCTAAATGAACAACACGAAAAAGAAGGCTAAAGAGAAAGCAACGTGGAGACTTCTTACATTCTGCGACAATCAGGATGGCGACAAAGGCAACCAGGATTAGAGCCATCAGAGGTGAGAAGCCTTTGTTTGCCATTGCTGTAGTCTCAGGAGCTCTGTGTTGTAAGATGTTACCTATGGCACCTTGCTTTATATAGTTTCAATGTCCCTTTTAATTTGGTAAGTCATAAAGTGCGTGGATTTCCATAATAACTAGTACTGATCCCGTGCGTTACACACGGAAGCTACAATCGTTAAAAGCTCATACTTATATATCGGATAGTCATAACAAATTAAATAAAGTTATTTCCACTTTTGTATGAGTTTTTTTTACCACTTTTAGTAACAAAGTAATAGTCAAATGTGTTGAGGTTTTTATTAATAAAACTCGCGCAGAAGAATATAAAAGTTATGCGATGTAAGACAAACTAAAATATATGCATATCTACGTGTATATGTGTAGTTGACTTATAATAAAATAAAATGAGGGAGATTAATTTTGTTAGATTGTGAAAATATAAATGCAATTTTTGTTGAATCCCAAATGGGCAAATGGCATAAAAAGATAGACATGCCAAATAGGAAAGAGAACGTCACACACACACACACACATGCGCGCGTGTGCGATTTCACAAAAATATCATGTTCAAAACTTTATCTTTACATATGTTTGGTTTTAACAATTTCAAATTCATTAAAAAAACTATAGTTAAATCAAATATCTAATATGATGATGCTATTTTGCTAACTTATTTTACCACACGCATGACTAACTTATTTTTTAGCAATTTATGATTCATTATTAACTTTATTTTTGCACATGTGTCGTGTCTGCCATGGTGTGGTGATATATATATATATATATATATATATATATATACGCGCGCGCACACATACACACACGCACACACACACACACACACACACACATATATATATATATATATATATACTACAAGAAATTTGCCATTTAGCGACAAATAAATTCTCGACGAACTTAAGTTCGTCAACAAAGGTAGATAAATGTTGACGAATTCTGAGTTCGTCAATAATAGTTTAATATTTCTTGACGAATGAATTTATTCATCAACTAATCATTATTTTTATTGACGAATTTGTTAATTTGTCAAAAGATGTTTGTCGAGAAGTGGTCTAGAAGAGAAAAGGGTTTTTGGCGCGTGTTTGGATTTATTTTTCACAATTAGCGACGAATATCGCTCGTCAATAAAGTCGAAAAGATGTTTGTCAAAAGATGTTCTTCGCGCTTCATTTCTCTCTCTCTCTTTTGGTATTTGTCTCTTTCTTTCTCTAACACTCTCTCACCCTGAACTTTAAAAAAAAATTCTTTATACTGCCTCTCTCTCTCTCTCTCTCTCTCTCTCTCTGTGGGGTCTCTGCTTCATCTGGTGTGCGACTCTCTCACAATCTCACTCCCGCACCTTTCTTTGGCCAACGGGCAACGGTCGGACAGCGACAGGGGCTTTATCTGCGTCTCCTTCGAATCAAGACTGGCCATGAGAATATCGGCCTGAAGAAGGTCTTCAGTTCTTCCTTCGTGTTCCAGATCCGAAAGAAGACCGGCGAGTGCGATGGTGACCAGTGAAGGCTCCACCAACCAACATCCATCTGACCGGCGACGAGTTGACGACGATATCTCGTTTCTCTGCGACCCCGGCAAATCTGTAATCAACACAGGCAAGTTCTATTCTTCAAATTGATGTTTTTTTTATAGATGCTTCTTCAAATTGATGCTTCAATGATGTTTTTTTAATAGATGCTTCTTCAAATTGATGCTTCAATAGTTCAATTTGATTGTTCAATTTAATAGTTCTAGAACAGATTTGATTCAATTGATAGTTGTTTGTATAATTTGTTTAGATTAGGGTTTAAAGTTTAGGGGTTTTAATTAGGGTTTTGATTATATATAGCCCTTTAATTTTTTATGGATTTGATTATTTGTAGTTGTTTGTTGAGGCATTGGTACTATCTTCTTCATGGATATCACGTTAACACAAAAAGATTATGCAGAAGCTAAAAAAAGCTACTAAAGATAATGATAGAGGTGAGAAAAATGGGTCAAAGGGTAGCATTGGATAGGTTGGAGAAAAGTTGAGAGGGGTTTGATTCTTACTATCCAGTTTTGTTTTTTGATTTTACTCTCTTGTAATAGACATGAATTATTCTTCTAAGAATACAATTGCATAAATAAATAACTGCTTGCCATAATTTAAACTTTTCCTCTTTATAAAACATGTTTAAAGTTACCTGGCTCACTACTAGAAAGACAGGGCAGGGCTGAAAATCTTAATAAAGCTAAAACGAATTTGTTGTTCTTGAAAGGTGTGGAAGTGGAAGAATGAGTATGGGGATACAATACTGAAACAACTACGTCGCTTGGGTGCTTCTCTTGATTGGTCTCATGAGGTAGGATTCTAGATTAAATGTTCCACTTTTTCTATCACTCTCAATGCAGTGTTGTTGGCCTCTTTAGTTGGCTTAGTTGATCTTTCTCTACTGATGTTCCTACCCTACCCCTTCTACAGAACAATGTTTTTCTTTGGATGACAAAAGATCTGATTTATATATAGGTATGGTTACATATTGCATATCAATTACATTTGGACAATGACTATGGAGACGGTTATAGATGATTATTTTAAGAACATTCTCTTATAAGTACGCAGGTACTTTGGTTTCCTCCACATGTATTGGAGACCTTGTTTTATCAAAACTTCCTCCAAGTTGGCATCATTTTTTATGAGAGCATCTCCCATTGAAATATACAATACTTGAAACTACTTTGCTTTTTGAATTAAACTAATGTAGCTTGGATTTGTATCATACTGCTGCGTTACTCCCATTGGAGACCTTGTTTGTGTTACGAATACTTTCATTCTGTCGTGTTCTTTAAAATTTTGCATTGTGTTAAGAGGGATAATAAGTTAAGGAGCTCAAGGAAATTGGATTCAGCAGCCAAAAAGATTTTGCACCTATATTTCCCAATGAAGCAATTCAAAACTTGGGTTTTTATCCATTTGTAAATTCTTTAAAGTATACAATTCTGAGGAAGGAGTAACTTCAACGGTCATAAGTAAGTTCCGTTCATTTGTGCTAAACATATCAAACCAGACTAGATCTTTCTTACAATCGTAACTAAAAATGAATAAAGAACAAAGTTTATGATACGGGTTTACCAAATGAATGGCAAGTCAAAAGCTGTTGCATGGAACTAAAATGTAATTGTGAGTTCTTTGAACTCACTGTGGAAAAAATGTGTGTTCTGGTGCATTACATACATGCAATTTAGATTCAGATTCGATATCCAAACTAGTATGTATTGGTTTTACATGTATTAAGCATTGTAGCATATAATACACTTATCATACGACATTGACAGCTATGTTGCTACTGCAACTTAGTGGTTGATGTTTGCTGATATAAAAAGAAGTAAGCAAACAGAACTGAAGAATAGCATAGGTATACTTATCACAATACTAAACAACAGTGGATCTACTGCCTATCCTAATGCTCTCTTCTATCAAGTACGTATTAGAGCTATAAGAATATCAAAGAATTGTCGTCATTTAGTCTTACCGCGTGCGTGTAATGTGGTAAGCTGGCTCACGTGTGGGTTCAAAAGAAAATAAAGTTATGTATGGTTCTTTCTGGAGTTTATGAAAACTTCCTCTTGTCATTGACAGGTTTTTAACTTCATCATAAGTTGTTCACGTTGAGCTTCCACCTCTGCATATTTAAGACTCATGTTGAGGTAGCGGTCACAGATTTCTCTTAGCTCTGCCTCGAATAGTGACACCTTATCTTCATTTACTTCCTTATCGCCTGCTTTATCTTTAGCTCTTGATCTCGTGTTTGATTCCAACTACATGGTGTTGGGTTTGATTAGCCACATGATACTGTTTCTAAACCAGCTTATACAGTAGTCAATTTGAAAAGTTGCGCTAACTGCCATTTATGTTGTTAACCTATTAACTTATTATGTGAATGAAGGTAGAAAGAGGTGAACTATGAAACTATGAAGAAAAAGACAGAAAAGAACGAATGCTACAATTAGTATGAAAAAGGAAGAAAGTGTGAGCAATTATAAATTTGGTGTAGTTATTCTCAAGTCAGCCATGTTATCATCCTTACAGGGACTAGAAAGCCTTAAGGTTTCTCGATTCAAGGCTGGATTTTGAGAGAACATCAGATCTGGGTAATTAAAACTATTCACTTCATAGAAAAACACATTTGCGAACATGTACAACTGCTTTATGGAAGCCATGACATCATTTTTCTATCAACTTGAATTGGATTGCTAGCTTTGTTGTTTGCATGGTTGTTTGGTATGCCTGACAAAATGTGAGCAATAGCCTGAACTATATTTTACATGCATGTCACTCTTTAGAAGTTCTGTATGTTAAAAAAGGATATATCAAAGTCTAATACTTTGTGTTAGTATAGCCTTCTAGGCTATAGTTGCCCCGGGGCAGATTGCCTATGCTTGAAGATCACAAGTATCACACTGTATGGCCATGTAGTTAGTTGTTTAACCATGTAGTTAGTTGTTATACTGCTCTCAGTACGGCGTTAGGCATGTTATTGGTGTTGAGCTTTTGCTTGCATTCTTGGTGAGCTTTTCTCTCTCTGATTCTCAATTTCCATGCACCCCCCCTCCCTAACAAGCTCATTTTCTGGTGCATGCAGTCTTTCTACAATTCAAAATCAATTAGATCCTTGTCCAAAAATAGAAATTCCACAAGTTGTTCTTAAGCTACCATAAGATGGAAATAGAATGCATCCTACATTTTAGTTCTAAGGATACAATTGTATTTTATTGATTGCCATGCTGGTGGAGTATTGATTTTTAGATAGAGATTTCCTTTTTCTAAATTTACACTAAAGGGTGCACTGGACAAGTTGCTTTACCTATATTATATTTGCTTCTTCAGAGGCTAAACATGATCGAGTAATTTGATTATGCATTTGTGGTAAAGAAAATATGCAAACTGATGGTGGAAGAACATGGAGTATGAAGATGTTTGAGCAGTATCTTAACACGACTATTCTAATCCTCTTTCTATATTCAATGCAGGCTTGCAATCATTGTTTTTTTAGTTGTGGTGTTCTCGGATGTGACATAGGGATCATCTCCGGAGATGATATGAAGTACGCGGTCGACAATTTTTGCATCACCGACCTCTAGGATGGTTGCATTTCCATCAACTTGGTGTATTTTGTATAGTTAAAATATATGTATTTAGTTAGGATATATGTCAAGCTTTTTTGCTATTTAGTTATGTTCTAACTTTGTAATTAACTAAATATTGGGAACGGATAGAATTAGTTTTATATATGAAATGATCGAAGACTTTTTTTATTATTTGTCGCTAAATATATAGGCAAATATCGTTACAATGTGATGCTCGACGACCAAAGGATTCCTCGTTAAAGGGACAACAAGTAATGGCGAACCATTTCGTCGTTGAATGTGGTTTTCAACGACGAAGCCAAGATGTCAAGGAAAAAATTTTGACGAGCAAGGATTTGTTGACAAGTTTAAGTTCGTCAACAAATGTAACCATCCTTGACGAACTTGGACATGCAGCGACAAATTTAAGAACTCTACATCGACGAAATGCTTCGTTATAAAATGTGGGACAATTGTTGACGAAGTTAAAAATCGTCAAGAAAGTAAGTTTTTAACGACGAACACAGTTCGTCAACAAATGTAACCATCCTTGACGAACTTGGACATGCAGCGACAAATTTAAGAACTCTACATCGACGAAATGTTTCGTCATAAAATGTGGGACAATTGTTGACGAAGTTAAAAATCGTCAAGAAAGTAAGTTTTTAACGACGAACACAGATATTCGTCGTAAAAGACATTTCTTGACGGTGCGTCCTTGACGAACTCAGCGATGAATTTTTTTCTTCACTGTATGTCTTTCTTGACGAATATGTTGCTTTGCTTGACGACGAACACAGAAAGTAAATATATATAATTTGGTGTAATTTTTTTCTTTCTTGACGAATATGTTGCTTTTTAACGACGTCTTTCTTGACGAATATGTTGCTTTTTAACGACGAACACATAAAGTAATTTTTTTCTTTGGTGTAATACTTCTTTGGTAACACCAAAGAAGTATTACACCAAAGAGGTTTTTCCTTTAAATATAGTATAAATATATATAATTTGGTAAAAATGTTGAAATTTCTTGGATTCAGCAGTCATGTATGTAACCATAACTTCGCAATATTGCGACAATCACTAATATTGTTCAGGCAGATATTTTGTATTAATTGCTCTTTATCTTATTCCCACTACAAAAGTGAAATAGAACAGATACATATGTATGTTAGCGCTATAACGTATATGCATCAACCTTACATGGAAATAACGTATATGCAATCAACCTAACAAGTTGAAGATGACTTGATAAGCCTTCTAAGTTGACTTCTATATCATTGTAGGTACAATCCTTGAACTTTGGTCCTTATATCAAGGCCATACCAAAACCCTTATATCAAGGAACTCATTTGGATTGTCGATAAAAGGTAGATACTTATTATAAAGTCAAAGTTCAGAAAATGTTATCAAGTATCGCTTGCTTAGCCATGCTTTCAACTCGCCATGTAACTTAAACTTTTTTGTACTCAGCCAATTTAAACACACTTATCAAGTGTCGCTGGCGTAGAATCCTTCGAATTTTCTAACTCCTCACCTTCACCATTATCACAAACACCACGAGTTTAAAGAACCCAGGGGCAACAACAGCCTTACGTTAGTGGCAGGACAGGTTGAGGTGGTTTGGGAAAATGGTTGAAAGGTGGAGGTGAGACGCTGAGTTGACAAGCAAAGAGGTTGAGCTCTTGATCTGACCCTCATACTTAAACGAGGCATTGGTAAACCGTAACAGTGACCATAGGCCACTGTTAGATAATATTATATCAACTTAAAATTGTTAAGTTTAACCGTTAGATAATAAGTGATTTGTTATCTTTAGAGATAATATTATTCGGTTGAATTATACATAGATTTGAATTATTCTCTCTCTACCTATGTGTAAGTACTTTTACTCAACCAACATTCAGTGAATTAAATCCCATTTTATATTTCTATATGGTATCAAGAGCTTGATGATCCCTGTTTCTGCGTTTGATAGTTGTTTTCAGATTCATCTAAGTGCTTTAGCATTTAGGTCGACGGCCTCACGCCGTTCGCCTGGCCAAACATGTTTTTCTTTCTCTTTTGCTATTTTGCGGGTGCAATAAGCTATGTTCTCAAGTTTCTAGATTTTTGGTTTGGTCTAATCAATTATACAACATCCCTCATTCAATCTTAAGCCCAAAAATATTTTTGCCAACTAGTTATGTTTCTCTAGTTTTTTATGTTACTTCTCCACTAAAACGTACTTAACCTCCTTCCATACTTATGAATTGTATGGATCGTCTCTTCGGCATATTATTCCTATCTCATTCTCCTTCTTCTGTGTACTTCCTTCCAAATAATTGAAAAGCTTTTTCGACCTTGTTTTCGTTCTCCTTCTAATTTTTAAATCTATTGATTATCTCGTTCTTGTCAAAGAGCTATTCTCTTTAAGCTCGCCCTTTTTTATGCTTACGCCCTTCTTTTCAACATGTTGACATTCTAATGACAACCTTTAATCCTATAGATGGACAACTGTCTTGCTTTTCATTGGCTTATGATTCATAATGGAGTGATCTACATGCATTATGCAGCAATCATGAGAATGAGAGGAAGAACAGGATTTTTGAGAGTGTATATAATGTGGAATGAGAGGAACAACATGATTTTTGAACAACGAAAAAAACAGCGGAAGACAACATGTAAAAGATCAATGAACTAATTGAATGGAGTAAGGAACCGGGAGAAGGTGCCGGCAACTAACATAAACAAGACACTATGCTGTGTTTGGGGGATGGACATAGCGATGGTTACTGAACTATAGTAAATATATACATTTGGAAAACATTTGGCTGTTAGCCGGGTTGGAGGAATCTTCCTCCTACCCCCTAGTGCGCAAGACTCCGGTCTAATCCCTGGCATCAAAGCAGGTATCCGAAGTCCACCTATCAATCATCTTTTCTTCGCAGATGATGCCATGCTCTTCACCAAAATTACGCAAGCATCCTGTTAACATCTGAGTTTGATTCTTCATAATTATTGCACGGCTTCGGGACAACAAATCAATCATGCAAAATCTTCTGTTACACTTAGTCCTAATGCCAACTCTGTGGATTCTTCTTTAATTGCTCATTGGCTCGGACTCCAAATATCCGGTAATTTTGGAAAGTATCTTGGCAGCTCCCTTGATATTGTTAGCAATCGGAGATTATTCTATCGTGACCTCATCAACAAAATTCAAAACCGATGTGCTGGCTGGAAAGACTGTCTGCTTAACAAAGCGGGTCGGGCAACCCTTATTACTTCTGTGCTTACTTCTCCTCTTACTTATCATTTGCAAATTTTTCTCCTTCCTAAATATGTTTGTAGAGCCATTACCTCGATTCTTGGTAGATTTTGGTGGTCAGGTGACGAAAACAAGAAAGGTATCCACTGGATTAATTGGCATACCCTCTGTGCTCCTAAGCTGATGGGAGGTCTTGGTTTTAAGGATATCGACTCTTTTAATTTGGCACTTTTGGGTAAAACAAGCTGGAGAATATGGACCGAGCGCGAAGGATTAATGGCCCGCATATTATTAGGCAAATACTGTATAAGATCTAGTTTCCTCTCTAGCCCCAACCAAGGTAATTTCTCTTGGGCCTGGCGTAGTATTATAGCGGGAAGACATATCCTCCAAAGTGGTCTCCGTTGGCAAGTGGGCACTGGAACACAAATTTCTATTTGGAAAGATCATTGGATTCCCAACTGTGAAATCAGGCCACATTATGAAGGTTTTGATCCAACCATCTCTTCCGGATGAGTTAATCTACACATCTCTAATGGAACTTGGAATAACAGCCTTATATCTCAACTATTTGCCCCTGATATTGCACGTGGCATCTGTGCTATTCATCTTTCTCCTTATCTCATTGCGGATCAGCAGTTCGGGGAATAAGCTGCCTCTGGAACTTACTCAGTCAAATCAGCCTACCCTGTGATCTACCAATTGAAGATAGACAATTTACGAACTCTGGGCCCTCTCGTCACTCTTCCAGTTCACGGACAAAAATTCTGGAAATTCGTCTGGTCATTAAAAGTTCCGCCAAAAATGAAATTTCTCCTATGGCAAATCTTATGGGATCGTCTTCCCCTTCAATCGAACCTGAGACGACTTAATATCATCACCACCGACTCATGCCCGCTGTGTCTCAGTGAATCCGAAACACTAGATCATCTCTTTTTAACGTGCCCAAAGATAAGATCTGTTTGGTTTGGTGGCCCTGCTGGGCTTAAGTCTGATGCCATTATTTGTCCCTTCAAAGAATGGCTCATCGCCTGGCTTCACAAACCTAAACCCACAAGCTCATATTTAAACCACGCTATTGACATAATTTCTACTATTTGGGGCATATGGATACACAGAAATCATCTCATCTTCCGCCAATCCATTTTTAACCCTTACCTTGTTATTATTTTCGTCAAGAATCTCTCCCTTAAAATTAAAACTGCTTTCTCTACATCGTTTTGTCATAACAGCCCATTGAAGTCCTTACCCGAACCAGGTATTAGGTTTCCTTTTATTCTGCATAACTCTATCTCAAGTTGTAACTGCCATAAAACAGAACCTATTCTTCTGTTCTTAGCCGTTTGCTTTAACTCAAAAACTCTTAAAACCGGGATTGGGATTTCTTGTGCCAACCATCTTCATCAACGGTGTGGCTCGGCAGCCATTTCAACTACTGCCTCTGATCATTTAGCAGCCCTTGCTAAAGGGGTCTTAACCGTGGTTACATGGGCCAAAAGACAAAATTTTCTACATATTGTTATTCTTACTAATTCCCTTTCTATACTCTCGC
Source organism: Escallonia rubra (assembly GCA_033065855.1). NCBI lineage: Eukaryota > Viridiplantae > Streptophyta > Magnoliopsida > Escalloniales > Escalloniaceae > Escallonia > Escallonia rubra. The sequence continues at coordinate 36,428 of JAVXUO010001734.1, read as the reverse complement.
AGATGTCGGATACTGAAGATATTCCGGATCAAGTGGCACCTATTTTTTATGATGCTTGTTTTGGCATAATTGATATGCACTTTTGTAGCATTGCCACAGCTACTTCTTTGCAACTAAAAGAAGCGAGATCCCTAGCAGCTTTTGCGTGTTATGCCCGGATTACCGTTTATCAGGACTGGGTTCACAGGGTTTTGCTGCAATGAGCTCTCTCTTTCTTTGCTTTCATCCTTCGGTTATTATGTATTTGTTTGTTATGTTCTCTCTATCCGTGTCCCTTATTTTCTTTTTGTTTTTATCGGCTTATCGTCATGTTTGTCTGTAAAGCCTTTACGGCTGCAACTGTGTTCGTTTGTAACTCTTTTTTAATGCAATTCTCATGATTATTAAAAAAAAAAACAAAAAAATGGTATATCATGAAAAAAAAAATTCTAATCATATAAAACTTAGGTCTAAAAGTCTACAACCTTAAGCCTAGGTTCTGTAATGTCCCTAACCCGAGGGTCCATACACATCCTTAAAGCACAATCTAGTCACGTCCTTGATGTAACTATCATAATGGTTGAACAAACATCTAGAATATCTTAAATATAATCATCCAAATCGCAAATACTTGTCTAAAAATTAATTACAATCCTCTCATATTAGAGATTTTAATTCAACGTCAATAAAAATAACTAATAGTTTGTCTGAAGAAAATTCATAACGTTCTTTTCGATTGCGGACAGCAATACAATTCCAAGTCTCTACTAACATCTCCGGCTTCATGCTCCTCTTGGCCTTGAAGGGAAAAAAAGTCAAAAAGAAAATGGGGGAGGACGAATTGCAAAGTAATAGATTTAACACACAGGGGGCCAAATGTTATCAAATAGCACCAAGGAATAAGAGCTAGATAACTCAAGTTTTACATATGAATGACAAAAGTGACTAAAATGGAGTTAAACAACCAATAAGCCAAATATTACATACAATTTACTAAAGAGTTGGTGTCACGGATACAATTACTTATTATTAAGCACCACAAAATTATGGTCATACCTTGTCGAATATCGTAGGTGGCCCTCACATATAAGTCACTATTTTAAAAGTGACTTCCAAGTTTGAATATCAACCACATTTTTGTAATGTGATAAATGTACCAAATATTCATACGGGGACCAAGAACCAAACTAAAGAGGATAAAAATACAAATCCAACAAAAAATATATAAATTCGAGTTTGAATGAGCGTTGTAAGTTTGAATTGAAGTACGATGACCAACAACATTATGACACATGTCAGTGTACCGATTCCTAAAGCTGATTCCAAGAAGATTTAGAAGTACAGTACTAGTATGTAATGTGTATGTATGTCATGGTAGGATAAAAGGGAATGCAAGAAGAGAAGTCCGAAGCCGGAGAAGTTGCCAAGAACAAAGGCAGAGAGCATTTATACCACTTTCCCTCAAACATAAGTCCACTACCAGTCCTTGGCTCTGTAGAAAAACTTCGTAAGAGTTTTCTCCTGCTAGCTAACTGGGCGACTGATGGTGCGATCTTCTCCTGCTCTGTCCAGGATGGCCTTCGGTTGAGGTTCATCCAGTTGCTTACCTTGTAGCTTGTCTGCTTCAGTTCCGCGCCCCCCCCCCCCCCTTCTCTTCTCCCTCCCTGCGTTGGGTTTTCTTTCCTTAACATATCTTCGACTGAGAATTCTTCCAACATGGAAGAACCTTTAGCCTTGGAGCGCAGTGGACACATGGTCTTTGTTCCCCCTGAGCTCTCCTCTGCAAACCAATTGCGATGGCAGCATACCTTGGTGGGCCGTTTTGCGGATGATCGTGTTTTCACTTGCTCCTTTGTCCAAGCCATGGTCGACCAATTCTGGACCCTAACAAGCGCAACGGAGGTGGAAGCTGTCGACGACTACTTCGCCTTCCACTTCTCAGCAGACTGCGATTTGGACTGCATTATCTCGCATGGCCCATGGAACATGAATGGTGCGCTGCTCGTCGTAGCCCATTGGCACCAGTTCAGTTGTATCCCTCGGCTTGACTTTTCCACAGCCTTTCCCTGCTTGCTGTCACGGGCCAGGCCTGTCCCCATACTCCTGCGTCAGGCCTCCTTGCACCGTCTGCGGCCCATCCACCTGAGTCAGGTTCTCATCTTGCCCAGCTTTCTCCTGCATTTGTTATGCGCATCCCGTCTGAGACGGAGTTACAGCTTGAAGAAGACCCTCTGCTGCAATCATGTCACACTGTTGGAGCATATCTCCAGCCCTCCCTGCTTCTTTTATCTTCGACAATCTCTGTTGCTTCTCCGGAGTCAAACTCATCAACTACTAGTTCGGGCAAGAGGCCTCGCGGCGGTAAAAAAAACTAAATCTGGTGCCATTCTACAGGTTGAAGTGGGCCTAGTAACTTCTACCAGTTCCTCGAATTCCTCTTCTTCGGGTTCACGGAAGCGAAGTTCCTTACATACTGAGATTCCCCCTGTCTCATTTTCTTTGAAGAGGACCCGCACCTACTCAACTGAGGTTCCGCCCCGTCCGCCAGATTCAGAGTAGTCCACCTCTTCTTGGGACTGATGTACATATTTGGTCTGCGATGACTGTTAGCTACAGGAAGATGCACTCAGTGCATATTGCCATGGGTACTGCAGCCGTTCTCGGTCTGTCGTCAGCTCTCGCTACTTTTGCCTGTCGATTGGGATTAGGTGCTCAGCAGGATTGGCTACTACCTGTAGATCGTCATTCCGATCGATGCTTGGGTTGATGTCTACTCACGTGGTGTTTTGTTCCTGTAGTTTATTTTGTAGTCGTCTTTAAACGGTTGGCTTGTAGTCTTGGCTACTTTTACTCTGGTGGTTGGGGTTGTCAACCACTTTTACTCTCTTTGTATATCCCCCCTTTCCCCCTTGGTATATATTTTCTACCTTTCATCAAAAAAAAAAAGGAAATGCAATGAGTACGTCAGAAAAGGCAATTTAAAAATCAAGGATGGAAGGCACACTACAACAAGAAAAAGTCTTTTTACCGACAGACCATAATCCACCGCTAAAAGGTAGATTTACCGTCGCAGTAATCCGTCGGTAAAATTCTGTCGCTAAAAACTTTTAGCGACGGGCCTTCCGTGGGTAAATAGTTTCACCGATTGTTTTACTAACGGTTTTTTAGCGAAAGGTTTTTAAAATTTTTCTATTTTCGGCCGTTTTTTTTCAATTTTGTAAAAACGTTTTAGCGACGGAAATATTATGTTGCTAGAAGTCTTGACTTAAGCGACGGACTGCTAAAACTTTTGTTATAAAAGAAAAAAAAACCATCATCATCTCTCTCTCTCTCTCTCTAGTTCTCACTCACCCCCGAATTCTTTCCCCGACAACCCCACCCCCCCTCCCACCACCCTTGTGACCCCCCTTCCGGTGACAACCCCCCTTCTGCAACGCCCCCCCCCCCCCCACCCTCGCGATAGCCCCCCATGACGTCGTGCAAAGCTACTGCTCATGTGCAAATTAAGGCCTCCACTGCCGCGCCGCTGCCGCACCACTACTGCCGTCGATATGTCCATTTTACCCTAATTTCGGTTTAATGTATGCGTTATTAATGTATAGTTACTTGTACGTACAGAAGATTATGCATTGGTTTGGGTATTCATGAAGGAATTTTAAGTTGTTGATTGATTGAGGATTTTATGTTGTTAATTGAGCATTTCAGATTGTTAGATTGAGCATTTGAGATTGTTGATTGAGATTTGTGGCCTAATTGGATTGAGATATGTGACTTAATTTCATTTTTCATAGTTAATTGCATATCAAATTAGGCAATTAAACATTTATTTTCATTTGGGAAACACCATTATACTGATGTTCTGCTTGCTTGGAAATTGAAAAATAGGGATTGTTTACGGTCTATTCAGACTCATTTTGGTTTAAACGTCAATATGGTATGTAGTGCGCATCTTTCTCAAGTAAACCAAAATTAACTAATTGCACATCACATTAGGTAATTAAAAATTTAATGTAGTTGCTTACGAGTTAGGTTACTGTTCCAACTTGCCACTAGAATTCTCCATGTACTTGAGCTTGAACCTGTTTGGTCATTTAGTTTTAAGACTGGGAGGTTTATGTTTTTTTTAGTTGCTTATGAATGAAATGTTTTCTTAATTGCTTAGTATCAAATCATGCTGAAATTTTTCTACGTAGTTCTAGAATAACATTTATGAGTTGTAAAACTAATGTGACCGCTTTGATCTCGCAAAAAAATTATAAGTTACTTTTTTGCCGTTGAGTGTATATTTACTTTATGACTAGGGCCCATTTCTAGATTTCTACTGGTTACTTTCTTGGATGTACTACTTTTATTGTCGTCTGATTGAGCATATTTCTGAAAATATTGAGCATGCAAAATCTCAGAAGTAGATTATGTCTTCACAATTTTATGAATGTCGCTTCAATTCAAAGTTTCGAATGCTCTAAGTTATGCTGTTGCTCTTACTGTTGGTTGTATTAACTCTAATTCACCCTAATTAAACATAGTTAACCCCGATCAATCCTAATTAACCCCGATTAACTGTAATTAACTTTGATTTACCCTAAGTAACCCTGACTAAACCTAAGTAACCCTAATTAACCCTAAGTAAACCTAATTAACCCCGATTAACCCTAATGAGCCCCGATTAAGCCTTCATTAACCCCAATTAACCCCTAACACATCCCTAGGTAACCCTAGTTAACTATAATTAACCTTGATTCACCCTAATTAAACCTAGTTAACCCCGATCAACCCATATTAACCGTAATTAACTCTGATTCACCCTAATTAAACCTAATTAACTATTATTAAACCTAAATAACCCTAAGTATACGTAATTAACCCCGATTAATCCTAATTAACCCTAACTAAATTCTAAATAAACCCTATTAATATATACCTAATTATCAACTCTGTGAACGAACTCAACGAATTCTAAAGTGCCTCAATCCTAATTAACCCTAACTATATACTTAAACCCTGGACTCAATCACAGGTGTGACAATTACAACTCTGTGAACGAACTCAACGAATTCTAAAGTGTCTCAATCCTAATTAATCCTAATTAGCACATTAACTCTAATTAGCCTTAATTAGCTGTTACTTAAGCCCTCATTAATAATAAATAAGTCTAATTAAACCCAATTAATTATAGTTAACGCTATTTAGGTCGAATTAGCCCTCATTAGTATTAACCTTATTTAGCTCTAATTAGCCCTTATTAGCCATAATCGGCCCTAATTAATTCTAATTAAAATTGATTAACCCTAATTAACATTAATTAACCCTAATTTACTGTTAATTTAATCTCTAATTAGCCCTAATCACCGCTGATTAACCTAATTAAACCCTGATTGTCCTCATAAATTGTAGACATCTTAATTAAACTCAATTAGGGTAATTAACTGTAATATGTTCTAACTAGGCTCAAGTAGCCCGAATTAATCCCTGAATAACACTAATTGAGTCTAATTAAACGCAATTAACTGTAATCAACCCTAAATAGCTCGAATTGCCCCTAATTAATACATTAACTCGGCATTTTCACCTTAATTAGCTATTATCTATTTAGGTTCGGTATAAAATCATTTGGTTATAGTGAACTTGAGTAGAGAAATTAATCCCTGAATAACACTAGCCCGAATTAATCCCTGAATAACACTAATTGAGTCTAATTAAACGCAATTAACTGTAATCAACCCTAAATAGCTCGAATTGCCCCTAATTAATACATTAACTCGGCATTTTCACCTTAATTAGCTATTATCTATTTAGGTTCGGTACAAAATCATTTGGTTATAGTGAACTTGAGCAGAGAAATTAAATCAGAATTAGGATTTTCAAGTAAACCCGGTGCTTTTGGTTGGTAAGTTATGGACTCAAAAATTTCCTTTAACGCATCATGTTGAACCATCTCGTCTAAGATCTTATCTTCCGAGACTTTAGATAACATTTTTGACTCGCAACTCTCCATGTGTGCAGAAGAGAAGACTTTCTGATATGAAAGGTCTTTCTCAGCCTGTTCTTGAGGTAATTAGATGGTAAATATACACAATTTTCTTCTGACCAATCCTGTATGCCCGACATATGCCTTACCTTTCAACTGATAGGTTCCAACCAATATCAAGCAAAACAACTCTCAACGCCCCAACCAGGGCCGATTATGGCTAATTCAAGCTAAATAGGGTTAATGCTAATGAGGGCTAATTCAAGCTAAATAAGGTTTGAATGGCAAGCTATGTGGGGCATAAATTTGGTTGGGGTGTCGAGATTTGTGTTGCTTGATATTGGTTGCAATCCATCAGTTGAAAGGCAAGCCATATGTCAGGCATACGGGATCGGTCTGAAGAAAACTGTGTATATTTACCATCTAATTACCTCAGGAACAATGAAGAGCAGGAAATGTCTGCGACAGGCTAAGAAAGATCTTTTGACTCAGAAAGTTTTCTCTTCTGCAGACATGGAGAGTTGTGAGCCAAAAGTATTATTTAAAGTCCCAGAAGATACGATCTTAGACGAGATGGTTCAACATGACGAGTTAAGGGAAATTTTTAAGTCCACTACTTACCAATCAAAAGCACTGGGTTTACTTGAGAATCCCGATTTGGTGATGGTTAGATATTAAAGGATTTAGGAATGATGATTTTCTCTGCTCAAGTTTACTTTAACCAAATGATTTTGTACCGAACCTAAATAGATAATAACTAATTAAGTTGAACATGCCGAGTTAATGCGTTAACTAGGGGCAATTAGGGTAATTCAAGTTATTTAGGGTTTACAGTTAATTATGTTTAATTAGACTCAATTAGTGTTATTCAGGGATTAATTCATGTTAATTCGGGCTACTTAGGGCAAGTTGAGCCTAATTAGAACATATTACAGTTAATTATCCTAATTGGGTTTAATTAGGGTTTGTCTCCGATTTATCAGGACAATCAGGGTTTAATTAGGTTAATCAACGGTGATTAGGGCTAATTAGAGATTAAATTAACAGTAAATTAGGGTTAATTAATGTTAATTAGGGTAATCAATTTTAATTAGGGCTAATCAGAGTTAGTTGGGTTTAATTACGAATAATTACTATAAACTAAAGTTTAATTAGGGTTAATCAATTTTTATGACTGCACGTCCCGTGATAGGAGCGTCCCCACCCTCGCTGTATCTCCACATACGTAGACACCGACTGTGAAACACTCGTCGTTACATGAGGACGAGGTCCATTGCATTGCTGCGGACGTTTAAAGGAGGTTCACGACGCATAATCAGGTACAACCACTATATACGTTTAATTAGTGAACACTACATACGATTGCTATCGAGTTTAATGCATCCATGCCTTTATATGCAGGGCACTACTGCTGGACATGCCGACCCGGATCCGGATCACAGTGCTATCGTGGAGGAGGATGATTAGCTAGACCCATCAGATCCAGGACTCGTCGAACCCTGATCAACCCTTTAAAGTTTTTCGATGACCAACGACGATTGGAATGTGTGTTCTCTGACATTGACTTCTACTGCCACTTGTCCGTTACCTAGCCATTCTGTTAATCCACTAACTGACTCGCGATAAGAGTTCTGACAACTGACTTCTCGAGCTCTGCGACCTCTCTTATCTATACAGTTTATCGAAATGGACAAACTTTCTTTATTGGATCAAAGGAAAATTTAGTCTGAACCAATCTTTGGGCCACGGGCTCGGGCTTTGGATTTATCCCTGTCTGGACATTTTCCTGATCTTGATCTCCGACCTACTAATGCAACTTCTGGGCCTTTAACACCTGATTTTAACTCTAAAGGGAAAGCCTCACTTTCACAAGCATGTGAGGACTTGGGCCGAGATCAGCCCTCCATGGCACGTCCTGACTTCTCTTATTCCTCTACTGGACTTGTTTCTTCCATCGAGTCCAATCTACCTTGGGCTTGTCCTACTGCACATGATGTCGAAGGGACCCCCCCTGGCCTTCCTCACCGATGAATTCTCCAGCACCAGACATAGCCTTCCACAGTTTAAGCCATGTACCTCATATTTCAGTGTACTCGGACTCTAAAGACTTGGTAATGGAGGATGTAAAACTTACTTTCGATCTTTGTGTTGAAGCTTGTTTAACTTTAAATCACGGTGCTTCCATGACAGCTACTGGTGGCGATTCTATTTCCCTAGCCAACCTAATGGTTTCTATTTTTCAATCTCTACCGACTGCTAAGACCTCTAGGACTAATTCTCATTCATCCTCTTCTGCAGGCTCAAGGAAGCGTGACCATAAATCCCCGAATGATACTGTTGATGAGGCGTCCTTAATCAAAAAGTTTAAATCTCCAACACCTCCTGCCAAAGATCAGTAACCGGGTTTGTTTTTCACTACTATAGCTTATATTTTTTCTAGTCCTTGCCCTCATGATATGCCTAGTGGTGAACTGTGTGCTTGGGATTCTGTTAGTTTGCTTGATTAAACTAGGGTGGGTTTAGGATTGCAAGGGCCTGATCTTATGGATATTGAGGATAGTAAGCATGTTACGTCCTTTGTCTCCTTTGATATGTTTAATCTTGAATGTTTGGCTTTGGTGTTTGGGCCACACCAACCACGGGTTGGTCAATGAAAATTTTAAGCTGGAAATGTGGTGGCCTGGGTCAATCCAGCACAGTTCGTGCAGCTTTTCATTTGATCCGGCTGCATCGGTCTGAAGTGGTTTTCTTAATGGAAACTAAGATGGCCTATGTTGTTATTGCTAGTTTGTTTCGGCATTTAGGTTTCTTGGACTTTACTGGAGTTGATTCTGTCAATGCTAGTGGTGGCCTTTGGTTAGGGTGGCAGTCTGCTATGTCCTGGACTGCTATGATGACGGACAAGCATCTAATTTTAGCCTCCTTATCAATCCATGTACGGGACCTAGTTCACTTTGGTTTCGTCTATGGTCACCACCCTCAGATTCAGTTCGAACTCAGTACCTGGGGACAGATTGCCTCATTTCTATCTTCATGTTCTGGCCTCTCTGTCCGTGTGGTGACTTTAACCAGGTTTTGCATTCCTCAGAGAAAACTGGTTGTCAATCAAATAATATATTTGGCTCTCAATATTTGTAGAATTTTTTAGAGTTATTTGTGTTGTTTGACATTTGTTGGGTGAGTCCTCCTTTCACTTGGGTTCAGGGTTCTCCTGGTTTGGGGTTTGTGTTTGAAAAACTAGATCGCGTTATGACATCATCCGACTAGAAAATCATGTTTCCTGATGCGAGCACTTCAAACTTAGGCATCTAAAGCTCTGACCATTCCCCTTTATTGTATAATACTTCACCTCATCGCAAACATTTTCCTAGACCTCATCGATTTGAGTCAATGTGGTTGTCTGATCCAGACTGCTTTCCCGTAATGTCATCTGCGTGGGCCTCCCCTTAGGATGATTCTCCTTTATTTGTGTTAATGAATCAGTTTAAATCACTTTTTAAGGTCTTGTCGGCTTGGGGTTTAGAGCGTTTTGGTCAGCTACCTTGGCTTATTCAAGTTCATCAAAATTTGCTACTAGTTGTTCAACATCATGTTCAGTCGGAACCCTTGAGTTCTCGTTTGGATTTCGGTATCCACCAACGACTTGACCTTCTGCTCAACTGTGAAGAACTTTTTTGGGCTCAGCGTTCGAAAATTTGATGCCTTGAATTAGGTGACCGTAATATTAAGTTCTTTCATACTTCTACAACTATCTGTCATAGAAATAACCAGATTTCTTCTATCCAAAATGAACTTAGTACTTGATTACTGATGAAAACAATATTCTCTCGACTCTTGTGGCGTTGTTTCGAGAATTGTTTAATCCGACTATCACGTCTTCATCTTCTGGTCTATCTGACTTTTTTCTAGCCCGGTCTCTTTCGCTGACTCATATATATTCAACATTTGAGCCAACCTTTTGCAGCAGAGGAAATTAAAGTTGCTGCCATTCAAATAGTTCCTCTTAAGGCTCTGGGGCCAGATGTAATACTGGCCATGTTTGTTCAAAAGTGTTGGCCCCTTATGCACACCTATGTTGTTAACAGGGTCCTTTCCTTTCTTAATTCAGGGAATTTGCTTCGGGATGTCAATTGGACATACCTCTTTCTTATACCCAATGTTCTTTCTCTGGTGACCGTTAAGGAATTTAGACCTATCAGCCGTTGTAATGTGGTGTACAAAATAATCTCCAAAGTTCTTGTCAACCGGATGAAACCATTTATGGCTGAGTTAGTTTCTCCCTTTCAAAATGCCTTTGTTGTCGGTCGGTGCCTTTTTGATAATGTCCTTCTGGTTCAAGAGCTTGCCGATTGTGTTCGGCGTCGCTCTAAAGGCCGCTCGGTTCTCATGGCCCCTCAAATTGGATATGGCTAAGGCGTTTGGTAGGCTAAGGTGGGACGTTGTTCAACAAGTGCTACACGGATTGGGGTTCCCTTATGACTGGATACACCTTATTATGCAACGTATTTCAACTGTGTCCTACTCGATTTTAGTTAACGGTGCCATTACTCCATTTTTGAACAATCCTGTGGAACCTGACAAGGTGATCCCCTATCTCCTATCCTGTTCATTCTTTGTTTTGAGGTCCTTCTAGTTGCTTTGGTTAACTCTGAGCGTCTTGGGCATATTACGAGTATTAAAGTCAGACCAGGATTCCTCTATTTCTAATCGTATGTATGCCGATGATATTTATTTATTCCTAAACCTTAGGAATGCAATTAATGATCAACTTAAGAATTTAAGGGGTGTATTATATTTCTACTGTGTTATCTATGGTCAACACATTAATTGGTCCAAGTCTAGCTTGTCTGTTAGTCCCAATGCTGTTCATGATCAGATTGAGAATGATCTTTATTTCCATATTCAGTCAGGCTTTGGAAAATATTTGGGGATTCAGCTAAATGTAGCTACTAATTGGAAAGAAATTTTTAAAGGCATCATTGATCGAGTCCAGGATAGATGTATTTAGGGGTGAGCATGGTTCGGTTTGGTTCGGTTTGAGGGTCAAACCGCAAACCAAACCGTTACCCCTCGGTTTGAAAAATTGTGAACCGAACCAAACCAAACACCATCGGTTTGGACGGTTCGGTTTGGTCGGTTTGAACGGTTCGGCTTAATCGGTTTGGATCGGTTTGCCCACTTAAAGACGTTGTTCCTTTGCACACTACTAATTGAAGTTATATTTTTTCTAAATTGCATATAATCTTGTTTCATTCGATATATAAGTTCTCACTGATGAATGAAAAAGAATAAGTAAATATAAACTAGATATTGGTCACAAAATTTTTGTTTTCTATGTGTTGTTAATAATTTCAATTCTTTTAACTTTCAAGATTTGTTTATTTGGAGTTGCTTAATACCTTTATGCGTAATTATCAATGAAATGTTACTAAAAATACATTAACATATCATAGGTCGGTTTGGTTCGGTTTGAAATTGGTTTAAAAAATGTGAACCGTGAACCAAACCGAATCAAGGTCGGTTTGAAAAATATGAAACCAAACCGTTATGATCTTTGAACAGTTCGGATTGGATTGGTTCGGTTTGATTGGTTTGAGCGTTTCGCATTGGTTTGAACGGTCTGGTGCTCTCCCCTAGATGTACTCATTGGATTGGTCTACTTTTAAACAAAGCTGGCAGGGCTACTCTTATTCATTATGTCCTTTCTTCCTTCCTTACCGATTATATGTCTGTTTATAAATTTCCTTCTTGGGTTTGCAAACAACTAGATCAAATCCGTACTTGCTTTTGGTGGTCTGGTGAAGCGACCCATAAATCTATTTATTGGATAGCTTGATCTACCTTATGTTTAACCAAGAATTCTGGTGGTTAGGGTTTTCTTTGTTTCCGCACTTTTAATAGAGTCTTATTAGCTAAGCAAGCTTGGAAAATTTGGTTCATGCTTGATAGTTTACTAGTGCAAGTTTTTAAGGGTAAATATTTGCAGCGACAACGGTTTCTTTATGTTGGGCGTCCAAGAGTTAGTTCATAGGTGTGGCATAGTGTTCTAATAGGACAACATGTTCTGAAACAGGGAGTTCAGTGGCACACTGGGGATGATTGTTCTATTTCGGTTTGGATGGATTAATGGTTACAGACTAGTCCGCCTTCCCGACTGCTATGTTTTCTTACTGATCAAAATCGTCACTGGGTGATGAATGACTTGTTCTTTTTGAATGCCCATGCCTGGGATATCACTTGTATTCTTCAAGTATTTCCTCTTGATGTGGTCTCAAACAAAATGTACTGGCCTTACACTCAGATGGGCAGTTTTGTGTCAATAAGGCTTATTATTTTCTCCTTGATAACTCTAATATTCCTTCCCTTAGAGAACCTACTTTGCCCTCCAAGTTATGGAAAAACTTGTGGTGTTTACCCCTACCCGAGAAAATTAAATACTTCATTTGGAAAATGATGCATCAAAGATTGCCGCTGCGTTCTGAACTGGTTAAACGAGGCTGCTCTATTCCAGACGTGTGCCCCCTTTGTTTCATAAATTCGGAAAATCATCAACATCTCTTCCTTGATTGTTCCTGTATTTCAGATATGTGGAAAGTTGTTTACTGCAGACTCAAGCCGTTCGTCTTACTAGCTCTTCCTTAATTCTGTGATTCAACCATTGGTTGAACTTGCCTTTACATTCCAAAGTGGGTGACTTGTTCTGCATTCTTTGGATTGTCGTGGTGCTTTGGCTTATTTGGGAGGCGCTTAATGATTCTGTCTTTTGGAATTTACCTTTCTCCCTGACTAGGTTCCAAATTAAAGTGCGCAATATTTTTAATAATGTGCGATCATTATCTAACTTAAAGTCCTAATTACTAGTGTAACTTTTATTTTACTTAAAGTCCTAATTGTCACTGTAACTTTTTTTTTTGAATGTTTAGAACTGCAATTCAATATGGCCAGTCGGTATAGCGAATCGAACTCGGGACCTTGAGGTCATTCCTCGAGACCCTTTGCCATTTCCACCACCCTTAAGGGTTGCCGTTGTAACTTAAAGTCCATCACAAACTCAAAACTTATTTTACTGCCTAATGTAACTACAATAAGGACTAAATAAGGTCAAACGCTAATTCGTCAATGCAAGTACTTCCATACAAATTTTTTACGGCCCATAACTTAATTCAAAGTCACAATACTATTCTAATTGACTATATCATTTTTTCATAGGAAACAACCCATTGACATTTTCTAAGAACAAAGAGGAACTTGGTGCGTCTTTCTTTTTGGTTTCACTTTTTGAATTGGATGGTGAGTAGTATTTTTGGGTTAGTTTTCGCGTCAATCCGGACTATGCCCTCTCCTAGGACGATTGTAAAGCGTACCCTCATATCAACTTGGTGCATTTCAATTTTTTTTTCCGTACAGGTCCAACGTTTAAACTCAAAAAATTAAGGAACAAAATAAACCTCCTTAACCACCAAATTGCCTTCCTTTGATCCAATGTATCCGGGTTGAAGACAACCTGTGTTCTTTGGACAGCAATATTGAGCCGAAAGTTGCCTTGATCAATTCCTATGCTAAATAATTTTTAAACAAGGAAATATGGTGTTTATCTTACTCATTTGCTTTTTACTGTTTTTCTCTGTGTTTCGTAAAATATCGTATTTTGAGCACTTACTAATTCAGGTTTTAAAATAACATTCATACTCATACGGAAATTAGATATTTCCAATTCTCTGTGTGTATATACATATATATAAATATTATCGACCTAGCTTTTCTTGATTCGAACCCACTCTTTTTTTATGACAAAAGTACATTAGAAAGTTATCCAGACAATAGCGTGTAATGTGAATGATAACGTCGTAACCTTGTTCAGATACCATCTTCAAATTGATAATACTAGGTCAAGTTAAAACAACTGGACTGTCGAATACCCCCGTCACTGAGTCATGTCGTATCCACCATTTGCATGTGTACTAAAGGAACTCGGATGATGTGGACCGACTGTTTTAGACTATTGACATACCTCCTTATCCAAACTTCCTGCTCTATGAAAATTAAATTAAATGGCTTCTCTCCAACCAAAGTAAGAGAAGCACACTTGCATGCATCGATGAGCGCGCATCGCTGCGTGCTTCAAACGGTCAGAGATTTTTATATTTCGCATTTCAATACATGATGGCATACCTGCCAAGACCCACATGCACACGTGCTTTGTTTTCACAACCTACTGGTGAACCTTACGTGATGGCCTACAACTCCAAAGTCGTAAGCCTTTGTTTGACTCGAACACCGACGTGGGTTTGGCTACATATCTCTCTATAAATTCAGGCTGCCTTTGCATTGTGTATCCATCGAACTCAAATAGACCAAAAACTCAACTCAAGTACAATGAGAACTACACTGCTGTTCATTCCATTGCTTCTCTCCGCCCTCTTAACTTTTTCTCTTGGTGCAGCTGATGCAGCCCCCAATGCCGTGCTCGACACCGCTGGCAAAAAACTCCGAACAGGCGTCGACTACTATATACTGCCGGTTGTACGCGGTAGGGGCGGTGGACTCACGCTAGCGCGCACGAGGAACGAAACTTGCCCTCTCGACGTAGTCCAAGAGCAACACGAGGTTGATCATGGCATCCCATTAGTTTTTGCTCCTGTGGACACCAAAAAAGGTGTGATTCGAGTGTCGACTGACCACAACATTAAGTTCTCCGGGGCGACGATTCGTGTTCAGTCGACCGTTTGGAAGCTCAATAGCTACAATGGCCAACATGTTGTGACTACCGGTGGAGTCGAGGGAAATCCGGGTCGTGAAACCATTGACAACTGGTTTAAGATTGAAAAATATGAGGATAACTACAAGCTTGTTTTCTGTCCAACTGTGTGCAACTACTGCAAAGTAATTTGTAAAGGTGTCGGCATTCTCATCCAAAATGGCAGGAGGCAGTTGACATTGAGCGATGTGCCCTTCAAGGTTATGTTTAAGAAGGCTTAATGCTCTAGCTGCTTGTATACCGTTGTGCATTTGAATTCAATTTGCATTTTAACTGTTTGGTACATGTGTTGTATTTTCCAATAAATATCCAATAAAACGAAGTTTCTTTTCGTGATTGTGACGGTAGTCCTATTGAAAATCATACTTGGCCAATGACTTGTCAAACGGGGACCAAATATCAACATGGCAGCTAATTATAGCTATTGAACTCACTTTCCATCCGAGTGGACACTCATCAGATCACCGATACCAAAGGCGGTAGACCACCCAATTCAAAAAAAGAATTGTTGCGAAGACGAGCCACGATCTCGTACCTTCCCCTGCAAGCTAAGTTCTGCATTGTGACCGAGTTAAATATCTCACGTACGAGTTACGCGCTGCCATAGAGTAATGTTCCAAGGCAGTTTTAACCCTCTAAATGCCTGATCTTTAGTCTCTGTTCCTGTGGGTTTCTCTTCCCTTATGAGTGGGTCGATGCCGTGTTTTTCACAGTTTCATTAATGGCCTTCACTACTAGTGTTTTGAGTCCTCTAATATAGATGAAAATCCAGTTTTAGAGCGATGTGGACGGCGATAGTAGATCCCGAATTGCTATCCTTTTAGAGAACGAGACATGCCAATTCACTTGTAGGTAGGTTTATTGACAACAGGGTGCTTACGCAGAATCTGGTTCAACGGGTTGTCAATCACTTTTAGCGATTGATTGGAACAGTTGAAGTACAATCAGTGGGCAACTTTTTTGCTTTTCATTTCTCAGATGCAGTAGATATATAGTTCCTATTAGCAGAGGGAGAATATAAACGGTGTGTTTCTGGTTATGAAGCGTGGACCCCGTAGTTTGCCGCGGATGGATCTCTCGGCGATGGACCTGAGAGTTTGGTTAAATGATGTTCCAGTTGAAATGTTCTATTACGAAATCATTATAGATAATATGTATAGAACACGATAAATGTCACGCCTCCAAAACGGAAGCCGTGACTGTAATCAAAGTTCCTAAACCACGGCTATAAATCAGGTAACATAGGTTTCAAATAGAGCAACTAATCCTTTAAACAAAATGTCTCTCTAAACAACAATTTAAGAAAATCAATTATCTTAGTCCCTTACAAAGTAATTTATTAAACGCAGCAGCTAAACAAATTAAACAAAGTTAATCCAATCAAATTACCCACATCCGGGATGATTTCTCAAAATAAACTACAAAGTCTAATCAACAACAAAGAACTCCCAAAATTCCAACGACGTCACGCGGATCCTTAGTCACTTCCTTGACCTGTGGCAAGGGACAAAGTAGAGCAAAAGTGTGAGCTCAAATAACCCAGTAATGAACCAAAATTTGAGAGAATTCTCAAAGTAAAACTAATAGAATCGAACAACAAATTTTCAATGGAAATGAGCAAATCATCTCTTATTATCAAACATTGAATTAAGCATTTAACCCTAAACATATTTACTTAATATGTCGTGAAATGCTGCACAACAAAATATACGATGACTATGTTGGTCATAAGACCCAAACGTTGAACAAAATGTACAAACATCAAATGTGTGCTACCGGTAGTGTGTTAGGTGTCTATTGATTGCTAGCATATAAAACAAACATGATTCCAAAAGACTTTATGCAATTAGAGAGTTATTCAAACATAGTCATTTAGGGCAATGAAAAGAATTAAACTTGGACCATGTTCAGGCCATGACAATGATTTACATGGGTCCAAAAGGATTTATTACAACATGGCCAATAAGAAGCCCGTGCACATAGAAAATAAAAAACTTTTAGAACCCATTTAGCCATCTAAGGAATGAAAGAATAGACGACTATTCAGACTAAAAAGTTGCGGAATGATTTCAAACGCCTCAAGAATATTAGAGAGCTTTATACTTTATGCTTAAGGTGAAGGATCCAAAGCAGATTCTAGAATAGCATGAAAATTCTCTTATCTAATCTAACACATAGTATAAAAGGGCCTAACTTCATTTCCACCCATTTTAACACATTGCTCACATTTGTTCAAAAAATTACGGATCATGCCATTGTCTTATGATTTGGAACATATGCCAGGATGGCAGCTGAGACGCGCTACCAAGCTGCGCTACATCCCTCTAACACATAGTATAAAAGGGGCTAACTTCATTTCCACCCATTTTAACACATTGTCCACATTTGTTCAAAAAATTATGGATCATGCCATTGTCTTATGATTTGGAACATATGCCAGGATGGCAGCTGAGAGCTTCATCTTCCTCACGTGGGTACATCAGCTGGTTCTGCATAATGCCAATATTCCATCTTCCTCTTCCGCTTCTAACTTTCGTGTTTGTCTTCTCGGTACACGTGCATCAACTATCTTATGATTTGGAACATATGCCAGGATGGCAGCTGAGAGCTTCATCTTCCTCACGTGGGTACACCTGCTTCTGCATAATGCCAATATTCCATCTTCCTCTTCCGGTTCTAACTTTCGTGTTTGTCTTCTCGGTACACGTGCACATGGGAAATGGATATTTGGTTTTACCCACATTCTCATCTTCTTCTGCATCAACTCGTGTGGGTGTTCAGGTTTCTCGCGGAGGAAGATTGCAAAGTTCAGCTGCCTTCTCGCAGCTGCTGAAGATTCGAAAGAGGAGGTAATTGCTTTATTAACTCTCTCATACATTCTTTCTTTCACACAACAACTTCAATTAATTTCTCACTTCATTAATAGCAATTTCCCTTATTATGTCGTCTTATAGCTTTTCCCTGGGAGATCATTAGTCAATTCTTCACCTACTTAATCACAACTCCAGGTAAATTTTCTCCAGCTACGTAGATTCTGCCTATGTTCTTCCATGCTATATCATTGACTGCAACTTTTCAAGAACATGGCTTCAGGTTATAGTTTAGCTTTGAAATCTGTCTTGGCAGATACAGTAATAAATGTGAATTTACTATTTCAAGGGAATCACCAGTACGCTCAACTACAAGAATCTTAGTTTTTAAATATGTACACTTGGGGTCAGGTTCTACTTCTCAGTTACCTCACGTTATTACTCGATTTCAAACCATTTATTTTCGCGTCAATTCAAATAAATCGAAATTTAGTTCTAAAATTATACTTCAACCAACAAATTAGGCATTATTTGCTATGAAGTAGTTTGCACAGCCTGATCTTCGCAACCAGGGAACTGCTAAACTATATTTCTAGAACGATATATGTAGCAAGAACAAATGAGAAAATCAACTTCCTGAGTCCCAACAAAGATTTATCTCATCTTCCCCGAACTCAATTGTTCATCATGATATCAGTGTTGGTATAGGAACACTTACATTCAGAATCTGTCTTAACTGATTTGCTTCCATCATTTGCTCCATCATGCATTTCATCTTCACTGTCACTTGTGGACATATATTTGCTGTCCAAGTATTTATGTACAGCTGACTTTGGACAACAACTTTGGGGATATATCTTTTTGTGTAGTATAGCCCTGAAAATATGTACGCATGCGAGAGCAAATTATTAGGACATTATGACTACTTATGTATTACAGAAAAAGACCTGACAAGATTATGTTTACTAATGCATCAAAGGATAAACAACTGGGGTCAGGAAAAAGGAAATTGCAAGAAATTCATTTATATTTACGCTCCCCCTTCTCCATTCTTGATTCCAGAACTGAATCTCTAATACTGGGAGGGTTAAGGTCACTTCTGCTTACAAATGTCTTCTTCAGGAGAAATGACAGTGATTTCGTTCAGGTGGCCTTTTTTGCGTTATGTAGACCATAGAGTTACTTGATACGAAGTAAACCATAGAGTTAGGGCATGCTCACAACACTAATTACATAACCTTCAAATCTCACTAGATAATAATTACCACTTAGCTTAAACCTCAGGAGTTGAGATCTGCAGAAACTTGAAATCTGCAAAAACTTGAGGACTTGAAATCTGCAAAAACTTAAGGAGTCTGCAATAATTACCACCTAGCTTAAATCACGTAATTGCAGCAAAAATAATCCATCAAATGAAAGGTTAGGTATGTCAATCAAGAGGTTGTGTTATCTTTGTTTTGCTTCTAGAAGAGAATTACCTGTGTTTTATTCTGTTCTTGGAAGTGCTTTATTCACTTTGCTCTTCACAAAATGGTGAAAAAGTCTTGTCAACTGAAACAGTTTTCTAAATATACTCAATTGTTTCCTTCAAAGTAGATGATTTTATCATGCTGATTTTAACAACGATTTTGCTCCTGCTAGGGTTCTATGGCAGGTGAATTCATGACACTTCGTCAGCTAAATGAGCACACCAAAGTCTGGAAAGCCAAACTTCGTGTTCTGCAGAAATGGCATGTTCGAGTGTCAAAGTCAGGCGTAACAAAGTTCCAAAACTACATACTAGCTGATGAAAAGGTATTTTTTATCTTAACATACTATTGTGTGTACGGACACTGTCGTGTAATTACTCTATTGACTACCTTTAACTATGACACAGGGAACAAAAATTCAGGCCACTGCTTTTGGTGATGATATTCCAATATTCAATGCGGTCCTAAACGCTGACAAAGATTATCTATTTAGCAATGAAGTGTGCAAAAGGTTCGTTTACTACAACGGTTTGTTGAAAACACCTACCAAATCATCTTCAATTCGAAGATGATCATAGAAACGATTGAGAATCCTGTAAGCAGAACACTGCATCAATATAATTTCGTGACTCTAGCAAAGATTAGTGACTACCTGGGTACTGATGCTACCTTAGGTAAATTCCAGAAAGCTTTTACTCTTTAGCTTCATATTTTTACAGCCACTTGTAGCAGACTTTATGTAGTTTTTATTTGTCATCTGACTACAGACATTATTGCAATTGCAATTGAAGTCTTATCAGCAAAAAGTATAACCCCTCGTGCATCGGGATATCCAGCACGCGTGCAAGATATTGTTATCATCGATCAGGCGTAATTTTCTCGTCATATTCTTCTTTCTAAAAAATCACTTTAACAATTATGATCATCGTTATCGTTGATGCCAGTATGAAGCCCATCAGATTAGCAGCTTGGAATGAATTTGTCTCTGACGAATGTGAGAAATTGGCTGCTCAGATCAATCATCTACCATTACTCATCGTCACAAATCTCGTAGTACGTTCATACGATGGTATGTAAAGAACTCTTCCCCAAAAACTTGTCAGCTATGAAAACCAGAGCTATCTTGCATAGACTTGTACCTTTTGACCGCCAGGCTACACATCCACATACAGCGAGTGATCTTTTTTCTATCTAGAACTTTTATTGCCATGGTATTTAAGAGGTAGAAATAGGAGATTGTACTCCTTAGTGCATCATAAACTGTTTGAGTACATGAAACCAATATAACTTACATTTATGCGTGTTTCAGTTGTACTGTAACTTACACCTATACGTGCTTTAGTTGTACTGTTCATCACTGTTTGATCTGATAAAGATAGTTGCTTCTATTTCAAAGTGTGTTTGCGTAGGCATTATTCATTTCTTTCTTTCTTTCTTATAGGTTTGTCACTTTCCACAACAGTGTCATCAACGATCGACATAAACATGGACATACCTCAGGCTGAATCCATGCAAATTTGGCAAGTCTCTCCTTATGACTACTCACATAAAAGATGTTTGACTACATGACATTGAATTCACCTATACTACAGGAAAGACGAACACAGGGATGCCATTCATGCGATTCGAAGATCAAAGCTATTTTTAGCAAATGCTCAGCACAACATTGCTGGTACGAAATTCGTAGCAACACCAATTCACCAACTCACTCAACAGGTCAGCTTCTCATGATAGGTTTAACAGTTTCTACTTCTAAGATAGTATCACGGTTGTATTATACAGGTATGCTGTTTCGTAAATCAAATTTCAAGTACAACTTTTAGTACGTTCTTTATACAGTTAAGATTCTATGTGCTGTCAATAAATGAAACTGGATCATCAATGCTACATGCTTCAACTTGCTTTGCAACTTGCCGAGAATTAGTGGGCTGCTGTTCTGCAACTTGCCCAGAATTAGTGGGCTCCTGTTCTGCAACTTGCCCAGAATCTTTTATGCTGCTTTGTTTGCCTTTTCTGCAGACTTCTTACAAAGGCACTAATGTACAAAAAACTCTGTAACTTACAATTATGAAAAACCCTGTAACTTAGAATTATGAAAAATGATATGTCTTGCATGCTGGCCACGAGCTTATGTATGTGGAAACTATTTTCTTTGTTGAGCTTTTCAGCCATACAATTTATTTGTAATTTCTTCCATTCGAACTCAGAGTATCAGTGCCAACTTCTATTGACAGGAACATGTCACATGGGTCAAAGGAAAGATTAGACCATCAAACCTCTGTCAACGTCTATACTATATTGCTTGCAACAAATGCAACTCAGGGACCAGTGAGGTAATTGGAACACCATTCGCATGCTATGCTTGTTCAGCTGAAGAATCTATTGCTCTTCCAAGGTCATCTAACAACCACTACCTCCTACCAATTCCATGTCTTCTATTTATGACTCAATTGTGATCATATATTCATATGCAGATATGTATTCCAGGCTGAGGTTGAAGACAATAGTGGTAGTGTCCAATTGAGCATGTTTGGAAGCAATGCCGAAAAGATTATTGGGAAGCCAATTGAAGAAATATCAAAGATGGACATCAAGGTAAAGAAATTTACTGGACTCCAAATTAAGATTATCATAGTTGTTAACGACATTCAAAATTTTGTGTAGGAGCGAGCAACACTTCTTTCAATCATTAGTTCAAAAGCTTCCGATAGAGATTATTTTGTCCAGCTGACCCCACTTCAACAATCTACATCGATAGCAAGTTCAACTAAATGGAATGTTCGAGATGTCGAGGATGCTTGAATGAAAATTGTTGTTGTCAGGATTCTAAATGCTGTAAAATGTTGTTGGAATCCACTGTTATGTACTTATGTGGAAGATGTACGGTGTACATGTGCTGTATATAGTGTATAAAATGTTACCAAGTTTTTAAATTCTAATGCAAGAATTATTAGTTCTGTCTAATGAAAGTTTGTATAACTATATTGTGATTAGTTGATATAGTTGTCATAGCTACATCATTTATAACCAAGATTTGTTCATCCTAATTATGAACATAAAATGTCAATTACTCGTTGAATTTCCCAAAATCAGGTTGTTCTTTGATAAAAATTTACAAAAATGAAATGTGTTACAAATATAGCCTACAAATGTAATTTTCGTATCCCTTACCATAATAATCTTACAACTCAATTGCTTAGCCATGTACTTCGTCTCCTCCAGCTTAAACGTTCTACAACTCAATCGCTTATCACTTCTCAGTTATTAACATTGTCTAAACTTACTATAAAAGTATAACTTGTACAAACAATAACGAAATAACGATTATTTGATGGTAAATAATATTCATATTTTTACTTTATTTATATCTAACTACTTACATTTTGATTTTATTATTAAAAAGGTGAGGCTTATAATTCTAACCACACAAATAAAGAGTAAGTGATAAATATAAAATGCTGATATCAATAGTTGATTTACTCAATTACATGGATTTGTGTGCTCTAACTTATCCACCATGTGACACCCATCATCCCTCTTATAGTCATGTTTCTAACATCAGTAGATTTGTTTTGACCTCTCTGTTTTGACCTTTCTGTTTCACTTCTCTGTTTTGACTTTTCTAAGTTGTCTTCCCTCACCTACATCCTAATCTGATTTCACCTCCTATGTAAAAGTCTCCAAAGCCTTATGCTAGAACGTAGAGGCTTAGTTTCAACTTCATTGTTCTCACTTCTCACTAATTTATGTTCTCACCTCTTTCCATTTTCTCAGCTGTTAAAGATTTTGGTCATGCTTTTTTACACAGAGACCACTAGATAAAGCCTGAACATCAAACTATTAACAAACCAGGTATGTAGTTTCCCCATGTATGTAGTTTCCCCATTTTAAAGTACTCTAATTTAGTAATTTTTATTTTGGTCATTTCACACCTATTTACTTGTATGATTTTCTACCTATGGATTCCCCGAACAAAGCTAACTGCATAATGTTGACTAACTTCTCTGAACTTTACTTCCTCAAATAAAAATGGATACATGATGTCAATCTAAAGTAAAGAAACATGCAAAGTTAGTTTTTGCAAATACTAAAGTTTATCCTGAGATTGCAGACAGGTCATAGAAAAACCATTTTTATACAGCTTACTTTTGTGAGGTACTTCTTTAACCATTTTTTAAACATGTGTACCATTTGAGATTTGGCCTTGTAAAAGAGAACTTACCAATGGCTACAATCTATTGCAGTATCAAATAAAATAATAACCTGCTCAGATACTGCTTTCTTTGTCAATCATGTACTAAAAAAGCAACCTTCTTACTAGGTATTCCTAATGACTGCCTCCTGCTTCTTCTTTTAGCTTTGCCCCCATTAACTTAAAACTTGATCACTTCAAATTCACATATAAAACACCAATTAAAAAAAATTGACAACTAAATTGTACAATATAAATAACTTATTACTTGAAGGTGAGAATTTTCTATAGATATACTAATGGTCACCGGATGCACAATTTAACTTAATTGAGTGCCTAATTGGGCTAAAAAATATGGAAGAAATGTCCAAGTGTTCTCCCTTACCATGATAGGCATCACTAAGTTCGAATCCTCTCATCACAACAAGAATCAAAGCTTATTATGCATGTTCACTGCAAATTCATTTTAATAACATATTATATTGAAATCACACCATGCGTTTTGACTGCAAATGCAATTAAACAGCAGATTATAGACATTACTAGGTACGAATGTTCTGATCATAATAAGAATCAAAGCTTATTATGTATCTTCATTGCAATTTCATTTACGCAACAGATGATAGTCATCAATGACAATGAATCCTATCATCATATAAAAAAATGGTTAGATACATACATTTTCAATGCAAATGAATGGAAGCAATAGATCATAGGTGTCAGTAAGCATCCAACTATCGGCTGTAAAACCTTGTAAAGAAGTATATGTTAAAAGTTACTTAATGAAATTAGGATAACTACGAAGGGTCAAACTCTCCAAGAATAAAGTTAAAAACTAGCTATAAAGGCAATCATGTGTTCTAACACGCAAATGATGACGGGGTGGTCATAGTTGCACATGATATGGATAGAATTCATAAATATATGCATTTTACTTAGGTTGAAAGACAATAATGAGACCAGACTACACACAACTATCAGCATGATATGGTTTTAGACAAACACAACAATATTAACTTTTAATCTTAAACATTGATAAGAAATCAATTTCTGTAATATGCTGTAAAAACTACACCTTTGTATCACCTATCTTTGATAACTTCTCTGCTTCGAATTAAAGATGTAACACTTAAACTATGGGAGTACACACAGATTCTTATTTAGTTAATCTCCTACACTAAAAATTACAAATCAGCTAAATGAACAGAGAGTTTTGCAACTTTGTTTCGACATGAAATCTAACAAAGATCACAATAACAATAGACATTCCTGCAAAACTCAAAGATTACAGCAATTGTACAGAAACATGTGCCTAAGAAGAAAAAACAGAAAGTAAAACTCATAAATCTTCTTTCTTAAACAAACAACCATCCCGTAGGTAATGTCTGAATTATTAGCAGAAACAAAATCTTATCAGTGCCGCTGTGGAAGATTCCAAAACATCGATCAATAACATAATCAAAACTCCTAATAGATTAGCTTTCCACAGGCCTGTGCAATGACTAGGCAAGTCTACTACATGCTTTATAATTCAAAGATGAACTTCAGAATTCCAGATGGGCTTGTGGCAACAGGAAATATTTCCAAAATGAAAAGCATGAAACTTACAATTGCGCATGAATCCCCTGAAAAGTTGTCGCAAAAGTGCTTAACAGCTATTGAGACGTCCTTTCATCTGCAAATAATTCTGGATGTGAAAATGCAGACAACAACTGTTGATCTCCGCATAGCAAAAATATTCAATCTGCAAAGTCCATTCTCTACATACATGTACAAAGGTTGCTGCTCGTTCTGCAAAAATTCATAATAGTTCATTACCTATTGTCTTGAAGATTTCGTTAATTGATCATATGTGCCTTCAGAAATATCTCTACAGAGAGGAAGGATCAGAGTTACGGCAATTCGAGAGCAAGAGGAAAAGAACCAGCTTCAGGCATGCATGGCCAAGTACCAAAACAACTCAAATCAAATGCTCCTTCAACGTCATCAAATTCATCAATCCTGGATCCAAACATTTAATCTCCTATGCAAATAAATATCGCTTCTTTTGGAAAAACTTCATCAACAAAAGAAGGTCAGCTAAAATTTGAAATTTCAATATCTTATTGCATCTTATTCTCTAGGTCTTACTTCTTAACACCATTTGCCGCAGACATTGCACATGAGCATACAAAACAAAGGAAACAGAGCTATTATGCTAACATGTCACCAGCAAAAAAGGCAGAACGAGTACAAAAGGCTAAAGAAAGGCGTCAAGAAAAACGAAAGCTACCATTTGATTCTGCCTCCAATACCAGCACAGATGAAGGCACTTCCTCATTTACTCCGTTTATTCCAAGGACCAATTCTGCTAATCTATTAACGACACTCAGCTCACAACCTCGTATAACTCGTATGGTTTCTTCTCACTTCTTAATGTCATTTGTATATTTTTGAACTTTTAAAGAATAGTCTATTTATAAATACTGAACTCTATAATTTCAGGTCCTCGAAGACAACGTTCACCTCATCAACCCATTCGAATGCCTCCACATTAAAATTGAGACCACAAGGTTGGACTACTTTCGGACAAATCAAGAGGTTATAAGAGCTGATCTATACCAAGGACTTCTAGATGCTGCCACATCTGGAGAAACTCAGGCTTCAACTTGCGGCAAAAGAATTGTCCTACCTACATCTTTCATTGGTGGCCCTCGTGACATGAAAAAAAGATATCTAGATGCAATGGCGTTAGTGCAGCGTTACGGGAAACCTGATATTTTCTTGACTTTAACTTGCAACCCATCATGGCCAGAAAATACAACAAGAACTAGCAACTGGCGAGAAGGCATACAACCGCCCTGATTTATTGACAAGAATATTTCATGCAAAACTCATGGAAGTAAAGGCCGAAATTGTAACAAAAGGAGTTTTTGGGCCAGTAGCAGCTTTTGTTTATGTAGTCAAATTTCAAAAGAGGGGCTTACCACATGCACATTTTTTGGTCATTCTGAAGGGAAGCCCACAGCCATCAAGCTACTACAGGGAAGTTCGATCTAACTTTGGTAAAAGCTCGTCCTAAATGTACATCCTGAATGTACAAAAACTATCCCCAACTAAAATTTGTTTTCGTTTGCTTGTTCTTAAGACGATCCGCCTAAGTTTGTTTATGACAATCTACTTAAATTTGTTTATGCTTACATGTTTTTCAGTTGCCAACGGAATCAGCATGAATTTAATCTCAACTACAAGAATAATGATTTACATTTTTATTTGAGAGTAATTGAAGACCAATGAACCAACATCCATAGCTGCAAAAATTATTTAACTACTTTTCTCTACGACGGGGCCTTGAAATTCTAAATATTGTGAATTACAGCACTCATTTGACTGCCATAATCTTTTAGGCTAACCATGCAGAGTTGTTCACGAACAGCTCGCTGTTCGGTTCTTTAAAAGCTCGTTCATGTTCGTTCGTATACTTAACGAACTGAACATGAACACATTTTTAGAGCTCGTTTATTAAACGAGTCGAGCTTGAACACATGTAATTGTTCATGAACCTGTTCGCGAACAACTCTTATATGTGTTATATATATTTACATTAGAATAATGTATTTTATTTGTTCAAATATCAATTATAAACGAGCCAGAAAAGATTGTTCGAGCTCAAGTTCGTTAAGGGGCCAGAAAAATTGTTCGGAACTGCTGAAGATGAAGAAGAGGGCTATTTATATCAAAACCCTAATTGACAAATTACGCAAACCCTCCTGAACTTTAACACTTATTCAAAATGCGCCAAAACTTTTCTAATATTATGAAAAGGACATAAACTTATTCCTTTAGTAATTTACTTATTTATTTATTTTAAAGTAATAGCAAATCATTAAAATAATGAGGTATTACAATTAGCAAACGCAAGAACACAAGAAATTAGAGAACTCAAATCCACTTTGCACAAGATAGATTTACAACGCTCCCTCACATGTATCTCTCAATTGTCGACCGTCACAATATAAAAGAGAACACGCCTTATTTATAGCTATGTCTAACTCAAGGAAAACATAATCCTACTCATGTACAGACACTAGAAAAACCTAATCATATGTCCACCGTGTGGAATAAGATATATCTGATGGGCCAGCTATCCTCTGCTTCGTTCGCTCCACTCACTCCGCTCCAGACAGTTCAACGTACACCTTCTATCTTTAGCCATAAATACAAGAAATATATCAACTGAGTCCAGGGTTTTTTGGCAATTTACCCGAGCTTATCAAACAAGTTAGAGCTATGATGAGGTTTCTGAAAAATCAAGTGCCTCGTTCGGAGCTACAAAGCTCGCTTGACTTCCATCTATGTCAAAAATTAGATATTCTATTGGAAAACAAAGAGGTCTTTTGGGCTCAACGCTCTTCTACCCATTAACGTTCAAAATGTTCAGCAGGCCTTTACAACGAAAGAGATAACACATGCCAGTTTTCCAATTTAAGGGTTTAAAGACTCCGGGTCTTGATGGATTTTCAGCTGTGGTTTTTGAAAAATGTTGGGATTTTATAGGCCCTCTTATTTTCCGTATTGTCTTATATTTCCTTGATTCCAATCAAATGCTACACCGCATGAGTAGATCTTTCCTCACTCTTGTTACAATAAAGGACAAACATGAAACTTTAACTGATATTTGGCTTATCAACTTCTGTAACGTGGTCTATAAAGTTATCAAAAAAGTTCTGGTCAATCACATCCTTTAATGAGTGGAATTATCTCACGCTTTTAAAATGCGTTATGTAGCTGGACGATGTCTCTCGAGTAATGTAATTCTTGCATAAGAACAAACTGATTGTGTTCCTATAAGCCAAAAAAAAAAAAGGTGTGGGTCTTGTTTCTCTTAAACTAGACATGAACAAAGATTTTGATAGTTTAACATAGGACTTCATTGAGGAGATTCTATGCACTATACGTTTCCCGGGTCCGTGGGTTCATCTTGTCATGCAATGTGTGACTACATTGTCTTATTCTATCCTAGTTAATACATATATCACTCCTTGGTTTGGTCCTAAGTATGGTACTTGTTAATGACGTCCTTTGTCACCTATCCTTGTTTTTTGGTGTTCAGAAACCTTATATGTTGCCTTAGTAAATGTAGAATGTAAGGGCTTGAACAAGCATCAAGGGCAGGAAAATGTCCCTATCAGTTGCACATTTAAGATACGCTGATGATTTTTATTTATTTAAACTGTTTCCAAAAAATGTTGATATTGGAGTCAGAGATATGTGTAATCATCTGGGTGACTATTATAGAACCTCGGGACAACACTAATAAATTGGGGTGAGTCAATAAGAAGCTTAAAGAAAAGCATTGATAGGAGATGAGCTTGAAAAGGGTATTCATGACATTATGAGTATTATCAAGGGTTAAATAACCTCTGAAAAGATGAATAATAAACGTATGGTGGTAAGTCCAAACAATTCTTATATAGAATTAAGTTTTGACTTCCAAGGTTATCACCCTTATAAAATAGATGCTTTAGTAGATACTGGAGCATCCTATTGCCTGGCACGACCAGGAATTTTACCCTCCGAAAAATAGATCAAAATAGAGCAACTCATGAGCATGTGAATGGCAAATGGTGATGAGTTCAAGCCAGAATATGAAGCATATCATATTCCGATCACAATAAATGGAAAACAGTTCATTATAGAGCAATTAATCCAATTCGACTCTTTAGATGACAATTTTCTAATAGGATATGCTTTCTTAAAATAAGCTGAAAATCGGCCATTTATTCAGGAAGATTTTCATATATTGAAATACAACATCAAAAAATTCTGTTGTTAAAATATGCTGCTAAAAGATGTAAATTTGGTTTTCATTCAGAAAACTCTAGGAGAAATCTAAAAACATATCTAGAGTGAGTCTCTCTACACAGCCCAGCATGGTGTAGAGAACAAAGCAACCTCATAGAAAAGGTTACTTGAAGAAGAAGTAACCAAGGAAAATGACAGTTGGGTTAAAGAAATAAACCAACATTATCAATGCAAATAAGGAAAAGAAATTTCTAGTCTTGATAACATGCATAAAAATGATGTTAGAAAATAATTTTAGTGATGACCCGCTAAAATTTTGGGAAAAGGATAAACCTTGGGCGACATTGACCCTCAAGGACAAAGATTATGTGATTAACATAAAACTAATACAACATAGTCTTAAGATGGTCCAGAAATTTGAACGACAGATTCTTGAATAACTAAAATAAGGGTTAATAAGACCCAGCGAGAGTCCATATTCAAGTCTAGCTTTCATGGTAAAAAAATCATGCAGAACAGGTTAGAGGAAAAGCTAGATTAGTCATAGACTATAGAGCTTCAAACGCAGCAACAGTCAAAGATGGCTATTAAATTCTAAACAATGAAATGCTGATAAACAAAATCCAGCTAGCCAACTTTTTCTCAAAGTTTGATTTAAAAAGTGAGTATTGACAAATCAAAATGGAAGAATCATCAATTTCATTAACTGTCTTTAGCGCACCACAAGGGCACTATGAATGGAACCACTCGGATTGAAAAATGCTCCACCTTTATTCCAAAGAAGGATGTATAACATTTTTAGAAAGTAGGGAGACTACTGTGTAGTATACATAGATGATATATTAGTATTCTCAAAAACTAGATAAGAATATAGAAATCATCTAAAGAGGATAGCACAAGAATTCATTGATCATGGATTAATATTATCACAAAAGAAATGTGAATGAGAACAAACCACCATTAACTTTTTAGGATTGAGAATAGAAGACAATAGAAAATTTGTCCTTCAAGATCACATAGCTACAAAAAAAAAAAAAACCTATTTCCAGAACAGATCAATGATGTAAAACAACTTCAAAGATTTATCGAGTTGTTATATTATGCGAGAAAACGTATATCAAACCTAACAGAAGCCTTAAGTAAAAGGTTTAAAAAAAGAAAGCGGATATGGGAAGATGAAGATATCCAAAATGAACTTTGGATAAAAGGTCAGGTTAAAATCCTACCAAAATTAAGTTTGAGAGAGAAGCTAGTTCTAGAAACCAACGCATTCTTAAAATTGTTGGGATGCAATATTAAAAGTAATAGCCCCTTATCAAGTTGAAGAACTGTTGTGTGGATACTGGAGTGGAACCTTTAAGGTTGTAGAAACCCGGTATCACATAAATGAAAAAGAGTTTTCAGCTATAAGACATGACATAATTTTTTTACATATTTGTAGTTTCAGAACACTTTCTTATCAGAACAAATAATAGGTGTTTTAAACCTTTCCTGAAGAGAGACCTAAGAGATGTTAGTCAAACAAGACTTTATCGTTGGCAACAATGGTTCAACTATTATACTTTTGATGTAGAATACATCTCAGCAGCAAAAAATGCACTTGCATTTAGCCGAATCAGGGAATTATGCTTTATGATGCAAGGAGTTGTAACCCTAAAAAAGACTACTTATAAGGCCTTAAAAGATATGTATGAAGCAGGAGATCCTTCGCAAACCAGAAATGAAAGGGTTCCTGAATTGGGATTATGGATGGCCAAGCCTCACACTACCATCAGAAATAATTGATCTTAAATAGATTGAACATGGACTCGTAGATACAATCGAAATAGACTAAAATGATTGGCAACTCATCGAGAATCTCCCAAATGTAATTCGATATGCTCTTAGAGTTATGGGATTCAGTCAAAAGATTATCACAGTCCAGAAAATTTCAACCTTGACAAAAAGAAGCAAAACCAAGTTCTACCAGCCATACCATATATGGTTCATTTATCCATTAACTAATAAACTGATAATGGATTTCTACAAGCCATTCCAAGTGTAAACTATGGGACATGTATAATGCGGAGAAAGGCAAGATTGCAAGAATCAGTTTTGTCCATGCAACCATTGAAAACATAGTAGCCAAGTCCCAAGAAGCATGTTTTTGTGATGGATGGATAATAGTGATCCTGAAGGGGTGTAGAGCATTCATAAAGCCTTCCAAACAGGGTCAAGATCAGGTAATCAAACTTTATGAACAGTTCAACAACCAAGAACAAGAAGAACCTGATTTGCCTAGCCAAACTTTTAAGCTGTACAAGAGGGTTCGAGACCACATGATAAGCATGATTAAAATGGAGATAATTAACGCCAGCGAAAAATGACAAAGCCAAGTGGGGAGCAAAATAAAGATATCTGCCATAATAAAAGAAAAAGATGACTGTACAAAAAATAATAGATGATTTTTACTATTGAAGAATCCTATGTGCCAAATCTAAAATTGGTCAAAGTAAGAGATAGAAGGCAAAGGAAGTTTGAGATAGTGTGAAATGTATTAGAGTATGAAGTATGCTAAGAATTAGTATGTGTAATAATCGAAGGAAGTCTTCCTTTCTATTGCTCTTATGTAAAATTTTGTTTCCAGTATAAATAAAGAAGTATTGATTTTCGTAAGATTTTTTTCTACTGCACATTTCAAACGAATATCTTGGAAGTTTGAAAGTGTTTGATAATAGCCATTAGCCAATTCTGAAGAATGTAAGGCATCGAGTTGTGTGTCCACGTGGTTAAAATCTTGGATATCGAAAAATAACAGGAGAAGTATGGTGGGCGTACATTCAAGGACCAAGAACAACATCTCTGTAAGTAGCATACTATATCTTAAAATAACCCTGTGATTTATATATTAGGGTGCATAAAATTATATTTTTCTAAAGGTTTGGGTTAGATTGAAAATACGTTAAAGTATTAGTGTTATCTAGCACTATTGAGGGAGAAGATTTAATCTGGATCATCCATAGATCACTGATAGACAGCCAGATCGCGTTGGCAAGTAAATCAAATTGCCTGCGGACAGTGGATCGCGTCCATATATATATATATGTGTGTGTGTGTGTGTGTGTGTGTGTGTGTGCACGCGCGTGCGCCCCTTTAATCCTAATTAGGGATAAGGTGCCTAACTTCTCTCACATTGTATCCAGGTAGAACATGTGTTCTTTGGATTGCAATAATGAGCCGAGATTGGCTTGATGAAAATTTTAGATTAAATAATTTTTAAACAAGGAAATAAGATGCTTATCGCATTGGATATCTCCATACAGTCGGAGATATCCAATGCGGGGGATATCTCTTCATCTCTATCATCGGGGCACCCTTGGGCAGCATCTTCTTCGCCCGGTCCCGTGCGTCGTGTAGCCATCGGCGGTAATTCTTGCCGATGAATACTAAAAAGGCCTGCCGCCCCAGCGCCTGTTGATCAGGCGAGTCAAACGTGAACTTCTCCTACAAGGCATCTAATTACACAAATTAGTTTAAGTAATAAATTCTAATTAAACAAATACTATTGCAAAAAATATCGCGTTAACAGTACCAGTCACTCCTCCCACAGGGACTCCCTCTTCCCGGCATCCCAGTACTTCCAGTACAGCCGTGGCTCGAAGAATCGGCCCTTCGCAAGAACGCCAATCTTCGTCCTCGCCTGATTTTCTAGAATCCTGCCAAAGAAGTACATAAATACATTAATACAGTTCAAATATAAATTAAGACACCCAAAAATTTAAATATAAGGCATGATGTGATTTTTTTACTTACTGGCCCTTCTGGGTGAGCGTAACTCTCTGTTTACGTTGGGGGTCGATGCGTACCCCGCGTGTCGGACCACGGCCTCGTCGAGATCCTACAAACAACCGACATTAATACAGTTCAAATATAATTTAAATATAAGGCTAGCAAAAATTGACTAAACACCGTTATCAACTATACTTGAGGTAGAACCCACAGAAGAAGGAGAATCAGCGTCGGGCTGGGGCGACGGTTGGGGCTGGGACTGGGTGACGGATGGGCTGGGGTTGGGGCTGGAGCTGGGGCCCCGTCTATTGTACGCGAGCACTCTGTGCCTCGTCATCAATGAGCAATGATGAGGTGGGACCCACTGGGGAGGAGGCAGTTCGGCGTCCACCCCGGCCACGTATAGCCCGTATTCTATCCATAACTGACTTCGTATAGATAAATTGCAAAGAAATTAACACATTAAAAACAATAATTTGGCAGAAAAAATCATCAGCTTTATATATAAGAACCGAGTATATAAACACAATATATGAACCAAGTACTAAAATGTTACAACATATTTTTCGAGGTGTTACAACAGTGCAAGTCAATCATTTTCAGTTTGGGAATCATCATCATCTTCATCGCTAGACTCATCATCCTCTTGTTCGTGGGACTCGTCGACCTTTTCATCTTCTAATTCATCCTCTTCATCAGTAGACTCAGTCACATCATCTTCAACACTTTCAATTCCACATCTTCCGCTTCATCATCTACGACTTCTTCTCCTACATGAAGTGTTGTTGGAAGAGGAAGATCATCCTCCTCGATGTTCACCTCAACAGGTAACAAGACGGGTGGTTGGTCTGCTTGAAAGGTGTCTAGCTCACTGTCATATGTTACGGGCAATTTCTTGGACTTGATAACTGTATACCATTGAGATTTGGGATTTGCGACATCCTCCGCGTAAAAGACTTGTGCAGCTTGACTAGCAAACACAAACGGCTCGTCTGATGCAAGTCTCGACTTGACATTGACATTTACAAACCCTTGAGAGCTAACACAGATTCCTCTACTGCATGTGACATCGAACCATGTGCACTTGAACACTACCATGCAATTTTCGGAACCCAAATATGCTAGCTCAACAATCTCATCTAGCTCTCCATAAAATTCCATGCAATTCTCGTCATAACAGTCTCCATTGACCAAGACTCCACTGTTTTGGGTTTGTTTTGTTCTGTCATCATCTTTTACGTTAAACCTAAACCCGTTGATGATATAGCTTCCATGACAGGATGCTTGTTTATTAGGGCCATGAGCTAGTAATTTCAAGTAGAAGGCTACTGTCCTATCCAGTGACTGAACCTATTGTAGATGACGGTAAAAACTAAGGAAAAATCAGTATACTAATTGGCCACATAAAATGTATATAACACATAATATAATTTTGTTAAAGACTTACACGCCTTTGGAACCACTGTACAAATTGTGATTTTTTATGAGATTCAAGTCCAGCGGGATCAGTGATTAAAGATTTCGCATCGAACTCACTGCAAGCGAATATAGTTGACTCGCTTATCACATATTTTTAATTGTGTACACCAATATTTTTAATTAAAACATTAACTTACTCAACGAATGCTGAAACTTCATTGCAGTTTAGAAGTGCATATATTGTTGCAGCACTGTACTCTTCATCCGTTAGCCATCGAGTATAGGTTCAGCCGAACGAACTACCTGACTGCTTGAATATTAACAATTGCCCTTCCAAATTTGTGCTTGATCCGGACTCATTTTGGCCTAGTTGATTTAACCTTGTATCAACATCAGGCACGAAATATTGGCTACAAAAATTTACAAGCTCTTCCATTACATAAGCCTCCGCAATTGAGCCCTCAGCCCGAGCTTTATTACGGACTTTTTTTTTTCAAATGGAACATGAACCTAGAAGTTTAGCGAATCTAGTCAGGTGGACATTTCTATGATAATAGGTTTTCCATTTAGTGTAAACGAACAACCGTAACAATTTAAGGATTACCTCTCGAAGGGATACATCCACCGATATTGCACAGGTCCACCCATCTTAGCTTCATATGCCAAGTGAACACGCAGATGCTCTATTGAATAAAAGAACGAAGGTGGGAAGATTTTCTCCAGCTTGCAAATCGTCACCACAATGTTCTTCTCAAGCACCTTAATGTTACTCACCCGGATCGTAGAAGAACATATATCTCGAAAGAAATGAGATAAATCAGTCAAAGTCTCACATACAACCCGTGGCAACAGTCCCCGAAAGGCAATAGGAATGAATCTCTCCATGAATACGTGGCAGTCATGAGTCTTCATCCCTTCGAACTTGCATTTCGATACATTGCAACAACGAGATATGTTGGACGCAAACCCATCCGGAAGCTTCAAATTCTTAACCCACTGACAAACCTTCTCCACTTGTTTCTTGTCTAGACAGTAAGGTGCTTTCGAAAGTATCGTCCTCCCTGACTGTCCGAGAGTGCAATTCACGGCGTACACCCAACTGTTGTAGATCCCTTCTCGCTTTAAGGTGATCTTTCTATTTTCCCTTGACATTCATCACTGTTGAACACATTATCAAAAACATTATTCTCAATATGCATCACATCCATGTTGTTTCGGATAATGAGTGTCCTCCAGTAGGCTAACTCCCAGAAAATACAATGTTTCCTCCAGTTGTGCTCTTTCCCGTACCCTGGAATCTTCTGATCTGGCACACCCTTGCTGTATGGTATGTCACTATCAAGTGACTCCAGGTGTGAGAGCACTTCTTCACCAGATGGGTAGTCCAGTGTGACAATCTCATGCTCGATTGTCCCGTCAAATTTATCCTTCTGCCTACAGAACTGATGGTCCGGTGGCAAAAGCTTTCGATGACATCCGAACCACGAGGGCTTTCCGCCGTGCTTTAACGTATGACCGGGGTTCACGCCCATACAAGCAGGGCATGCTAGCTTCCCATGTGTGCTCCAGCCACACGTCATTCCCAATGCGGGGAAATCATGTATAGTCCACATCAAAGCAGCCCTCATCTGAAAATTCTGTTTAAGGGATGCATCATATGTTTCGACTCCATGATTCCATAACTGTTTTAACTCATCAATCAACGGCCTTAAATACACATCTATGTCCTTGCCGGGACTCTTCGGCCAAGGAATAAGCAACGACAAGAACATGTACAGCTTCTTCATGCACATGCCTGGTGGAAGGTTGTACGGGACAATAATAACAGGCCAACAGGAGTAAGGCGTGGTAGACTGACCGAAAGGGTTGAACCCATCGGTTGCGAGACCAAGTCTAACATTCCGAACTTCCTGAGCAAAGACTGGATGCCTGCGGTCAAACTCCTTCCACGCCTCTCCATCAGCTAGGTGTGTCAGCACATCGGCATCGTTGCTACGAGTCTCACGGTGAGCCCTCATATGTTCAGCCGTATTGGAGGAGTAGTACATTCTCTGAAGCCGTGGTGTGACCGGAAAATATCGCAATATCTTCCATGCAATATTTTTCTTCTTCCATTTGTCCGGTTTGTACCTCGAATGATCACATACTGGACACCATGACATATCCTTATTATCTTTCCAGAATAATACACAATCGTTATTGCACGCATCTATCCGCTCATAGCTCAACCCCAGTCTACTCATCATCTTCTTCGCGTCATAATACGACGGCGGTAGCTTTT